>BCGO01000002.1:632187-1182427 GCA_001599315.1 Starmerella bombicola | reverse complement strand
GGTATCGGATTTAGAATGCTGAAGGCTCGGGAGGCTGCCGATGCTGATCGTCAAATGGTATTCCCTTCAGACTCGGAGGACAAGCCTATGGTGTTCCCTTCAGACTCTGAGGACAAGCCTATGGTGTTCCCTTCAGACTCGGAAGACAAGCCTATGGTGTTCCCTAAAGATGATGATAAGACCACTGTGCCTGCTCAAGCACCAGAGTACGTTCCGAAGCCTGGTGACACCGTCGTCCCTTTGGGATACCCCCTTTATGGCGAAGAGTGGCCCGCTGTAGTTGTTGATGGTATCCAATATAGATCTTGAGACCGTCAAACTGCCTGAGAGCTCACTCCCTGTTCTGGTGACGACGATGAGGTGCTAACGCCTGTTTGTCAACGAACTGCCCATCTTCGTGCAGCAAGTCCCTCTGTCATGTATACCTTTGAGGAAGCCCGTCAGAACACTTGGGGAACTTATGACGCCATGTATAAGCCTGCAATTGGGGAGGACAACGTCGTTCGGCGGAATGTTCGAATTGAGAACGCTTGGGGTCCTTTTAAAGACTCGAACGTCGAACTCGCAAATCTCTTACTTGAGATCGCCATTCCGAAATGGTTTTTGTTATTGGTCCTATGAGTTGTGATATCCTAGACCTTCCGTTTGGATAAACTGCATCAGACTCTTGACAAGACCCGCACCGACACAAAAACACTCCCAATTCAACGCACTTTCTATCATTCTAGAGTATCATTAAATTTTATCAATTAACTCAGCTCATTTACTTTGATTTTTTATCCATTTCTCATTCAATTCCCTACTAAATTCTTCCCAAAGCGACCACTTGATGTATTGGATCAATTTGTAATCCGAAATTTTTCACACGAACCAAAATGTCCGCTGTTCCGAGCGTGCAAGATATCCACGATATCGCGGACATGGCGCCCACCGCGCCCGGCGTTTGGACCAATCCGCTGTTTTCCTATATCAACAAGGCCTTCACATCCATTCAGAACCGCCGTAACAGCCTTGGTTTGAGCAATCCGGGGACTGCCGAGAACGTCAACCGTGAGGTTGCTCGGGACGTGTTTCTGACTCCGTTCTTCTATTCTGGCCTGCGCGCCGACGTCTCAAAGAGCTTCTCGCTGCAGCCGGCGTTCCAAGTGAGCCATGCCTTGTCGTTGGGTAGCCCCGTCTTGCCTTCGTACGCCTTTGCCGTCGCCTATGCCAACGAGAAAACACTGTTGCAGGGCAACATCGAGGCCGACCTCTCACTGAGTGGCCGTATGCACTACAACTGGCTGCCGACACAGGTGTCGAAGGCGCAGTTCCAGATTTCTGATGGCCAGCCGGCAATTGTTCAGCTCGAGCATGACTATCTTGGCAGCGACTTCAGCCTAAACTTCAAGGCCATGAATCCGAGTTTCCTCTCTGGCGCCTTTTCTGGTGTTGTCACCGGCTCCATTCTGCAGAGCTTGACCCCTCATTTGGCGGTCGGTCTCGAGACCATGTACTCTTCGGCAGCATCTCCAGAGATGCCTGCGAATGCCGCCACATCGTATTTCGGGCGTTACGCAACGCCGAACTGGATTGCCAGTGCTCAGCTCATGGCCACGGGTTCAGCAACTCTCTCATTCTGGCGTAAGATTGCCGACAAAGTCGAGGCCGGCCTCGAGTCGACCGTTGGCGTCAACACGCAGCAGGCGATGATGACCGGTGCTCCCCCTACGCTCGAAGGCACAACGGCTATTGCTGCGAAGTACGAGTTCCGCCAGTCTGTTTTCCGTGGGCAAATTGATTCTGACGGCAAGGTTGCCTGCCTTGTTGAACGCAGGGTGCTGCCCATCCTTTCGCTCACATTTGCCGGCGAAATCGACCACGCCAAGTCGACTTCGCGTGTTGGTCTCGGACTTCAGCTCGAGGCTGGCTCTGAGGAGGTGTTTGAGCAGCAGCAACAGCTCATGATCGAAGCTCAACAGAAGGAGCAGGCTCTCGGGGCCCTCCCTGGCGACTCCACACCATCCCCGGCTGCCTCTGGATAATTGTAAATATTCGCTAAAATACTCTAGACGGTGATGCTCGCCTTCCAACATCTTCAGTGCGTTAGAGCGTAAGGGAAGTGGATAGTCGCCATCATCTTGTTCAGTTCTTTGTATCACGCGGAGCTCACGAATGTCGAAGTCAGATACAACTTGAGACGCAAGAGTTCTCAGCCTTGTTCAGTGAGATATGTATATTGAAGCTATATGGTTTGTTGAGTCGTTGAGATATCTATAGTTTACATGCAACTCGTATGTGAATATACAGATAGGATGAGACAATCAATCACATTTGCTCTACAAACTGAAGCTACCAAACTTGGCGGAGTTACAATTGTACGCAAGTAGCTAGCTTTTAATATCAAATCGGAGTATCCTCTGTCAAAATGCGTTTCTTCGCATTGGCCCGCCTCAATGCCCTGATCTGCTCCTCCTGCTTCTCCAGATCCAAAGCACAGATTGTTTTCTGAAGGTAATCAACGTGTTGACGGATCTGTGCGAGCTGATAGCGAACCGTGCCAGCCTCATTGAAGGCCTCCTTGGCGCCCTTGGCTCGGGCCTGCGTGACGATATGGCTGGCCATAGCCACAATGTCGAGGGCCTCGAGAGCAGCCAGAGCCTTGTCCGTGCGTTCCCAGCTGGTCTTAGGACCCTCAGGGGCCTCAGAGGGCGCTCTAGTGTTCCCTCCAGAGCTCATGACCCTACCCACTGGAGAGAAGAATCGAACAGCCAAATATAGGAAGAGGTAATGTGCAATTGACAGACAAAAACCTGGTAGGCTCGACGACAAACCACCAAAACTAAATAATATATGTCAGATATATAGAAACAGGTTGGGCCAAGTAAAATAACGTACACAACTGTTAGAATTTGAGCCGGCCTTCTTGTAACTAGACTGCTTATTTTTCCAGGGGTCCGAAAGGGGTCTTCAGCCCCGAAGGCTATGCACCAAGGGCCTGACCACTGGTACCCCTCCGCTGAACCCCTCCGCTGAACCCCTGTGAGCCCTTTCAAACCCTTCAAAACCTGCCCACTCGGCAATCGAAAAGTGCCTGCGCTGGCGCCCTATGGGTAAGGTGAGTGTTACCTAATAGGGCTTTCAGCCACTCACGCTGGGACATCACCCTGACAAGTTGAAAAATCCCACAGATCACACATCTTCGTATACTACAATGGGTGCCTACAAATACCTCGAGGAGATTGCTCGCAACAAGCAGTCGGACGTTCTGCGTTTCCTTCTGCGTGTTCGCTGCTGGGAGTACCGCCAGCTCGCTGCCATCCACCGTGCCAGCCGTCCTTCGCGCCCCGACAAGGCTCGCCGTCTCGGATACAAGGCCAAGCAGGGCTACGTGATCTACCGCGTGCGTATTCGCCGTGGTGGCCGCAAGCGCCATGCTCACAAGGGTGCCACCTATGGTAAGCCCACCAACCAGGGTGTCTCCCAGCTGAAGAATCAGCGCACCCACCGTGCCATTGCTGAGGAGAAGGTCGGCCGCCGTTGCGGCAACTTGCGTGTCCTCAACTCATACTGGGTCAACCAGGACTCGACCAACAAGTTCTTCGAGGTCATTCTTGTTGACCCCCAGCACAAGGCCATCCGCCGCGACCCGCGCATCAACTGGATCGCCAAGGCCGTTCACAAGCACCGCGAGTCTCGTGCTCTTACTTCGACTGGCAAGAAGTCTCGTGGTATCAACAAGGGTCACTTGTTCAACAACACTCGCTCTGGCCGTCGTCACATCTGGAAGAAGCACAACACTCTCAGCTTGTGGCGTTACCGCTAGTCTCTTCACAGTAAGGATAATCTTAAATAAATTAACTCGGATCAATCTCTGCTGAATTTCTTTTTTTCTCAATTTGTTTGTTCGGTTTTCGTTTCACAATCAATCGCTTGATGCTCGGCTCACTCAACTACAACTGAGCTCGGGTCCCTGACAGAGAAAATCAAAAACAACCTATTTTATTGTTATAGTGATGCCAGAAACGTGAGTCCTACGAATTGAACGCTGTGGAATTTGGAGAGCTCTTAATCAGGTTGACCTCTGTGCTTCAGTTCATACGAAGAGTTTAATCCGTTTATACGCTGGCATGCTTTGGCGGTAAAGGCAGTACCTGTCTACCACCAGTATGAGCTATTTATTTTTCTGTACACCATTGTTCTAGCCATCAGTTGCTCGTTTGCCACGTCTCCTCGTATCGGCTGGTATACTCACAAGGGTATCCTATGCCTTAATGGGCACCATAGTGTCTGATATTCTGTCTAATCATTCACCTCTTTTCTATAAATCTGAATGACTACGTGCGACATTTCAGCAACGAGTAGAAACTTGATATTCCCCGATATATCGCACTGATTATAGTGATCTTCGGAGCGCGTATGATCTGAGCGGGTAGTCGGAGACAGGTCATATACCACTTACTGGTGCTGAATTGATATGTTTATTAGTTACGATTGCAAAGTTCCAAGATGCTGGAGTATAATTGAGCCCAACACTAGCCTGCGTTATACTGATGGCGATGGCCAGCACTTTTTGACTGAGTGAGTATGATTGTTATGCTTGTGAAGGCTGTGATGGGCACAACTTGGCAATGGACACAATTCGCCAAGTTGACACACCAGCCGACAGAGTACTTGAATGTGAAACCGAAATCCCCAGTAAAGTAGACTGAATGCGCACTGCTGAGAAACAAAGTTTGGAGTGGTTATTCTAAAGCAAGCGAGGTAACGGATGTAATGTGCGGCGAAATAGAAAGGCCTGGTTGTCTAGGAATACGTATTATTGAGGGTTTGAGCAAAACTGTGCAGTTCTGTTTGGATTAGCATCTAGCATACGGCAGCAGGTCCGGTATATCTCACTTAAATTTAAAGCAGCTAAGATGGCACTCAAAACATGTCAGACGCTAGCAGAAGCTGACACTATCAACAACACTCATATACAATCCGAAGTTGTTATTTTTTATGTTGTTTGGGCCTCGTGGCCTGACTATCGTGCCATGCGTCGACCTGTCATTTTTTTGTGGACGGTGGTGGTGGGTACGGGTGACTCACGTATCATCCGACTTGTCAGGCACGACAAAGGCAGCATGGCGAAGACAGCTATTATCTCTGTTTACGACAAGACCGGCCTGCTGGATTTGGCCAAGGGCCTTGCGCGCAACGATGTGCGGATTTTGGCGTCCGGAGGGACCGCGAAGATGATCCGCGAGGCCGGTTTCCCGGTTGAGGACGTCAGCGCGATCACGAAGGCTCCAGAGATGTTGGGCGGCCGTGTTAAGACGCTGCACCCGGCAGTGCACGGAGGTATTCTTGCGCGCGACCTCGAAACAGACGAGAGCGACTTGCACGCACAGGGTATCGACAAACTTGACTATGTTGTGTGCAACTTGTACCCCTTCAAGCAGACTGTCGCGAAGATCAATGTGACCATTCCCGAGGCTGTGGAGGAGATTGACATCGGGGGCGTCACACTTTTGCGTGCGGCTGCCAAGAACCATGCCCGCGTCAGTATTCTGAGCGATCCCAGCGATTACGCGAGTTTCCTTGCTGAGCTCGACGCGGGCCAGGGCATTTCCACGGCCACGCGGGAGAGTCTTGCCCTCAAGGCGTTTGAGCAGACGGCCGAGTACGACGCGGCCATCTCAGACTTCTTCCGCAAACAATATGCCGAGGATCGTAGCCAGCTCCCCTTACGGTATGGTGCCAACCCGCACCAGCGACCGGCCCAGGCATATGTAGCGAGTGGAAACCTGCCCTTTACAACGCTGTGTGGCTCTCCGGGCTATGTAAATCTGCTGGATGCGCTCAACGCGTGGCAGTTGGTCCGTGAGCTTAGCCAGAGCCTTAATTTGCCCGCGGCAGCGAGTTTCAAGCACGTTTCTCCTGCGGGAGCTGCTGTGGGGCTGCCACTTTCTGATGAGGAGAAGCAGGTCTATCATGTTGCCGACCTGAAGCACGAGCTGACACCCTTGGCAGCTGCCTATGCCCGGGCGCGGGGCGCCGACCGCATGTCAAGTTTCGGTGATTTCATTGCGCTCAGCGAAACCGTTGATGTTGCAACGGCGTCGATCATCAGTCGCGAGGTTAGCGATGGCGTAATTGCCCCTGGTTTCAGTCCGGAGGCACTCGAGCTGCTGCGTGCGAAGAAGGGCGGCAAATACTGCGTCCTGCAGATTGATGCGGCTTACCAGCCTCCTGCATTGGAGCAGCGCCAGGTGTTCGGTATCACGCTTGAGCAGAAGCGAAATGATGCCAAGTTCGGCCGTGAGAGCTTCCAGGAGATCGCCAGTGCCAACAAAGATCTGCCCAAACAGGCCATCATCGACCTCACCGTTGCCGCCATTGCGTTGAAGTATACGCAAAGCAACTCCGTGTGTTACGCGAAGAACGGCATGACCATCGGCCTTGGTGCGGGCCAGCAATCCCGCATCCACTGCACCCGTCTCGCAGGCGACAAAGCGGACAACTGGTGGCTCCGCTTCCACCCGCGCGTGCTTGCCTTCAAGTGGAAGAAAGGCACTAAGCGCGCCGACAAGTCCAACGCCATTGACCTGTTTGTTTCTGGCCAGGTGCCGGTTGCGGGCCCCGAGCGTAGCGACTTCGACGCGAAGTTCGAGACCGCCCCGCAGCTGCTCACTGCGGAGGAGCGCAAAGACTGGCTAAGTGGCCTCAAGGACGTTGCTCTGGCTTCAGATGCCTTCTTTCCGTTCAGCGACAATGTCTTTCGTGCCGCACGCTCAGGCGTCAAATACGTCTATGCTCCTCTCGGCAGCGTCCAGGACAAGGCCGTTCTCGAGGCAGCAGACTCGCAGAACATGGTCTATGTGGAAAATCCTATCAGGCTGTTCCACCACTAGCATAGCTTTTACACTTATGGCTAATTAGCGGACACTGTATCTTACATATACTCTTTGATTCGGCTGCCTAGGTATTTCGTTGCTTAGATGCCGGACTGCTCGATAGAACTATCCATCAGCATTGTCATTGAATCATCTATATCTCGGCGAGTTTGCTTAGAAATTGTGTAGATATGATATACAGTGCACTCGGCGAATTTTGATACTTGAAAATATTATTATTATAGCAGAAAGGTTTTGTTGACTGCGATTCACTAGAAGGTTTCCTTGAAAGCATAATCCCCCTTGAGCCACGAAAGCAGCATATAATTCGCAGATTCTGGCTGGTCGTGAGGGACCATATGGCCCGCGTCAAGCACTCGTAAGAAGGTGAATTTGTCGTAATTCGTCACTTCACCGCGCTTCTTCGAGTTTGCAGGAGCCCAGTTCACAGGAGACTGGCCTGCCTGCTGGAATGCGCTCTGGCCCGACCATTGTAGATCATGAGTCCACTGTCTGCTACCAAGCCAGTTCACAATAATGTCAGCGCCTCCATTGTAGACGAGAACACCCGTTCCAGCTTCGAGTAGAGCGGTGACATTTTCGAAAGTCGGTGCGAAGGGATCCAAGTTGTTGTAAAAACCTGAATTTATCTGGTCGTTGCAGATCTGGTAGCTTGATGACCCCGAACCACTATCGACTCCAAGCGCTTTTCGTACCGTTGGATCGTTGAAATAGTTCTGCACAGCATCGAGTCCTGCGTAGCACAAACCTGTCTGCGAGTTTTCACATGAGGAATCACGAATGTCATACGGATTTCGGCCACTGAATGAGTCCTGCAGAGGGCCACACACATCTTCAGCATAAGAGCATTCTGCTCCGAGAGAGTACTCGCACTGAGTCATGGCACTCACGCAGCCTGGGGTTTCTATCAGCAAGTTCAGACAAGTGCCCTGACTCAGTACAGAGGGGTAACCTCCCTGGCCACACAGCATAGGCTGATAGCTGTCATATTCAGCAACAGGGCTCACTAGTCCGTTGCCAATTAGCACACTCTTGACCTTCACTGGAGAGTCTGACCATTCGTTGATGGCCGTCGCAAACACAGGAATGTACCTACCCGCGTAGGACTCTCCAGAAATGTGGAAGTCATTCTTCTCAAATTGAGGGTTCTGAGTAAAAAATAGTTTGATTGCGCTTTTGAAATCTTCACTGGCAGTAACTGTATCTGTCACAGTATGGCCTCCCGTAGAGTATCCAACACCAGAGGGATTATCGATGTAGAGCACGTTGGCATGATTGTTCCACGACCAAGTGTTGTTTGTGAGCTGTCCGTTAACATCAATATTCATTGGGCCGTTCTCGAACAAAACAGCCTCCAAGGAAGAGCAGCCGGGGCCTCCGTTGAGCCATACTACAACGGGGTCAGTGCTTGGATTGGATCTCGACTCGAAGAACCAGTAAAACAAACGGTCACCGAGAGGTGTGTTGAGATATCCGGCTTCTTGCCTCACCTTGTCGATGCCCAATGAGGAGGGATCAACATAATTGAGTTTGTATCCAGGAACGCTGTCATGAACGACTTCATTTTTCAAAGTTGGCAGGGCACAGGCCAGGCCAATCAGAGCTAGAGCGACACCAATCATTGTCAATCAGAGATTGTGCCGAGGAAAAGCTCCCTACTGTTGTATATAACTACTTAATTTCCCGAGATTGAATTGCCGGTTTATTGCTGCTGAGTTGCGGATTAAGATTATTTTCCTCGCCCACCTAGATTACCCGGGTCGGGATATGCAGGAGATCTCGGCAAGTGGGTGGATTTAGCGTTTAGGGAGAAAGATAGCCACTAGATCAAATTCTATAACGTGGAGTTTATGATGAACTCGTAGAACCACGCAACGGACATAAGATGACTTCGCACTCTTAATCTCTCGTTAACTGTATGGTAGTTCGCAATATCCTCGCCAAGAACTGGCTTGAATCTATAAATAGCTCTCGTCAAATCCCAATAATATCGAGTATCAGTGTTTGCCGGAAATAATGTCGGGGCCATGATCACTGGCTTTTTGATCCCGTAACCCTCAATTATTGAGCGCGTAGTGCTGCCAATCAGGTCCCAGGGCGCTCCGGAGTGGGGAGAGATCGGCGATGGTTCGAGAGAGAAGTTAGATGTGATGTTGAAGAAGCCATTTGGGGTGGACTCCATTAACGTCTCGCCATAAGACTCAACACCGAGATCGAACTGCTCGGCGATGTCGGACACGAACTCCTCGAATCGGTCGATCACAGCTGCGGTGCCGCTGTTGACATTTATGCGGTAATTCACTTTCACATCAACCTGTTCAGGCAGAGCGTTTATCTTCACTCCGCCACGAATGATGTCCACAGCTTGTGAGGTCCGGATAAGATACTTCTGTTCGGGGATGCCCTCTATAAATCTCGTAAGAAGAGATCTGTGGTCGCCGAAGTCTATATCAAGAATTGTTCGGCGAAGCTCTCTGTCCATATCTGGCGAGTGTTCAGCGAGGCACCGGTAAAGGCCCAGCGTTGGGTTGCTGTTGTCTAGTTCAGACGGGAAGGGATGTGACTCCAGCTCCTTTACAAGACGACTGACTATTCCAATGCCCGTGTGATCCGGCGGGATAGAGGAGTGTCCTCCAGGAGTCGTCAGCGAGGCCTGGATGTCAATATACCCTTTCTCGGCCACAGTGACCCCAGCAACATAAGATCCGTGATAGCTTTGAATGCCGAAACCTTCATCCACAATCACCTCCACGCCATCAACTCCATACCTGCTCTGGATAGTCTCTGCCAAGGGCCTTGCTCCTCGGTATCCGCTGATTTCCTCGTCGAATCCGAACGACAGAATCAGCGTTCGATCGGGAGTCCAGTGCTGTTTCAACAGCGACTCGACAGCCTCTAATATAGCCACGAGCGAGTCTTTAGTATCTGCAGTACCTCTTCCGTAAATCCACTCTCCGTCAAAATGCGCCTCGAACGGGGCATGGTCCCATTGATCAAGAGTAGCCTCGGCAACCGGAACAACATCCTGATGCGCCATAAGCACAACAGGCTTCAAGGCAGCGGTTTTGCCCGGGAAAGTATAAAGTAGTCCATAGGTATTAACCTTCTCAGCATGCTTGGCTGCGAGAGGGAAGGTCTTGAATAAGTAGTGGTGGAACTTTTTGAACACTTCAAAGCGTGGCTCGTTGTCTGGGTTCAAGTCCATGTCGTCGTAGCTCACAGTGGGGATGCGTATCGCACCCTGAAGCGTCTCGACCGATTGCTTAGCCATTTCTGGCTCGTAGAACTGGCTGCTGTTCGCAAAGTTGCCCTTCAGAGGTATGGTTTTGGGCTGGCTGCAGAAATTGGTTTCAATGTCTTTTGGTTCTTCAGGAATCAACGTGTAAATGACCCCCAGAAGGAAGACAAACACGAGTGCCATGATGCCCATCTCGACCGGCGATCGCCGGCGAAGCTGGTCGGTAAAATGCATTGCTGGAAACCAATGCTCCAGTGCTCTTTCCTTGAACTTTCTCGGTTTAAAAGGCACGACTCGGAAGCGTGCTTGGTGCTCTGATCTCTTATGGGTCAATGCGAGCGCCTGCGTCAGGAGGGCGAGGAGTGATCCTTGCCCTGTCTCCAACGCCCTTATCGCTGAAATCTTAACGGCATTGATAAGCGAGGTGCATTTTTCAACAACGGCTAAGATCATCCGAAAGCTTGGGTTGAAGAGCTTGAACTATGATTGGATGAATCATGGGATGTTGACTACTAAACTTAAGGTCTATAATTACAAACAGGTACATAATATACTGCTTCAAAAGGGTGCGAATTCGCTGTTTAGTTCAATTCAAGGGGTCCAAAGGTAATGATTAAGGAATTGACGCTCTATTTACAAACAAGTACATAGGATACTGCTCCAGGGGACGAGAACTTTCTTTTACTTTGATTCAATGGGTCCAAAAGATTATGAACAAGTGGAAAGCTAGGGCTCTATGCACAAACATGTACGTAGGATACTGGTCCAAGGGTACGAAATTTTCTTTGTCTTTGGATTTAACCTTATTGTGAACGATTACAAAATTGAAGGTCTACAATTCCAAACAGGTACATAGGATATCGCCTAAGGAGGGTACGATTGATCGATTCGATGGTTTAAGGGAACACGAACTGTCGAAAAACCAAAGCTTTATTAACAAACAGCTAAATCGAATACTGCTCCAGGGAGGCATGAATCTTCTTTTTTCTTCGAATTAATAGGTCTGATGGAATATAACCAGCTGTAAAACTAAAGCTCTATTTTTACAAACAGGTGAATAGGATACTGCTCCAAGGGGGTGCAGCTTTTTTTGTCTTCAATTTAATGGATCTGACCGAAATGTGAATAATTACAAAACTTGAGGGCCATTGCTCCAAAAAGTACAGAGAGTTTTGCCTTAGGAGAGTGCAAATTAGCTTTATCATTAATTTGATGGGTCCAACGGAATATGAGCAATTGAAAAACTAAAGCTTTATTATCAAACAGGTAAATAGGACACTGCTTCAGGAGGATGTAAATTTGTTATTTGTCTTTAGTCTATGTCCCATTGTTTGTCCTCGTGGATTTGACAACACCTTGTACCTAGAGCACGTATTTTACCGAAGTTGGGGTGAACAGGTTGCATGAGAGTAAGGATTGGCATCATCGTGCTGCTTTCGTCTATCATCTTAGAATTACTCAATCCCGAGTGGGGGGCTTTTGTAAAGGGTAAGGGGACCAGGACTTCTGGCTGCACATTAAGAGACCACCGTCTTCACGAAAGGAGGTACAGGGTAAGGGCATGGGAACTTCTGGCTGCACGCCAAGAAACGACGGTCTTCACGAAGGGTCTTATAGGGTAAGGGCGTCAAGACTTCTGGCTGCACACCGAGAGACAGCCGTCTACACGAAAGGCGGTGTCGCTTGCGACACATGTGAACTCCCAACTCCCTCCTGCGTGAAAGGAGATTTTTGTAGGATTGGGCGTGTGCATTTCAGCAGCATCCTCTCCTATCTCACAGCCATCAAATAGGAGGGCGAGACCTCCGTCCAACCATCTGATGAGGGTAGGGGCTTTTCTGGAGGATTTGCCCAATTGGGGGGGTGGTATGCTACCACACATGCTGCCAAGCTCAACTATAAAAAGGCCCCGACCCCCCACTGAACTTAGCTTCTTGAGGGTCAGTTTAGCTGCCACAGGAGCTCGTTGTTGAGCACAGCTGGCATGTCTCGCTGACGCCTGGCCATACGGCATTGGGAACAGTTCACAAAGAGCGTTTGATCGCAGCTACAGGTGCAGGGCGAGCCTGTAGCTGCGCGACCCACTGTTCCCGTCGATGGTGAATGGGTCCCCATTGGGTAACACCGCTTGGGTCGACCGGTGGCACGCTTGGCTCCAACATGAGAGACTTGCTGCTGCCCACTCTCAAAACATAAAAGATGCGCACACGCAGGCCTACGGCCGCGGCGCGAGGGTGCTCACCTCGAGGCGACTAACCGTATCACGTAGCCTCTATGCGATCTGTTGAGCAATAGAAAGGATGCGTGAGAATGAATATTTGTTGCTTTGGGCCGGCGCTTTTTCAGCATCCTTGGACTGCTTTGGTCTGCCAAAACTGATGGTTCCGAGAGAGTGCGAACAACTCTATATTTACAACTTGTACATTACATAGGATACTGCCCAAGGAGGGTGCGAATCTGCTCTTTGTCTATTATCTGCCAGAATTCGAGCGAGTTTCGTCCAAATCCTTCTGATTCACGCTCCAGATTTTGCTTTTCCGAGGGCGCGAAGGACAACCGGATGTATGAAGAGAGATGCTCGACGTCGGTCTGTGACGGGGCGAAGAAGTACCCAGGCGTTATGAGGACGGGCTGTTCGTGAGTCGCATGGTAAGCCCAGAACGCTTTAGAAAGCTCCGAAATGCTGAACTGATTAGCGAGCGGATGCAGCTGGAACTGGACATGGATCCACACAAACATGCCTGCGGCAGGGCTCTTGAAGTCGAGCACGAGCTTGCCATTGATCGACTTGTACTTGTCAATAGCTTTGACCATGATGTCGCGGCGGCTCTGATACTCGTCCTTGAGCTTCGACAGCCACTGCAGCCAGCCTTCGTGGCCCCATCGGTTCAGGGCTTCCAGCACAACCAGCTGTGTGAATCCGGAGGGCTGCTGCGTGGCCTCCTCGGCCAGCTGATAGATCCGCTTGATGAGACTCGGCTGGCCTGTGATCCAACCAATGCGCCCGCCAGGAACAAAGTTTTTAGAGAAGCTGTCGAGGCGGATCACGCGGCCATCGGTGTCAATATCCAGATAGCATTTCTCGTGACGCCCGTCGAACTGCAGGAACCAGTACGGCTCGTCCTCAACGATTATGATGTCGTATTTTTGGCAGATTTCATAAATCTGCTTGCGGCGCTCGGGGCCTGCTGTTGCACCTGTGGGGTTTTGGCCAATTGAGACCGTATAGAGTAAGTGAGGACGCTGTCCTTTGCTTTTATCCCAGTTTGCAAGCACGGAGTCCAACACTTCGGGTTTTAGGCCCTCGCCGTCCATCGAAACCGGCACGATGTTCAAGCCGCGAACGCGCGCCGCCTCCGCTGCAAGAGAGTATGTGAATTCCTCGGTAATCAGGCCCTGGCGCCATTCGGCAGGGTGTCTTTCCAACCATTCATCGGACAAAACCTGTAGAGTCTTGTACCAACCGTCTGTAGTGCCTAGACTGACCATGGTACCAAAGCCTCCAGCATATCTACACTCGAACATCTTGGAGGTGAAGTCCTCAATCCAGTCTCGCATCTCTGGAATGCCACTGGCCTGGCCGTATTGCATGGCAGAAGCCATTCTGCCAGCCTCTGGGACCAAACTGATATCGTGAAGCGGTTCATCCGTTCCGGTGCTCAAGTTAGCAGCCTTTGCCTGGATTTTACTCACTGGGAACAGATTTTCGTTGGGTAAACCTGCGGAGAGCTGGTAAATATTGGGGATGGTCTCGAACTTGTAAAACAATTTGAAGATGTTGGCTTTGCGGCGATACACAAGCTGTCCCAGGTGGTGCTCAAGATTCTTTGGCTCGGGAAGCGTCATTCTGTTTCAAACCTTTAATTATTCAGCTACCGCCAAGCACGAATACAGGCTTATATAGATCACAGCAGCGTATAGGGGGAGGTCAAGGGCAGATATCTATATGTAAGACGCGAGGCGTTGTGCCTTGCCCAGGTTGCGAATACAAATGGGGGTCGTCGTTCGCTGCAAGGAGACGCTGTTGAGCTCGACGATTTAAACTCGGCGGAAAATGCAGTTATAGTATTACTGCCGAGTTTAGAGAATTTTGAGAGGATACATGACACTTTAGCCTCAATGGCGCCTGGAGAAAACGTCGCATCTGGGAAGGGGTACTGTCGCTATATGTAATAATGGTGCATACAGCCATTACCTGGCCAGGAAGCTCTTTGGTCGCCTTGACAGACCTTGTTCTCCGCCGGCTCAGGAATAGGCTATGCTGATGTCTAAATCTCAGCACACGTGTTCTGTTTTGGTCTGTATGTCTCTCTGCTTCTGCAATGTGACCTTATCTGTTGCAGCGGCAACCCGCATCTGAGATTCCCTCTGCTTCGCCCAACCCTAGAAAAAGTCGCCAAACTTGGCGTCCAATCTTGGCGTCCTAAGACTTTGACATCGCTAACATACTCAAAGCCAATATATTGAAGAACAAGACTAACTCTTCTTTGAATTTGATTCATGTTCCAAATACCTAGCTGGCCCAACTCTGTACCGCACGTTCTTACTGTGAGTCCCAATTAAGTTGCACACCCCACACTATGACAAATGAGCTGCTGGAATAGGGTACTTGGCCAATCCGTGATCCATCAGCGGATATTATATAGCTTGACAACATATATAATCGAGATTGTGCAATGCAAGTGTCCGAGGCAAAAGAAGCAGCCAAAGTTCTAGTGCATGGCCACTTCTGGCCCCGCTCCCACTGGCCAATCACTGGCCTGCTATTCCGCTGACAAGTCACCTCCTCACAATTCGCAATCATCGCTTCTGAGGTTCGACCTAGCAGGTCACATGGTCAACTCAAGCAGGCTGACAAAATTTTTCACTCAGTATTAGGGGAAGGCATAGTAACATTGTAGAAGAGCACAGGTGAGTTCTAATAATCCCTGTTTTTCGCACGAATGTCGTCTAATGATAAGGCGACGCGTATCGCCATTGTCAGCGCCGACAAATGCAAGCCTCGGCGTTGCAAGCAGGAGTGCAAGCGGTCTTGTCCTGTGGTCAGGTCAGGTAAGTTCTGCATCGAGGTGACTCCTGACTCCAAAATATCCTTCATCAGCGAGAGCATGTGTATTGGCTGCGGTATCTGCGTGAAGAAGTGTCCCTTTAATGCCATTACCATCATTAATCTGCCCACCAATCTGGAGTCTGAGGTGTCTATGCGATTTTCAGCCAACTCGTTCAAGCTTCATCGATTGCCAATGCCTCGTCCGGGCCAGGTCTTGGGTCTCGTAGGAAGCAACGGTATCGGTAAAAGTACGGCTCTCAAGATCTTATCTGGTAAAGAGACTCCCAACCTGGGAAGGTTTGAAAACCCGCCTACCTGGCAGGACCTGCTTATCCACTACCGAGGATCTGAACTGCAGAACTACTTTCAACGCATGCTTGACAACAAGCTCAAGGCTATTGTGAAGCCCCAATACGTGGACAACATTCCTCGTGCCATCAAGGGTCCTAAAAACCAGGTGGGCCAGCTGCTCACCAAGGACTCTCCTTCTTGTCGCGTGGACGACTTCGACTATATCATCGAGACATTACAGCTCTCAAAGCTGGGATCCCGTGAGGTTGCTCAATTAAGCGGTGGCGAGCTCCAGCGCTTTGCTATTGCCATGGCTGCTGCGCAGCGGGCCGACGTGTACATGTTCGACGAGCCCAGTTCGTACTTGGATGTCAAACAGCGTCTGCATGCCGCCAACGTCATTCGGTCTGTTATCACCAATGACAACTACGTCATCTGTGTTGAGCATGACTTGTCTGTACTCGATTATTTGTCAGACTTCATTTGTATTCTATACGGCGTTCCTTCAGTGTACGGAATTGTTTCAATGCCCGCTTCGGTAAGAGAAGGCATCAACATGTTCCTCGATGGCAATATTCCTTCGGAAAACATGCGGATCCGCGCTGACAGCTTGCAGTTCCGTCTCATTGAGGCTCAGGACATGGTACTGGCAGAGCAGGAGCGTTCCTTCAGGTACCCTAGCATGCAGAAGACAATGGGCGACTTCAAGCTTTCGCTTGCGAAGGGCAATTTCTCGAACTCCGAGATCATTGTTATGATGGGCGAGAACGGCACTGGAAAGACAACGTTCTGCCGCATGCTTGCTGGTGCCCTCTCGCCAGACGGAGGAGTTAAGATGCCGGAAATGAGCGTGTCCATGAAGCCGCAGAAGATCGCGCCCAAGTTCAAGGGCACAGTGCGACAGCTCTTTTTCAAGAAGATTCGAGCTTCGTTCTTATTCCCCCAGTTCCAGACAGATGTGTGCAAGCCATTGCGAATCGACGACATTATCGATCAGGAAGTCCAGCATCTCAGCGGAGGTGAGCTGCAGCGTGTTGCTATCGTGCTCGCCCTGGGTATTCCTGCCGATATTTATGTTATTGATGAGCCCAGTGCTTACTTGGACTCTGAACAGCGTGTTATTTGCTCCAAGGTCATTCGACGTTTCATTATGCATTCCAAAAAGACCGCATTCATTGTAGAGCACGATTTTATCATGGCCACTTACCTTGCCGACCGTGTCATTGTGTTCGAGGGTGAGCCTGGAGTTGATGCGCATGCCAATGCCCCCGAGTCGCTGCTCACGGGATGCAACCGCTTCCTCAAGAACCTCAATGTCACATTCCGTCGCGATCCTACAAGTTTCCGTCCCCGAATTAACAAGCTCAATTCGCAGATGGACCAGGAGCAGAAGGCTAATGGCAACTATTTCTTCCTGGAGAATCCTGAGTGATTTCACTCGCTTATTTAATTCAGTTATTTATAACTACTTTTCAATGCTTGTTTTAGATAATAACAGCGAGTTCGTGGTCGATTTTGGTTGGAACAAGTTGAAATGCACAGGTTGACATTGATGGAGCTGCAGAGTCGAGATTACACCATTGGAGTTACAGAATCAGATTTGCTCGATCAATATCTCACAGTTGAATTTCACAGTTGAGTTGCACAGTCAAAATGAATCGGTTCGCATCACACGATTAAGTTGAACAGTTAGGTTGACCAATTAGTTTACACAGTTAGACAGACCACACGGCTGGATTACACATTTGCTTGAACTGACGAATTGCACGGCTGGAATTTCACAATCAAGACACACAGTTGAAATCTCACAATCAAAAATACACAGTTAAAATTACACAGTTGAAACACGGCTGGATTGAGCAGCTGAATTGAAAAGTTGGCTTGCATGGTCGGGACTCCATATTTAACATACACGATTGGAATCATACAGCTCGATAGCACTATTGAATCTAGACGGTTGAGACACAAAGCTAGGTTATCTAGATGAATTGAAAAGTCGGTTTACATAGTTGAAATTTCACAATCCAATACACAATTGGAATGACATAGCTCGATTACACCGTTGAAACTACACAGCTGGAATCACACAATTCGATGCACAGTTAAGATACACAGCTAGGCCAAAAAGTTGAATCGAAAGTTACGTAGTTGGAATTTTGCGGATCGCCAAACTGCTGGAACTACACATTTAAGAATCACAGACGGGTCGCGGAGTTGAATGTTGGACAACATAGTTGGAATTTTACAATTAAAATACACAGTCGGAATGACATAGCTCGATTACACCGGAGAAACTGCACTGCTGATATCACACAGTTCTATGCACAGTTGAAACACACAGCTAGGCTACGAGTTTAAGTAAAAGTTACGTAGTTGGAATCTTAAGATTCGTCAAACAGTTGGAACCACACAATTGAAAACCACAGCTAGGTCACAGAGTTGAATGTTGGACTACATAGTTGGAAGTTTACAGTTTATTAACAGTTGGAATCCCAGATTTCAATAGACCCGTTTGAGTTGCACATTTCAACATGCAGGTTTCAAGGTTAGGGGATTTTCAGTATCCCGTGGCGAGCCAATCTCGGCCAGTTATACTGAAGACATAGTGCACCAGGAGCCAGGACGTGCAAAGATGCCCCATACTCGCCCCGAAACCGTGTCCTTCGACGAGATAAACTACGACAACCGCGAGCAGGTGAGGCAGGCACAGGACTCTCTTATTCGCGAGCAGGCCATTCGAGTGCAGGCCCTTGACACCGTGCGAAAGGCTCTTGAGAAGTGTTTTGAGACGCAGGGCCCTAACCAACAGGAGAACTGTAAAGACCTTGCTGAGCGCTACCTGGATTTGCTGCCGACGAGCGAAATGCGGGGCTTCCTCAGCTACCAGCGCAATGACCCTACAAAATAAACCGTCCTTCTATGCTCATGCAGGCAGAGCATAAGAAAGGCACAGCACAAATTGGCAGAGCATAGAAAAGGCAGAGCATCGACAGACGAACAAAAACACCTAGATAGAGCATTTGTACGCAAAGCCAGTAGATTATGTTTGGATATTAGCCCGAGGCAGACTCTGTGGGAAAAGTAGTGCGTTTCCTCACAGAATCTGGCTTTTCCTCCTTGGGGGTCTTTAAAATTACAACAGGCTGCTTCTCGTCATCAAAAGCAGGATTTGAATCCTGAGATTCCGTTGGGGTGAGGTTTTCGCGGTCTTCAAGCTGCTCATTGTGAACTTCATTCTGAGTTCCGTTTTGTGCACCACAGATGGGGCACTTGTACACCACCTCTTCGCTGGTCTTCCCATACGGGGCCAGCCCGTTATGAGCGTGACAAGATGAGCAGATGAGGGCGTAACGGTTGGTAGGGCTGAGTTCATTTTCGCCGATGAGCAAATCCAGAACGCGGTCAACCCAGGAGGTGCGATAAACAGGGACCGCCTCCGGTGCAGCCCCAATTGAGTTGAGTTCTGCCGCAAACGCTCTTTTCTCAGCTTCCGAATATGACTTTCCGCTACCGATGGGGGCGTTTCGTCGACCTGCTGGGCCGTCAGGGTCGCTGCTCTGGGCAGAGATGTTTTTGGGTGTGCCTGGGGCACGGGCAGCGCTGGCGCCGCCATCCGGTTTGGCTGCTGAGGCGTTGCCCGTATGTTGTGTTTGCTGTTGCTGCAGGAGGGCAGGATCTTGCGGCCCCTCGTCGACGAGGCGCTGGATGTGGTAAAAATTCGTTTTCTTTTTGTACTCCTCAACAAGCCGCCTACGCCTCTCTGTGAGCTTGGCCAATCGCGCTTCGATTTGCGTTTTTCTCCACTCCGTGAGGCCCCGAATCGCTCTGTGCACCACATAGATGGAAAACGGGGCGAGGGCGAGCGCCGCCATGTGCTTAGGGTGCGTGTGCAAGGACATGCGTAATGTCGATGCCACGTAAGAAAGGTAGGCCAGCAGGGCAGTTGCGAGGAAGAGGAACGGCCAGCGGCGCTGTCTACGCTGCGCGTCGAGCAGCTGGTGCCTTAGGGCCTTGGTTGTGCGTGACAGCCGGGGCAGCTCTTCCTCATAATTGGGCTCCCTTCGCCAGCGGAACAGGCCTCTTAGATTCGTAAACATCGTACGATTTGGAGTTAGGGTGTGTGCAATTTAGGCTCTTCGTAGGGCACCTGCCCAAATACGACTCGCAAAGCTGGTAACCGAAACGGTGAGCCCTTACCCTCCGATACTGAGAAACACGAACCCTAGCCTTCACCGTTAGGATCATCTATATAATATGCGGCATGGTGCCGCAGGCTCAACACCGTTCTGTGCAGGTAAACTACCCAAGGTCCTCCAAACCAGAAAAAATGTCTCTTTCTTCGAAGATCCAGATCACTGATCTCAGCCTCAAGGGCAAGCGTGTCCTCATCCGTGTCGACTTCAACGTCCCGCTCGACGGCACCAAGATCACCAACAACCAGCGTATCACCGCTGCTCTGCCCACAATCCAGTACGCTCTCAAGGAGGGTGCTAAGAGCGTCGTTCTGATGTCTCACCTCGGCCGTCCCAACGGCGAGCGTGTTGCCAAGTACTCGCTGAAGCCTGTTGCCGAGGAGCTCCAGAAGCTGCTCAACACCAACGTCACTTTCCTCAACGACTGCGTCGGTGCTGAGGTCGAGAAGGCCTGCGCCAGCCCTGCTCCTGGCTCGGTCATTCTGCTCGAGAACCTCCGTTACCACATCGAGGAGGAGGGCTCCCGAAAGGAGGCCGATGGCAAGAAGGTCAAGGCCGACCCGAAGGCCGTCGCGGCTTTCCGCGCTTCCCTCACCAAACTTGGTGATGTCTACATCAACGACGCTTTCGGCACTGCCCACCGCGCACACTCCTCCATGGTCGGTGTCGAGACCCCCGAGCGAGCTGCCGGCTTCCTCATGGGCAAAGAGCTCAGCTATTTCAGCAAGGCTCTCGAGAACCCCAAGCGTCCTTTCCTTGCTATCCTCGGCGGTGCCAAGGTCAGCGACAAGATTCAGCTCATCAACAACCTGATTCCCAAGGTCGACCGTCTCATCGTTGGCGGTGGTATGGCCTTCACCTTCAAGAAGGCTTACGACAACATGCCCATCGGCGACTCTCTCTTCGATGCTGAGGGCGCCAAGATCGTCCCCGAGATCATGGCCAACGCCAAGAAGCACAATGTCGAGGTCATCCTTCCTGTTGACTTCATCACTGCTGACAAGTTCGCCGCTGATGCCAACACCGGCACTGCCACTGCCGAGCGTGGCATCCGTGATGGCTGGATGGGTCTTGACTGCGGTCCTCGCTCCGCTCAGAAGTTCGCTGAGGCCATCGGAAGCTCCGAGACCATCGTCTGGAACGGACCCCCGGGTGTCTTCGAGTTCGATGCCTTCTCTAAGGGTTCTGCTGCCATGGCTGCTGCTTGCGCTCTTGCCAGCCAGCACCGTTCTACCGTCATTGTTGGCGGTGGCGACACGGCTACCGTCGCCAAGAAGTTCGGCGCTACCGAGCACCTCACTCACGTTTCTACCGGTGGTGGCGCCTCCCTGGAGCTTCTCGAGGGCAAGGACCTGCCTGGTGTGACTGCTCTTTCCAGCAAATAAACTGGTATGTGCAGTCATCTCTAGATAATTCTTTTGTACGGCATATCTCATGACCCCGCATTTATGTAAAAACGATCATAGATTCACTTCGCGATGCAGCTAACCAGGTCTTGGAGGCCCAATTCGGTTGATGGTGTCCTGCAAGACTCCCGTACTATTCAATACCATAGTAACCATGAACGTTATTCAGAGCTTGGTGACCCGTTGCTCAGGTTCAAGATACTCGGCTTTGAGCAACTCGAAAATACGTTTCTCGTTGTGCGACTCGAGAAGAACGGGGCTGCCACTGCTGATCCGGTACAGTCCGTTCTGGCTGAGCCGCATCCCATTACGCTTCGCACGCAGCCTAAGTCTCCGATTGAACATGTCGTCACCTGTGTAGTAAATCATTGCTGCTCCAAGCTCCTTCCAGGGAACTAGCAGTATATCCATTCGGCGCCACTTCGAAATCACTTGTGTCGCGCCCAGCCATCGATCGGGACCTTTGGCGAAAGTATGAAGAGCAAATCCCGATTTGAACATCATCTCTAGAAGTGTCTTTAACGACTTTTTGAGCTCTCTCTGCTCAACGTCTTTCTTTGTCAATATTAGGTCGATGTCTCCGCAGTCTAGAGAACCTCGCCTATAGGAACCCATACACTCTACATGCAACTCTGAATCAACCAGGGCGACCAGCTTCTTCACCTCCTGAAAATGCTTGTCTACCTCGGTGCGAGACATCCTCTCGATGAAGTCTTGGTGATGTTCGATTGACACTACGCCATTCCGATCGACCTCACCTTTGATGTCGTCCAACGTCCTAAAACCTTTGTTGTACAATATACGCGAGAGGTAGGGACCAACACCATATACGGTTGCAAATAGTCTCAGAGTTTCTGCCTTCTGACGCGCAGCCATGGACAAAATACTCGTGCTCGATCGCAAGTCACAAATGAACTGTGCCATTCTCGAAGACAAGCCGAGATCCAGAGCATTTTCTTTGGTAACGATTGGTTTTAAACTCGCTTCAATGGCCTTCAAGGCATGTTTGTATGCTCGTGCACTGTATTCCTCTCCGGCTGCCTCACGAGCCATAATTATATCATGCAGTCCATCAATGAGCACTTGATTCGACTGAACAACGTCTCCACAAGCCTCTCCATCGCTAGCGCCCTCGTTGAATTCCTCTCTAGGCCGCTTATGTTTCTGCAGTTCCGTTGTCGGCGCCTCAGAACTCTCATTAACTCGAAATGCAGTAGGTTCTTGCAACGTTCCAGCCTCAATGCACACGCTTGGCCACTCTGAGTCCAAAACTTCACATGATTTGGGGACAGCAGAATTCTTCACAAAGTCCCAAAATTTCTGGCTGGTATGCCCACGAGAAACAAGGATGTGCGTGGTCTCTGCCGACAGGGAACTTTGAATGTGTGCTCCGTGCCTAGCGCAGGCAGTGGCCTTCAGCCCATTGAGTCGTGAAATGTCACGCTGGGGATAGAAAAAGAACCGCAGCTGAGCAAACAGCTTCTTGGAAGGCATGTAACCTTCCTATTGTGGTCCCTTTCAACTACTCAGTGAACTCTCACTTTAAGCTACAGAGTTTCGCCGTTGTCGCCGGCCTCAAACCGGGTTAGGGTAACACCACCTCCGGGGTGACGTGAGGTGAGGAGGCATATCGACAACTCCGATAACGCCATAGAGTAATTCCGATCGCATCATTCGTGAAAAATTGACCCAAATTCTGGCCTTTATTCTCTGTACATAGATGAACGCATTGATGGATCCTCCCACCGAGGAAGGTGTAAGTATTCCTCAAAATTCGCTGCATGCAGTTAGCGTTTCCCTCCCTTTGTGGAAGGACAACATTGCATATGAAGAGGGGGAACCGACAATTTCCCAGAAAATCAAAAGCGGATACCCCCGCTTCAAAATCCATTTCAAGATTGAAGAGTTGGCTGCCAGAATCGAAAAAGATTTTGGTCGAGATGGCGAGTCTGCCATGATTTTCTCGCTTAACCGTGCTGCTCGTCGATGTCGTGATTTCATCAAGGTGCGTGAACCTAACGCAGCCACTAGAGTTTTGCAGATCTCGTGTCCGACCCAGTCTAGCGACACGCTTGGTGCGCAAGTCTCTGTGGTTTTCTTTCCTTCAGAGAAGGTTAGTGTAGCTAAACAATATTGGCAACACACTGGCGAGGGTGTTTCCAGCAGGATGGCTCAGTATTTCCTCGAAAAACTCGAGGAGCACCAAGCCAACGATGGAGCTTTGACCCCTTCTTCAACCAATGAGGAACATTCCTCCGTAACTCAGCCTCAGGAGATCTTTGTGGAGGAACGATTCGGAAGATACCTTTCGCAAACTCTGGCCAAAGAAGCCAAACCTGTGCTCAAAAAACGAATTGCGCAGGAGATCGCAAGAAGAGGCAAGGTCCCAGTTACTGCAGACATGGTGAGACTATACCCCTCGGGCATGACCGCCATATTTTCAGCGTATCGCATTGTGATGGAGGCCTTCCAAGTCGAATTGAACGAGCTTAAGGCGGTTTGTTTCGGCTTCCCATACACAGATACTCTCAAAATTCTTCAGAAATGGGGTCCTGGGGCCATCTTCTATCCCTTTGGCGATGATGAGGGTGACCTGGTTAAATTCGAATCTCAGCTCCGAAAAGGAGAGATCAGGATCAGCTCTCTGTTCTGTGAAGTCCCTTCGAATCCTCTGTTGAACACACCCAATCTGATCAAACTCCGACAGCTTGCCAACGAGTTCAAATTCGTGATTGTTATAGACGATACCGTGGGCAACATGGCCAACGTGAATACTATAAGCTACGCAGATATCTGTGTCTCGAGCCTTACCAAAATCTTCAGTGGCGACTGCAACGTCATGGCTGGAAATTTGGTGCTCAATCCATTGGGGCCATTTTTCGATAAGCTGAAAACCACTCTCGAGTCGCAATTCGGAGACGGATTCTGGGCCGAGGATGCTGTTTACCTAGAACGCAACTCCAGAGATTTTTTCGGCCGCAATCATCGAATCAACGCTAACGCGGAAGCTGTTGTCGACCTGCTGGTCAAGTATCAGAAGAAAACCGACCTCATCAAGAACGTTTATTACCCGACGGTCTCAAAAACCCGTGCCAATTATGACAGCATAAAGTACGATGATGGCGGTTATGGGGGGCTGCTTTCTGTTGTTTTCAACCACCCGCAGGCAGCAATTGCTTTCTACGATTCGCTCTTCATTGCCAAAGGACCTTCGCTGGGCACTAATTTCACACTCGGATGTCCATACACTATCATTGCACACTACAATGAGCTCGACTTTGTCAATTCCTGTGGTGTAGATACACACTTGGTGCGAATCAGCATTGGTCTCGAGGAGACGCCTGAGCTTCTCGGACGTTTTGAGAAGTCGTTGAAAGCTGCCGAAGAAGCGGTCCTAAAACAGACGACCTCCGAATAGAAAACTACGATTAACGAAAACCATCACGCAAGTGTATAAAAATAGAAATGTGTAAAACTATAGTGAGGCAGAGTAATTGGACATAGAAATTTATACCATTGTGTAACGGATTAAATACCAAAGCGAGTGTTTAAAAGAGAGTATAATGCAATAGAGTATGAAGAAGAGAGTGGCACAAGAGCATAATACAATGAAGTATGATATAAGAGTATGAACAAGAGAGTGACACAAGAGCATAATACAACAGAGTATGATATAAGAGTATAATACAAGAGTATGAACAAGAGAGTGATTCAAAAGAGCGATTCATGAGAGTGATAAAGGGAGTATAATCCAAGAGAGTACAATGGCGATACTTCTAGAGAGTGTGATACGAGGAAGAACATATAACACAAAAACACATACGTGACTACAGTGTATAATCTGAGAGAGCGCACAGTACAGGAGGGTGTGAGAGGACAATTAAAACAGTGTACAAGAAATCCTGAAAAATGAGAGAGTGTGCAATACAAGAGAGTGAGAAGCATTTTACAGAAGATATGTACAACACAAGAAAGTACTTGTCAAAATGTGCACAAATCGAAATTATATCCAAATATTCATACCTTATATAAGAGCGTGTCAAGCTAAATGTTTCCCTCATTCTATGTCGCAAAGCTCACTGTACACAAAGCAGACGACTCAAACAGAGGGTGTATCCCTCTTGCAGCTGAATATGTCCCCAAGTCAATATAAAATGACCAGGAGAAAATTGAGGCTGCTGAATTGAATGATGAAGAAGTCACATCCCCCAATGGAAATCTGAGTTTTCACCAGCCCTGTGGGTTAAGGGTAAGGCTCGACTTCCACCGCTTCCCAGAAGAACACGTGACGAACTTACTAAACTAGGCTGGTAGAGTTGACCGCGAAATTGACCAACCAAGATCACCAACAAATATGTCTTTCACCGGTCTGAAATACTACAACACCCCCGTGGTGAAGACGCTTTGGCCCATTTTCACTGGGGCTGTCATCACTTTCTACCTTATGGGAAACGTTTCCAACGCCATGAGCCAAGCCCCTGAGTACGTCAACGACCCGCGCAACCCGAATGCTGGAAAGAAGCATTGAGCGTTCAACGAGGACTCACCGCGGCCTGTGCGCCGCATTTGCTAAAATCCTGTTGTGAAAACCCTGAGCACTCAGTTTTATTAACACTGTAATGGTGCAAAATACATAGAACATATTTTTCTAGATCATGACGACAAATCCTCGAGGAACTCGAGCTGAGGTGACTCTCCAGTGAGTATTTCCACGATGCGTTTTGCTCTCCTCACCATCTTTTCTGTAGGGACTTTGGCTTCGGCCTTTTGAGCGGCCGGTGCTTTCACTGGCTTCTGTTGTGCGGCCTTTTGCTCTGTTGGTGCAGGTTTGGCTTCATTTTCATGACTCTCTTCGGTTAGACCTTCGCTTCTGCTCTCTGCATTGCCTTCAGAATTGCTTTCTTCCTTCTTTTCCAAGTCCTCCTTCATAAACTCATTCCATGTCTTGATAACGTCTTTAGCACTCTCTGCAACCCAATTTCTCGAGGATCCCATGAGTCCTTCTATATAATTCAGTAAAGGCTGGTCATACCGTTCGTCGGTAATTTCTGTAAAGATGTGCTTGAGAATCCAGTTCTGCTTCTGTTTTGAGAATTTCCAATTGACTCTGTCCTCTGAAAATTGACGAAGGTATGCCAGTTGATCGAGCTCATGAGAAGGAGCCGGTCTGTCTGCCTTCGGCACTTTCGGTCGTTTTGCCGGTTTTGCTGGTTTTGCCGTTTCTCCTGCTTCGTGTGCTCGTTTCAGGCCCTCCTGCAACGGGTCATACGCTTTCTCGGACTGTTTTGGCGTGCCTTTCGCCTGTTTCAGTCCTAAGCGCTTCCACGCTGGGATTGTAGCCTCAGACATGACTAAAGCTCACAGAAAGCTAACTGAACGTCTATTCCGACCTGGGTTTGTCGCCCAAAATATATATCTATATTTTTCTCAAGGCATAATTCGACCTGCTTCATCGAGCATAGTAACCATATGTAGTGACATTTCCATACTCTCAAGTGACCTTAAACGAGGTACCACGTGACTCATACCCGACACGCCTAGATGCCCCTGGCAGTGGATGCATGGCGTTGCCAAATAAGACTTGTTAATTAGCATTGTTGGCTGCACGCTTACTTATAGAAAGCTGTGAGCTATCCTACGGTTTGTGGCGGCCTCTCAAAGTCGGCAGCTCGTTGGCCTATTCTCCTGGCAATAGTATATGTCTCAGGATACAGAGTTCCAGCTCAAAGCAATGTCATACGTAGAACTAGTCTTTCTGATTCGACTCTAACATCAGCTCCCGTCTTGTTTGGTTTTGTATAATCATTCTATTCAACTGCCATGCAATAAGTCCTGATATCCCCCCTGCAATCGCTAGCATACGATCTGACATATGCGGGAACTTCATTTTCTTTCAGAGTGACTGAAATTAAATGGGAACTGGTTTTATTTACTGCTAGAACGCCTGAAATCAGCGTTGTGCTCTAATGAGCCAGCTGAGCACTGGTCAAGGGTTAAAGTGCTGACTGATCAGCTGCTTCAAGATAATCCTAACGCCGCGGAGCTTCTCAGGCACGAACTATGGCTAGGGCGTTATCAGCTGTAATGCATATACATAAATAAGGTGTCGCTAAGACAAGAAGTACTGTATTGATGTCGCAGATTATACAGGTTCCGAAAGCCCAATTTGACTCAGCAGTAAGCGACTATACATGCTTAAGCAGTGCGTCTCTAGGTGCTGAGGTCGTTGAGTACAGCGACCAGTGGTTCGCCGAAGCTGCAAACCTGCTAAATCCCAATCCTCCCATTTGTGAGGTACGCTTTGTCCCGTCTGGTCGCTGGTACGACGGGTGGGAGACAAGGAGACACAACACGGAGCCCTCTGATTGGGTCGTAATCAAACTAGGAGTCAAGTCGGCCAGAATCTTAGGTGTCGAGGTTGACACCGCCTTCTTCAACGGTAACCACGCTCCTGCCATCTCTGTTGAGGCTTCCAAAGACGGTCTGCAATGGACTGAGATTATAGAGAAGACAGACTGTGGGCCTTCTCAGCAGCATTTTTTCGTGCGTCAGAAGGGACTCACTACTGAGGCCTTCTCGTTTGTCCGTTTGCACATGTATCCCGATGGAGGTATTGCTCGATTCCGAGTTTTTGGGGAGCCTGTTCCTGTGTTCCCCTCGGACAACTCAGAGGTGCTTGATATGGCCGCTATCTCAAACGGCGGAACTACAATTGCTGTCTCAGACCAGCATTTCAGCAGTGCTGACAATATTCTTCTTCCTGGCCGAGGAACAGACATGAGCGACGGATGGGAAACCAGGAGATCTAGAGTTCCTGGCCACGTAGATTGGGTCATTGTGAAGTTGGGCGCACCCACAAAGATCCACCGAGTTGTTGTCGATACGGCCTTCTTCTTGGGCAACTTTCCTCAGTATATCAAGATTGAGGGACTGAATGCTCCCGACAATGCTTCTGCCAAACAACATGACGCAAATTGGATAGAGGTGGTGCCTCAATCCAAGACTCACGCTGACCAGGAGCACATTTTTGAGGTGGAGCAACAAGCTCCAACTGTTACACATGTACGGCTCACTATAATCCCCGACGGTGGTGTTAAAAGACTTCGCGTGTTCGGAACGCGAACCTGAAAAGAATAGAAACCTAATTTGGCTGTCCATGGCTGTCCATGGAACCGCACCTGCTAATCTGAAGAATTTCCTAACAACATTATACATTAGAGTTGCTGAAGCACACTCATTGCTTGTGGTAATTTACTAATTGCGGCTCATTCAATCCCCGACGGTGGTGTTAAAAGACTTCGCGTGTTCGTAACGCGAACCTGAAAAGAATAGAAACCTAATTTGGCTGTCCATGAAACCGCACCTGCTAATTCGAAGAATTTCCTAATAACATTATACATTAAAGATGCTAAAGCACACTCATTGTTTGTGGTATTTTAATATATGCGGCTCATTCAATGGCCTGATAGTACTCCCGCACTGCGTTGTGAATGGTCACCAGCTTTTGCGTGAGGTAGATCCTTTGGAAGTGTTTGGCCTTTGTTGCGACCAGCGCGTCATCGATTTGCCACGAGAATAGTTGGTGGTTGCTGGTGATGAGGCCCAGCTTTGTGCCATTGTCGTACAAGATAATCTTGTTATGGTCGACAAAATTGAACTGAAGCGAGCCGTCAGTTAGCAAGAACATAATGTAATCGTCGTCCTTCTGCAAATGATGAAGAATCTGTCCATGCGAAACATCGCCGCCCTGTCTGACTGGCTCAATGGCATGGCCAAGTTCCCGATCCATGTAGCGCCGAACATAATTGAGAACCTCTATCTTCTTCGCGCGTCGTGGGTCTGCTGTGTCGGCCGCGGTTCGGTGCATGGTAGTCAAGCCAGGTCTGCTGCGAGACTCAAAGTATACGTAAGTGTTGAATGATGGGTCCATTCTCATGCTAGTGCGATCTCTGAAAAGCATTCCGACGCTTCCGTCGCTAAAACAATAGGCAAGCCCCCAATTGTCCTCAAAATCGGCCCAGCGAGTGACTACAGAAGGTGGCTCGACAGGATTCATGAAAGAGGGAGGAATCTCCTCTCCCTTTGTCTGCCTCGCAGTATCCAGGGATGTTCTTATGGACTTCAGTGTCTGTCTTAACGACACTCGAAGGGGACCTATGATGTTCTTGGTGCTTGTTGATGCAGGTCGTTGAAGCAAACGAGGTGGACCATTTGATGTGGGTCTGGCTGCTACAGAAGAAGCTGTGCTTGTGGTCGATAAAGCTGAGGATGCCTGTGTGCCTGGTGGAGGTACATATGAAAGAGCGCCTTGCTGAGATCCATAGGTACCAACAGCATTCACCTTAGCAGTCGCCGTTGTGCCTTCTGCACTTCCCGGCCTCTCTCGCTTCTCATCTGTTTCTGTTGAAGTGCGCGCTGCCAGCAAGGAGAATTTGAATCTATTGCGGAACAACTGACGCCCATTACCGTTATCTGCAGCTGCAGCCCCGGCAGAATTTATAGCACTGCGAGCATCTTGTTGTGAAGATGTCATGGCCCGTGCATCACCAGCACTCTCAGCTACTGCATCAAGCCTTTGCCGAGAAACTACAGGGCTGTCGTTGATACCGGTGGTAGATCGTACCGTGGGCCTACCGACTACTGGCGAATCGTAGTCTGGAATACGCTCAGTTCTCACTTGCGCGTTAGCAGGCGAATCCTCTGGAGCTATGGCGACTGGTTTGTACTTGTCCTTCGTGCTAGGAGGCGAGATCGAGGCGGGCAGGATATGTTTGTTCGAAGTATTTCTCATCTCGGCATCGCTGACAATTTCGATGGAGGCCGATCCCTCGGACTTCTTGCACAACTTATCAAGTCCAGTAGATTTGAGCAGATTGACGTAGTTCTGGGCAGATTCTTGTGCAGTCGCAAACAAATATACAGGCTCAGTAAGAGCTGCCGCAGGAATGGAAGAGACACAAACGCCCTGGCGAACCCAAGGGTGTTGTAAGCATTCATTGACTGAGGGTCGTTCAGCGGGGTTCGGATGCAACATTTTGGTGACTAGGTCTCGTGCGTCATCGGGGACAAGATCCCAAGCAGTTCGCAACGAGGAGCTTGGTGCTGGCGGAAAGCAAGGCTCATGCTGCTTGATCCGCTGGTAGATCTTGTCCACATCGCGATCTTGAAATGGCGGACGACCAACAAGCATAGCGTAGAGTATCACGCCCAAAGCCCAGATATCGGTTTGAAACCCATGTCCGTGTGGGCGCTTGAGAACCTCAGGGCTGATATAGTTGGGCGTTCCACAAACAGTGAACCTCCGAGAATAGATAGTCTCCATACGGGCAGCGAGACCAAAATCGCCGACCTTCAAGTTCATGTCACGATCAAGAAATATGTTTCCAAGTTTGAGATCTCTGTGAACGACACCTCGAGAGTGCATATAAGCTGAAGCGCCTAAGATCTGAAGAAAGAAGAATCGAGCTTCTGGCTCCGTGAGATGTCTTCGGCGGTTCACCATGTCTGCCAGGCTCTGGTTGGAGCACATTTCCAAAAGCATGTAGACGTTTTTATCATCCTCAAAGCAGTCAACGAAATTGACGATACCTGGGTGGCTCATGGCTCTGTGAATTTTAATCTCAGTCAAAAGTTTAGATCGAGTTTTTTCGCTATTCAGAGCGGCCTTGGCTAATGTCTTGGCAGCAAAGATCTCACCGTTACCATCGTTTACCTGGAAGCAACGCGCAAATCCTCCTTCGCCAATACAAAGACCTCTTTGATAACTCTGTCCAGCACTTCCTTGGATGAGGGATGGCGGAGTCAGACATAGGGAGCTCGGCTTAACCTTCTTTCGTCTCTTGTCTGCTGCAGCTTGTTCCTTCTGTTTTGTTTGGAAAGGATCTAAAGTTGGCTTTACAACCCCATTACCAGCGTTTCCATCGATAGTAGGTAAACGTTGGTTGTCGTCAATGGGACCTAAAGGTCGATCTCTGTTTCCATCCCGAACCGGAGTGGTCAAACCGAGGACCATTCAATGCAAGTTGGCTGTGGTAGAAACCAAGGTGGTGACAGCAAAACTTTAGGCTGTGTTATATTGTTGAACACAAGAATGACAGGGTGACCTTTCTGAAAGCCAATTCTTTATTAGCTTCTTCGGCTTATCAAGCTCACTTGAAAGAAAGCTACCACAAAGGTGTTTACTGCACAGGAGCAACTTTCACAACCAGCACTTTTGTTATGCTGAGGTGTTATAAGCTTGAAGGCCTTTTAAACACTGCTAAATTATGGTGGTAATGCGAAGTCGATGTTTGTAAACAACCGCTATACTGTGAGATTACTCAGCGAGATACCTAAAAGAGTAATTGAAAACAATATCGCGCCTACCGCTTAGCACGTCGCCCGGTGAGCTCTAAACATAAATCACAAGCCAAAGTGAGAGGAGATTTAAAGAATTTGACAAATCCTCGATCGAGCTGTTTCGGTTGTTGGCAGCATGCTACAATTTAAACCGGTCTCAATTATCTTACAATCTGTGTTTGTTCGAATCGACCTACGTCATTGGCAGGGCCAGGGTCATGCATATCAATTATGGATGTGTGCATATGCTCTATTAATCTGTCCAAATAACCAATAAACGTAGAAGCTGTCGAAGCCTGGAAAAGAGGTTTTAACTCTGAGTAGTACATATGCGATAAAGTTTAGAATATGGTCCAAGTGTCCCAACAAAACGTGACGGTAGATATCAGCCTATTGATGGAGGAAATCCTTGATGAATTTCTGGCCTAGATTCTTGAAGCCATCGTAAACCTCCTTGCCAGAGGGCTCAGCCAAAAGCCTTGCCACTCCTGCTGAGTGGCTTTGGGTAGCCTTGGCAACAGCTTTGTTGAAGTCAATATAGGTAGCGTGAGCAGCCAGGTTCTTTCGCTGCTGCTCATAGGCAGGGTCAGTTTGCAAAGCCTTGAATCCCTCACTAGCTTGGCTGACCAACTCAACCGCTCTGTCGGCATGGATGTATCCGTGCTGCATGATGGCCTCGTAAGCACTCGCAAGCGCCTTCGTCATCTGAGGAGGAGCAATAATGGCATTGGCGACAGCGTGCGCGTACGACTGTATGCGCTCGATATCAGCAACAGCATGTTTGGCAGTTTGAGCAGCTGAGTACACTGACGTGTACGTTTTGGTCGAGTAACAAGTGGTGTAAAATGACGAGAGCTCTGCCACATTGGTTGCCTGAGCACCTTGAGCCCCATAGATGGTGACGACGGATCCAGGAATGGTAGTGAAGATCGTGGTGGCAGTGTTTGTCACGTAGGTCTCAGTATAATAGTCTTGGTAAGAAACAGTGGTAACACCACCTACTATGGAGTAGCCCGAGTCGCCACCACCCATGCCGCCGCCCATTCCGCAAAGGCCACCAAAGAAGCAGTAATTGACCACTTCATCAGACAGAGCCTTCACATACCAAGGGTGCGGTGTAGCCCTCGCAGGAGCTGCAGTGATAGTGGGAGTCGCCGCAGCTAATGACCCGGCAGCGAGAACAACGAGAGAAACAGGAATAGAGGCAATCATTCAAAAGAGAGGACAGGAAAAACAATAGTCGTATTCAGGATTGTTTTCGAGATGCTCACAAAATACAGAAGAGCTACCTTATTTATACACGCCTGGGATTGCAGATTTAATTGCTTTATATTGAGTTCTGAAATTAATTGCACTTTGGCCAGATCTCGAGATCTCTCAGCAAATGAACTGCTTCAGATCTAGTGAAACTTTAAAAACGGAATATCGCAAAACGAAATTTTTGACCAGAACCTGGGGTTAGCTGGACAGAAGGCTAATTCGTGAAATTAGTCCGATTAATGATTATTTCCCAAAACCAGTCACTCTCAATTTCCGAGTAACAAATTACCTTGAGAATCAGTAACACGACTGAAATAGCGGATATCTATAACACCATCTTTACCAGGACTTAGAATGGCTCCGTTCTTGGCCGTGAGTAGCGGGATACCGTCTTTCAAAAGCTGAGTGCCATCGATGTAGATATATATCTGTGAAGAAGTTCGCATCCCACTTATAACTCCTGAATCCTTGGGTAAACCGCTAGCCATATGTATGTGTTGCCTCTTCATTTTGTTGAGTCCAGACGTCTTGATTTGGTCCCAGGCGTCCTGGTAAGTGCCATGCACGATCACATTAGGAAGTGTCTCCGCAGTCAAAGGTACGAGCCCTACATCTACCTCAACAGTGTGACCCTGGACAGCACGCACCTGTTGTTTGTCTCCGCTCAACTCGTACCTTCCTTTCTTGTCCAGGGCAATAACCGAGAGGATGGCCTCTGCAGACGTCGACATGTTAGTGTATGGAGCATGGCTGAGAAGGTCCTCAATTCTGCACCATCCATGCCTGTCCTGGGGTATATTCTGCGCCTTGGCAGCATGGCGTAAAGTTTTTGATAAGGCTCTGCTCAATGCTTCCTCGGGAGTTTTAGGGGCTCTACCTCGAGGCGGCATCTGACGCTCCCGTCTTTGCCACTATAATGTCCACAAAAGTTCGGCTGTCCAATCCAAGGCCGCAGATTTTATATTACAAAATGACCGTTCACCTACAATTTCTGTGCCTTAACGACTGGCCTCCACGGTCAACGGCCATCGATGGCTACCCTACCCTTTAGAACCACAGAACCACGTGATACTCTTTGGTCCAACGATCCGAGCCCTCGAGCCAAAGCCCAAGAAACTGAGTCAGCTTCCTAGTTTTCCACAACTCCCATTTCCGTTAGTCTCGTGGGAGGCCCAGAAGATTGAAATCAACAACACAGAAGCGCATCGCATTGCGAGGCTGTACGCGTTATTGGGACAATTTGATGGCGTCGGACGTGATTACTCACATTGAGTTGCCGAAGTCGCGTGAGCAGCTTGCTCTGCTGCTCATGAGGTGGAATGCATTGAAAAAGGCCGGGGTCGAGCCCAACAGCGACCACCCAGAGATGCTCCACCTCACTGCGATGCTTCGCAGCATTGCAAAGCAGCAGCGAGAATTCGAGGAGCGTTCGCAAAAGCTCTCAGAGGTCCGTTCTGCACAGCTATCTACTGGAGACAGCCAGCCCTGTGACCTGAGGCCTCAATTGGCCGCCCTTAAATTACTCTCTCGAGGAATGAATCTGCCCAAACATATCCGAAAAGATCTTGTTAGAACTTTGGACTCAGCGGAAATTAACGGGGCTGCACGCATTGCGACAGATCACGAAATTTCATTGCAATCTTCAAAGCTCGAGGCTTTGCTGCCTCCAGTGCCAGAAGTTAACGAAACTATTGTACGAAATAGGCTTTCCCATCGAGTCGTCGAGCTTGAACGACTCTCTAGTAATCTGGGCACTGTTTTCACCACTGACTTCGGCCTGCAGGCTCCTGACGAGTTGGACCCCAAGGCCGACGCGCTGAAGTTCCAAGCTTTGATCGAACTGAAGGGTCTCCGGCTTCTCACAAAGCAGAAAAGTTTGCGCCAGCATCTGCTGTACAACACCGCGGCAGTCTCTGAAGACTCCGTGCTAGGTCAGAGTCAACTGCTGCGTAGCGTGAACCGAAGAATAAAAAACAGCACTGCCCAGGAACTTAGTCTCACTGAGGAGCTCGAGCGCAGGCAACGGCACGAGAGAGAACAGCAGATGCGGCACTCTCAAATTGAACTCACCCGCTCAGCCATCGGCCGAGCAATGGATTTTGCCCAGAATGTCGAGCAGAACCGCCAGCGCAAAACTCAGCTGCTCAAGTTCGTCAATCAGTTTCATAATCACGTCGAGCGTGAGGAGTCTCGCAAGGCAGAGCGAACAGCCAAACAACGTTTGCAAGCTCTCCGCTCCAACGATGAGGAGGCCTACATCAAGCTCTTGGATCAGACCAAAGACACACGAATCACACATTTGCTCAAGCAGACCAACCAGTTCCTCGCGAGTCTCAGTGAGGCTGTGCGTGTCCAGCAAGCAGAGGCTGGAACTTCCATGCCGCCTCCGACCGAGGAGGAGCTGGAGAAGATCGATTATTACGAGGTGGCACACCGAGTCAAAGAAAGTGTCACGGAGCAGGCCTCCATACTCGTGGGCGGCACCTTGAAGGAATACCAATTGAAGGGTCTCGAATGGATGATCTCACTGGTCAACAATAATTTGAATGGAATCCTTGCCGATGAGATGGGTCTCGGCAAAACCATCCAATCGATCTCGCTTGTTACATATTTGATTGAGAAGAAGCGATGGTCCGGACCATTTCTTGTTATCGTGCCTTTGTCTACTATAACTAATTGGACTGTGGAATTCGATAAATGGGCACCTTCGGTCAAGACCGTCGTATACAAAGGGCCTCCCAACGCGAGAAAGGCCCAGCAGGCAATAATCCGCAGCGGAGACTTCCAGGTTCTGCTCACTACTTACGAATACGTCATCAAGGATCGTCCATTACTATCCAAGATTAGATGGCAGCATATGATCATTGATGAGGGCCACAGAATGAAGAACACACAGTCGAAGCTGAGCAACACACTTGTGAACCACTACTATTCGCGTCATCGGATAATTCTGACCGGTACACCTTTGCAAAATAACCTTCCCGAGTTGTGGGCTCTGCTGAACTTCGTTCTGCCGAAGATCTTCAACTCTCAAAAGACGTTCGACGAGTGGTTCAACACTCCATTTGCCAACACCGGTGGCCAAGATAAAATGGAACTTACAGAAGAAGAAACTTTGCTCATCATTCGTCGTCTCCATAAGGTTCTCCGACCTTTCCTGCTCCGTCGTCTCAAAAAAGACGTTGAGAAAGACCTTCCCGACAAGGTGGAGAAGGTTATTAAGTGCAAGATGAGTGCACTTCAACAGGTTTTGTACGACCAAATGCTCAAGTACAACGTTATTTATACAGGTGACAGTGGGGCGAATGGAAATAATAAGGGAATGAATCCAGGTCTCCGCAGTTTGAACAACAAAATCATGCAACTTCGTAAAATCTGCAATCACCCTTATGTTTTTCAAGAGGTCGAGCACGTTGTAGACCCGCAATCGCTAAACTACGACTTCCTCTGGCGTACAGGTGGAAAGTTCGAGCTTCTGGACAGGATCCTTCCCAAGTTCAAGGCAACGGGCCACCGTGTGCTCATGTTCTTCCAGATGACGCAAATTATGGATATTATGGAAGATTTTCTGCGGTTCAGGGGTATCCAATACTTGCGCCTTGATGGTGCCACAAAGGCAGACGAGCGCTCGGAAAAGCTCAAAGAGTTCAACGCTGTCGACTCGCCGTACTTCTGCTTCTTGCTGAGTACGCGAGCAGGTGGGCTTGGCCTCAATCTGCAAAGCGCAGATACCGTCATTATCTACGATACAGACTGGAATCCATTCCAAGATCTACAAGCCCAAGACCGAGCTCACCGTATTGGCCAGACTAAAGAGGTGCGAATCCTACGACTCATCACAGAGCACACCATTGAAGAAGCTATCTTAGATAGAGCAGTCTCAAAGTTGGAAATTGATGGAAAGGTTATTCAAGCAGGCAAGTTCGATAATAAGAGTACCAACGAGGAGCAAGAAGCATTTTTGCGTAATTTGATGATAGCTGAGGAATCCAGGAGAGGGACCAAAGACCAGGAAGAAGAAGAAATGGATGACGAGGAGCTAAACCAGACCCTAGCACGTTCTGATGCTGAGCTTGACGTTTTCCAAGAGTTGGACGATGCTCGCATTGCCAAGGATTTGGCTTCTGGAGTTCCTCGACTATACAGCTACGAAGAACTGCCTGAAATTTACAAAGAAGACATCAGCAAGAAGCTGGCTGGACCCTCATATGAGGAGCTCGGTACTCGTCGCGAGCGGCGCAGGGTTCTCTATGACGACGGATTGTCTGAGGCAGAATGGTTACGTCAACAAGAGCTTGGAGCTGACGATGAAGCTTTCGAGGATGGCGAAGCCTCCGGCGACAATACTGATCGCAACGGCGACGAAAGCTCTGCCAAAAGTGAGCCCGAATCCGACGAAGATTCCGATGCTATGGCTTCGACTGCGACATCTACCAAAAAAAGCAGAGGCCGGCCACGAAAAACCCAGAAACGAGCTCAAACCACACATTCCGGGAAGGAGGCTAAGCGTGTGAAACTTGAGCTTACACCTGAGCAGTTGGAAGCCGTCTCTGAACTGGGAAACAAACTTTTGAATGAGATTTCACTTCAGACTGCTACAGATCCGGAAAGATCGAGATCTGCCGTATTTTTGGAGCTGCCCTCTCGAAAGGACTATCCTGACTACTTCAAAATAATTAAAAAGCCGATATCGTTGACGGACATTAGGGCAAAGCTGGATGCCGGCAAGTACGCGTCCATCGAAGACGTCAAGAAGGACTTGATGCTGATGCTTGATAATGCACGCACGTACAATGTTGAGGGCTCCCTCATATATGAGGATGCCAACTTCCTCGAGCAGCTTGTTCACAACGCATGATTAACGGCACATTGAGGTCTTGTCGTTGAGCTAGGCTACCTAGCTCAGCTGAGATGACGGGATCCCCTTTTAAAAGTCTTGTAATAATAAATCTAGCTCATACCGCAGCACGATGCACATCAGTTGTTAGCGGAGTCATTATCGTCTCGTTTTCTTTTCTTAGCCTCCCAATCGTGCCATTCCTGTTCCATATGCAATTGTAGGCGCTCTTCTTTTGGCTCTTCAGCGAAGTATGGATGATTGAGAGCATTTGGTGCGCTGAGGCGATGAGCGGGGTTTATGGCTAGCAGTTTAGAGGCAAGATCGAAGCAGTGTGATGTGATGTTTGACCCGGAGAAGACTTTCTTGAATCGATTAAGAGGCACTGCTCCTGTTGGAGTCAGAGAGCTTATAACATGATACCAAGGAAGCTGAACGTACTCTGGCCAATTTTCCGGAGATGGCAAACCCATTATTGACTGAATCGCCTGTATTTGAGACACCTCGTCCTTGCCATGGAAAAGTGGCGTACGTTGAAACACCTCGACTAGCAAGCAGCCTATGCCCCAAGTATCGACTTCGGACCCGTAGTGCTCAGCGCCAAGGAGTAGTTCTGGCGGGCGATACCAGAGAGTAATTACTCGGTTTGTATATCGAACCGAGGAGTTGACGGGATCTTGGAACCTTGCCAGACCAAAGTCAGCCAACTTTACGGTGCCATCTGCCGTCACAAGAATATTTGAGCCCTTAATGTCTCTGTGGAGAACGTTCTGGCCATGCAAATACGACAGTGCCGAGAGCGACTGTCTAATGATAGATTTGGAGTTCCCAGGCGTTATTATGAGATTCGGGTTGAGGAGCAGACCAGCCAGGTCATGCTCAATATAGTCCAATGCCATGTATATTTCGTCTTTGGAAACGACGATCTCAGAGAGTCTCACGATATTGGGGTGCTTCAGAACTTGAAGAAGTTTTATTTCTCGAGCGGCAGTGACAGGGAATCCCTCGTGTTGAGTTTCCAAGCGGAGTCTTTTCATAGCCAAGAGCTTGGATGTGCCTTTGTCCAGCGCTTTGTATACTTTCCCGTACGTTCCTTGGCCGACCTGGGAGAGATATTCGAATGGGGGAGCATCACTCCATACGACTTTGCCTATAACTGAATTTGAGACCGGCTTTATCTGTGCGTTATCTCTTATCGACGCCTTTTTAGATGAGCTTTCCTTCGGAAAATGAGGCTTCGACGAGCCGCTTTTCGCCGAGCCGGCTTTGAGCATTGGCCGTTTCGCAGTGTTGCGGCTTCGAGAGTCGCTTCTTGGCGTATCGCCTTTTGATGCATTGGGTGTGGGCGACCCGGATTTGGGTCCCGGCCATTTTCTCTTCTTCCCGGCATTGGAATCGGTTTCTGCAGAGCCCGTCGTGCCGTTTACTGGCTTCCGCGAGTCTGTGCGTCGGGATAATGGAGGCGCAGCCAAGCATTTGTGTTCGGCCACAGAGGTAGCGCTGGTTTTGTCATGTTGATTGCCGAACTCACTCTTGCGTTTCCCGTCCCTGCTCCTGTCATGGTTGCTGGCTGCTCGGTAATCGTTCATTGGAGGCCGAGATTAGCTGCCGAAGAGGCTGGTTCAGCAGGGTCCTGGATCCAATAGCTCCGTAGCGAATCGCGCTAGCGCTAAATGACTTCAATTTCACCTTGATCAGGCAGCTGTTAGAAAACAGGGTAGGGGCCGACTGCAGTATTCTTCAGACGTGCCTTATTGTCTTCTCCCTAAGCTCTGTGTGCTGTGTGTGGGTTTGGTTGTTCGCCGACGTTCAGTTCCAATCATGTGATACGAACGATCTCAGCGTTAGGCGAAGATTCATAAATTCAGCAGACTGGACTGGTCGATTTTTACAACGCCCTGTCCGAGTGGATATTTTGCATTGAAGCTTTTGGAACCCGTTCAGTGTCGAGGATATTTCAGAGCGAGATGATGAGAACATTGCTGCGACCTCAATTTATCGGCTTTGCTGCTTCTAGAATAGCTGCCAAGCCAAGCATGTCTACTAGATTTGTTACTCGAAGTATTTCCACAGAGGTTAAGAACGCCATCGACTCAGCGGTTCAGAGTGCTCCTGTTGTGCTATTTATGAAAGGGACCCCCGAGGCTCCTGCCTGTGGATTCAGCAGGAACTCAATTCAGATTCTCGGATATCAGGGCGTCGATCCCGTCAAGTTTGCTGCCTACAACGTTCTAGAGGACCCCGAACTCCGACAGGGAATCAAAGAATACAGCCAGTGGCCCACAATCCCTCAGCTGTATATCAACAAGGAATTTGTTGGTGGCCATGACATCATTGTCGAAATGAGCCAAGACGGTTCGCTCGCGGATTTGCTCGAGAAGGAGAAAGTTCTCATCGAGGCTTGAATACCTCACGTTGTGTTGAACATACAACAGCACCGGGAGAACGTTTTCAGTTCTATAAACTTTCAGTTCTTTAAATTTCTAGGTCTATAAAGGTAGAATTACTCTCAAAATACTCGTGGGGATAAGAAGTGATTAAGTTAAATTTCCTTTCAGGGAAGGCGTCGCTCAAAATACCCACTGGCAGCCATTACTGAAGTCGAGCTGTCGAGCATCCACTCGCCAAGCTCGAGGTATTTACGAATGTAAGGCTTGGCGTCGGGGTTATCTACCGCACCAGGACGCAAAGTCAGTCCGGTGCTGCGCCTTACTCCAGCGATTATAGTCGAAAGTAGAATGGCATCTACAGAGTAGTGCACGAGTTTCCCCAACAAGCCCATTGTAGATTATGAGTCTCTGCTCCTTGGCAATCTGGTGTTTGATGCTCAGAGATAGGAGGCAAGGGCTCACGCGCCACCAACTGTTCGGCAAGAGGGAACATTGAAAGGAGGCACCAGAAATGCGGGAAAAGCTCTATCGAAAGTAAAATGCTATCTCTAATTTTTCCCAGGATAAAAGACTGGCAACAAAGTCACTAGTAAAGAGACACAGACGCTAGGCTTTTTTACATTCGCGTGATATCCTGAACATGTTATTGTTGAACAAGTTGCTGAGAGCAAAAACAAAAAGCACATAGCATCTGCAAAGCATGGACCATGCCGTCCGGACGCCGTCCCTGACAAGATGGTTGGCTGCGTTATTGCTAACCTGACCTGTGCCACCTTCCTAATGCCATTGAGCTAACCGCTTGCTTCCAAGGTGTCAAGTGACAACCCAGGGACTCGAACCGGACACGTTCCTTATCTTTCACATGATGCTGTACCACTATGACAATGACCGTTACAGTGTTAAAATAGAAATATCTTGGGATAAATACTAAGGGCTTGCTTATGATCTCAGAGCTATAATATATTTCAGTCCATGCTGAGAGATCAAAATGGCTAAGAAGCCGTCTTTGACAGGAAAAAAAGTCACAGGCGTCAAACCTGAAAAAGCCAGGAAGCTAATTCGTAAATTTCATGTCCTTTTGAAAGCGCAGGCAGCGGCGAAGGCGGAAGGAAATACCTCCAAGCACAATGAGTTACAAACTGAGCTCGACAAACTCGGAGGTCTGCACACGTACCAACTAGCTTCCATCAGTGGGCAATCTCGACAGAGAGGGGGTGACTCGTCTAAATTTTTGGTGCAATGGCTCACTAGCAGCCCAAAGACTATCAGCCCAGAGACTATCAGCCCAGAGACTATCAGCCCAAAGACATCGCTTCTTGAAGTTGGCTGTTTGAAAGTGGACAATGCATGTGCTCGCAGCAAGTTGTTCGAGCCACATATTCGTATTGACTTGAACTCTCAGCACCCACAGATTAAACGACAAGACTTCATGACCATGAGTGAATCCCGCAAGTTTGGTGTGATATCACTGTCACTGGTAGTCAACTTCGTTCCGGACTCAAATATCCGTGGGGAAATGTTGCTCAAAGCCTGGCGTATGCTCGAACCCGATGGGAAACTCTTTTTCGTGCTTCCGAGAGCATGCGTAGATAATTCTAGGTACTGCAACCTTGAGGTGATTTCTGCGATAACGCGGCGGGTGGGTTTCACCGAAAAAAAGACGCATAAAACGAGCAAACTAATATACTGGCTATTTTCCAAGACGGGCCCGGTCAACTTAAAGAATATGCCCAAACAGAAAGTGCGAGATGGGCCCAATATGAACAACTTCTCAATCACGATTTCTGGCTCATGAACGTATGACGGCTGTTTAAAATACTCTAGTCATGAAAACTTGAGCCTTGCTGGGCAGCAAGTAGAACGACTAGCATATAGATAGTTTAGCAGTCAGCGATGGGGGTCGCCTCAGAGTTTTGGTAAATTGGCGAAGCTCTACAACTCGCACATTGCACAGAACGTTAATCTCACAGAAGCTCTGAAATACGTCAACTGTGATGCTGTTATTTAGCCCATCCAGGAGCTGAGCAATCGGACTCAAGAGCGTTAGAGCAGTAGATGAGACTAGGTTATTGCCGAAGGGAGAACGCAGCTCAAAGATGTAGCAGCTTGAGCAACTAACATCCCCATCAACGGCCCACTGTGGACTCCGTTTCATTTAACACACTCGGTATCCACTCAATATGTATCACATATAAAAGCTATGCTACTGCTTAAACCCAACTTGGAATAGCCCTGTTCCAAAAGATGGATTTCAAGTTCTCACTAAATTAGCCATATTAAAGCTATACTACTGCTTAAACCCAACTCGAGATAGCCCTGTTTCATAAGATGGATTTCAAGTCTCCACTAAATGAGCCATATCGAAGTCATGCTACTTCTTAAACCCAACTTGAATTAGCCCTGTTCCAACAGCTGAATTTCAAGTTCCCACTAAATGAGCCATGCACATATGTATGCACACATAAAAGTTATGCTACATCTTAAACCCAACGTGAAATAGCCCTGTTTCAAAAGGTGGATTTCAAGTTCCCACTAAATGAGCCATGCACATGTGTATGCACAGATATGCACGACGTTTCAAGGCTCAGGCGTGGGTTTGACACGCCAAGGTGTGGAGGCGGAGACCGGTTGGGCGAGGGTGATCGCGAGAACGCCTGGCCGATCACCACCTTACTGAGAATAAGCCGTAGCATGCTTATGTGCCTTAAACCCTAACCGTCAACATCTCTAACAGCTAGGCATTATCCGTAGTTTTAGAGCAGACGAGAGTCAGTCGCCTCGGTTTTTGTTGACGAATGAGTGGCCTCAACGACGGGGCGCAACGCCAACAGATCCAGGCGATGTACACGCGCTGGAACAGCCTTCGCGTCCAGCTGGGTCCGGCAGTCGCGCAGAACGAGGAATTTGTCGCGCTAAGCCAGACTCTTCAGCAGCTGGCAGCGCGTCAGCGGGCGGCGAACCAGGGGCAATCCCAGTTCGGCTCCGCACAGTTCCAGCAGGCTGGCGCAAATGTTCTCATGAGTCCTCAGCTCGGCAGCCAGGGTATGAACAATCCCATGAACAGCTCAATGAACAGCTCAATTAACAACTCCATGACGAGTCCCATGAGTAATCAGATGGCTAGTGGCCAGATGGGAAATCAAATGGGGAACAACCAGGTAGGAAACTCGCAGATTGGAGGCAGCCAGCTTGGGCCCAATCAGCTCGGGCCCAACCAGATGGGACCTGGTCAGATGGTCCCTAATCAAGTGTCCAATAACCAGATGTCGAACAACCAGATGTCGAACAACCAAATGTCGAACAACCAAATGTCGAACAACCAGATGTCGAACAACCAGATGGCGAATAATCAGATGGCGAATAATCAGATGGCGAGCAGCCCCTTGTCGAACAACCAGCTGAATTCAGGCAAACTGGGTCCCAGCCAGCATCAAATGAGACCAGGCTCGCAACCAAACGCGCAGATGAATTACATGTCCCCCCAGATGAATGGGATCCCACCACACGCGAACAACCGCATGCAGACTCCCATGAACTCGCAGATGAATTCGCAGATGGGCTTCTCAATGGGCCCGCAGATGAACCAGATGTCTAACGCTCCGGTTCGCGCATCGCCGTCCCCTCATTTACCTCAGCGCACGAACAGTGGCATGAACAGTGGCATGAATTCGAGAATGATGCAGGGAATGAACAACCCGCAGATGAGCTCCCATATGCCAATTTCGGGAGGCCAAATGGGCCAGATGAATAGCCAGATGGGTAACACGCATATGCGAAGCTCGATCAACGGTCAGATGGCTCAGATGGGTGGCCAGGCAGGATCTCCAACAGGTCCAATGGGCCCAATGAACAGCCAAACGGGACTGCGCATGAATTTACCGCAAGGGAACGGGCTCAATGTAGCTCCTAATCACATGCGTATGAACTCCAACTCGAACCCGCAAATGACCCCAGGAATGGGCATGACTGGCTTTGTTCAGCCACAGCAGAGCCAACAACCTCCTCAGGGATTGCAAGGACGGCGGCCCGAAGCGCGTCCTCCTGCTCAGGATACAAAGAGGAAACCTACGAAGGCCCAGCAGCAGGCTCAACAGCGGCAGGCCCAGCAGCTTCAGCACCGAGTACAGATGCAAGCTCAGCAAGCTCAGCAGCAACAACAGGCCCAACAGCGCGCGCAGCTTGCACAAGAACAGGCAGAAGCCCAGCAGCAGCAGCAGCAGCAGCAGCAGCAACAACAACAACAACAACAACAACAACAACAACAACAACAGCAGCAGCAGGCGCAGGCGCAGGAAGCCAAGAAACCCGAGGAAAGTAGCCAAAATGGATCGAAGGATGGCCTGGGTTGGCTTAACCTTGATGATATCGGGGGAGATCTCGACCTCGATACTTCACACGACATATTTGGTGATGGAAGTGGAGCGGGACCAGACAGTCTCTTCTATGACGATATTTATACTCGAGGCAACGACGGTGATGATGGGCTCATGTCCGTGCTCAACGATATAGATGATGTTCAGGCACCCGAGAGGGGCTTGCCACAACAGCGCCAAAATCAGGTCCAAGCGCCGATGAGTATGTCTCCTCAACAGAACCAGAACCTGCCGCAGAAACCAGCAGACCTACCGCAACAAGGCATGGCACACATCCATAATCAGGGAACCAATAATAATATGAACATCGGCTCTCAGCGTCCAGCGAGTACTCGCTCTGTTCCTCCGAATCTCTCCCGACCAGCATCGCGCGTTGCGGCACGAATGACCCCCGGAGCCCCTGGCTCGAATGCACCAAGCCCGGCCTCTGCCGTATCTCCGCAGATGATCAACCGTCGAGCCTCATTTGAGCCCAACGGAAGCTTGCTGCAGCACTCACCGGCACTATCACAGTCTTCATTTCCTCGTAACACTCCGCAAGCGACCCCTGTGCTGCCTAACAAGCCCCCCCCTCCATCTATCAACCCGCATTTGTCTCACCCAAATTCTCACATTGGCTCAGAACAAGGCAGCGTGGATATCATCGATGGAGACCGCATCGACGGAGAAAGGTTCAAGGATCAGCTGTTGACTCCTGATGAGCTGCTAATTCTGAATAACCAGGACTTCGCGTTTTCTGCGCTCAAGAACGGGCATCCACTTCCTGACAGTGTGCGCAACGTGCTCTTTGCTCCCAGAGGCCCTACACAGCGCCTACCGCACTTGTCACAGTTTCAAAATCACACTTCAGCAGTCTCTTTAGGGAGTGCTCAAATTCCTGCTTCCAACATGCATCCTCCCCCTAGTGCTCAAGGCCCTCAAGGCCCAAGAGCCTCCATGTCTTTACCTACCGCAGGTTCGACCACGCAACAGGTGGCTCAAAATTCGCCGCAGAGGTTTGATCAAATGACAGGTGCCAATACTCCGGGGCCAATGATGAGCAAGCCCACTGATGGGATGCTGGGCTACTCTGATCATATTAGTCCGCGAGACTCCTCCCTTGCAGTTCCAACACTCAATGGCGATGCTGCATTTATGGGTCCTCCAGCCAAGCCGCAGAACGAAGCACAGCAGACACAATCTCCTGGGCAGATGCTCACCCCGCAGCAGCGGGAAAATCTCGCTCAAAGAGCCATGCAGCAGCAGCAGCAGCAGCAACCACAACAATCACAACAAGAGCAACAGCTTCATGCGCACCAACAACGACAGCAACAACAACAGCAGCAACATCAAGCTCAGCTCAAGGCTCTGCAACAAGAGAACGCACAGAAAAGTAGTGTCGGCGCTCCTCCAGGAATGCCCAACGAACATCGAGGACGAACCAATAGCCAGGCGATTTATGATCGTGAACTTCCTGCGCAACTAGCTGAGCAAATGCCACAGTCGGTGCTCCCGACCGTCCCACCGCAGGAGCTGAAGAAAGAACATTTGGAGCAGCATAACATGGATAGAGAACTAAGTTTGAAGTTGCTGAAAAACCAGCAATGGCAAGCTCAGCAGCGCCAGGAAGAAATGTTCAGAGAACGCTACGTCACAGGAGATAGTGATGATGTACCTTTTGTGATCAGGGGAGGTAAGAACCTCAACACTTCTAGCCGAAGTCGTCGCTTAACCTCGAGTTCGGGTAGTGATGGGGATACTCCGAAAGAGTTCAACATGCTAAGTCAATTGGGTTTCGACTGCATTGCCAATCCACAAAAACTTATACCCAAATCTGTTCGATTCGAGGATCTGGAGAAGCATGATGAGCTGCTGACTATCCCCAGTCTGTTTCCTGTAGGAGTCTCTGGTCAGCAGATGAAGTTCGAGAGGAAGAAACAGATCGAGAGAGCACAGTACAAGCGTTTGAAGGACCTAGAGGTGAAAGAAAAACTCACCTTAAAGGAAGAGGTTGAGCTTCGGCAGCTCCGACTGCAGCCCTATTTGAAGGCAGTCAGGGGCGACTTGATTACGCATATTCAATACTTCAATTCAGTTGCAATCGATCGCTCCAACAGAGTCCACTTCGCACGAATGAAGCTGCTTACACAACACGATGCTGCACTTGTTGAACGTTTTGTGAACGAGCAGGCGCTAGAAAGGAGAAAGTCCGAGAATATGAGCCAACACCTCAAGGTACAACGCATTCAGAAGCACCAGGTTGATATAATGACTTTCGAGACGAAGAGAAAGAACCAGAAAACATTGCTTGCGTCCAAAATCGTCGGCTTTCATCAGTACGTTGATCGTGAAGAACGCAAACGATACGAGCGCACGGCTAAGCAGCGATTGCAGTTGCTTCGCGCGAATGATGAGGAGGCTTATCTCAAACTCATTGATCAGACCAAGGATGCTCGTATCACTCATCTTCTCAAACAGACAAACAAATTCCTGGCTGGCTTGGCAAAGGCTGTCAAAGATCAGCAAGGGGAGGAGCTCGGAGAAATCGATGAGTTGGATGATGTCCGTGAGAAAGTCGACTATTACGAGGTTGCTCACCGAGTCAAGGAAAAAGTCACCGAGCAACCAAGTATCTTGGTTGGTGGAAAGCTGAAAGAGTATCAAATCAAGGGTCTTCAATGGATGGTTTCGTTGTACAATAACAACTTGAACGGTATTCTTGCTGATGAGATGGGCCTGGGTAAGACGATTCAATCAATTTCGTTGATCGCATACCTTGTAGAAGTGAAAAAAATATCCGGACCTTTCCTGGTCTTAGTGCCTTTGTCTACGCTCACTAATTGGAATATGGAATTCGATCTTTGGGCGCCTTCGATCAACAAGATTGTCTACCGCGGGCCTCCAGCCAGCAGAAAGGCTATGCAACCTCAAATCCGTTCGGGTGACTTCCAGGTTTTACTCACGACGTATGAATACGTGATCAAAGAGCGTCCTATATTTTCACGAATCAAGTGGGAGCATATGATCATAGATGAGGGGCACCGTATGAAAAATGCTCAGTCTAAGTTGAGTTCTACTCTCGCGCAGTATTACACGAGCAAATACCGTCTTATTCTCACGGGCACGCCCCTTCAGAACAATCTTCCCGAACTATGGGCCTTGCTTAATTTTGTTTTACCCAAGATTTTCAACTCAGTAAAGAGTTTCGAGGAATGGTTTAACAAACCCTTTGCACAGGCGGGCTCAACTGATCGAATGGATCTCGGTGAGGAAGAGAAACTTCTCATCATTCGGCGCTTGCATAAGGTTCTGCGTCCCTTCCTTCTTCGAAGACTGAAGAAAGATGTAGAGCAAGATCTGCCGGACAAGGTTGAAAAGGTCGTCAAATGCAGAAAGTCAGCTCTACAGTCTCAGCTCTACCGCCAGCTTCTTGATCACAATGCATTTGCTTTGGGATCAGCTCAAGGTGGTATTCGGTCTTTAAGCAATCGTGTCATGCAGCTCCGCAAGCTTTGCAATCATCCATTTGTCTTCGAAGAAGTTGAGAAGGTTGTGAACCCCAGTGGTCAAAATAACGATTTGCTATGGCGTGTGAGCGGTAAGCTCGAGCTACTGGATCGAATTTTGCCGAAGTTCAAAGTCACTGGTCATAGAACGTTGATGTTCTTTCAAATGACACAAATCATGGACATTATGGAAGACTTTTTACGCCTGCGCGGCCTAAGATATTTACGGCTTGATGGCACTACCAAGGCGGAATCCAGAAGTGAACTTCTCCGACTGTTCAATGAGCCAAACTCGCCATATTTCTGTTTTCTGTTAAGTACGCGCGCAGGCGGTCTTGGACTCAACCTCCAAACAGCAGACACAGTCATCATCTACGACACGGACTGGAATCCGCATCAAGATCTTCAGGCGCAGGATCGCGCTCATCGAATTGGTCAAACTAAAGAAGTGAGAATATTGAGACTGATCACCGAGAATTCCATCGAAGAGAATATTCTTGAAAGAGCTCAGGGCAAACTCGACATTGATGGGAAGGTTATTCAAGCGGGAAAGTTTGATAACAAGAGCACTAATGAAGAACAAGAGGCTTTCTTGAGAACGTTGCTTGAAGCGGAAGAAGGTAAGCATGATATGAAGGAGGTTGAGTTAGACGAGGAGGATGATGAAGAGCTGAATTCAATGTTGGCAAGATCCGAGGAAGAACGACAATTGTTTATTGAGATGGATAGGCAGAGAATCGCGGAAGATGCAAGCAAAGGAAGGTCTCGTCTTTTTAGCGAGCAAGAGCTTCCTGAGCAGTACACCTCTGCTCATATCGAGCAACAACTTTCTGAAGCCAATGCTCGCGAAGTTTCCCACGTTGATGAGGGAGGCCATCATTTGAGAACACGCAGAGCAGGAAATTGGGCTGACGTTGAAGAAGAACTTCCTCCACGTAAACGCACCAAGCATCTTGATGACTCGCCCTCACCGGCCTTGCCGATAGCTGCCGTTCAGGCCAGTGCACCTCCTGCCCTCCCTAGCATACGGACTGGCCGCAAGGGTCGTCCTCCGAGAGTTAAGGAAACTATGACACCCGAGGCTCGAGAGCAACTAACTGAGGTAGGACGGCGTATTGTGAAACGAATGAAGGGCGTCAAGGACTCGGAAGGGAGGAAACGCATAGATCTCTTCCTAGAGCTACCTTCGCGATCACATTATCCAGATTACTATCAGGTTATTGGAGTTCCCATGTGCGTGGCAACAATTGTCAAGCGTTTGAACTCCAAGTATTACCAGAGCTTCGAGCAACTGTCCAACGACTGGCGAATTATTTTCCGAAATGCTCGATGGTACAATTCTGAGGGATCAATCATCTATGATGATGCGAATGGTCTCGAAGAAGCATATGAGGAGATGTATCGCCAGTTAACTGGAGTCGAGCCTCCTCCTTATGTCGATGTTGTTGGTGATCAGCCTGAAAAGTTGAACCTACAACGTGGTCTGCCCACGCAAGGCACTGTCGATAAGACTGTTGGCGCAAATTTACTCCCGAAGGCTGAGGCCGATGCCTCAGGGATTCCAAATCTAGAATCTGGAGGAACCTACAGCTCGATGAGCCGCACGACTGAGGGTACAAACCCCAGGACAGACCCCGCTGACGCGAGATTTATGACCAACCAGGCTCAAAGTTCTAATTCTGGTATGCATTAGAGTTTCAATGAGAGCCACAGGTTCTGATCTTTATTTTATTAGAACGCAAAATGCTAATATATTTTATTTATTGAACATTTATTGATTTTCATCCGAGCCTAAGCCCATGCCTTTCTCTTCGTAGAAGTCCATGAGCAGCTCTGGCTTGAACGGCCATCGCCAGAAGACTTCAGTTATACGCTGCAACTGTTCGCGGTTCAGCTCGATGGGTTTCAAATGCAAAATATCTTCAAGTTGAGGGTTGAGATCCTCCAGGGCTCCCGGACCCAGTGAGTTGAGGGATTGTCTCAAGGGCGTTGAGTTGAGCACAAACAACATCTTAATGACATACTCGAACTCATCCTGATGCTTCACTTGATGCTCATGAGGAGTAAGCTCGATAAGAGAGACATCCGGAATGCCGGTACCGACGAAATCTTTTGCTATGTTGAGCTCGTTGATCATCGGGTCAAGTAGAGCTGCAGGATACTTGGCCGAAATCGCCTTCTTTCTGGGGAGGGTGTGCAAAACGACCCGTGCGTCACAGCATGCTTCTCGTTGGCAGGCTAAGCGATGACGGTGGCTTTCACCAGGCCCGGCAAGAAGCTTTTCAGCAGTGCTAGATCTCATCCAGAGAAGAAGCCTCACCCTGCCGTTTTTCAAAAGCCAGGATTGGTTGGATATGCAATTGACGTATTGAGTGACCAACTGTTCTCCTTGGGAGTGCAGCAGGTTCGCTGTGAACAGCAATTCATTGTGTATTTTGCTGCGATCTTGCTTTATTGGGTGAAACTTGTTCTGGTCCACCAAATGCTGGAACGTCGACCATCTAAAAGGGTCCTCAATTTCTGGGATCACCCTTGGGGGGTCGGCAAGGTATGTGAGAAGAGGGCTATAGGAAGGATAAGGCTCCATGAGAATGTGCGAGAGTGGCTTTATTTCATTATGGATAGCTGCGCTGAAAACAGCAGTACCGCTATATGCATCAAGGACCGTTGTTCGTGGTGTGTAGAAATTTGGGTAACCAAGCTTGTTGACAATTTTTTGGCCCAAGGAGTAATTTATGAAATTTTTCCGAGAAAATAACCGTTTCACCAGTGGCCTCCACTCCCCTTGAGTGTTTTGCATTGCGCACTTACCAGTAAACAAATAAGCCACAGTACAAACAACTTCCAACGCAGAATTAACTTACTTCTAAAGTGGAAATTATTTCGAAACGCAGCGCACAGGGTAAGGCCGTTCCAACGTCGCGGAACAAACTTCACTACGAAGGCGCGATGTGCTGACACATCTCCATATGTAAAAGTAAACTCATCACGAGACCCTTAGAGGCTGTTTTGGCTGGCAGAAGCAGGAAGCCTGCATTGTGACTCTGGCTTCGAGTTATTTCGCTCCGAGTAGCATAATTAGATAATGCTGAAGCTGAAGCTAGGCTCGGGCAAAGAAGAAGCACCTTCCTCCGCTGCCCAGAAAGCAGAGGAGCTCGAGACTAAACGCAAGATCAAGCTGAATCTGAGTCTCGACAAAGGCAGCTCTAATCCGGTCAGAATCAGGCTGAGAACCAGCAGATTCCAAACAGATGGATACGATGTAGAAGCTCCGGATAAAGAGGAAGACCCCACTGTTGAGGATGCTGTTGTTTTACGCATGCTTCCCGGGGTCCCTGCATTAGAAAAGTTGCACAAGGCCTGTGAGGCCAATGACTTCTCCGCCGTTCAGGTCAAATTCGAGGAGAGAAGGCACGCAATCGTCACAGTCGAAGGGGAAAGCTTCCATGCTCAACTGATGGACCTGCCAACTATCACAGAAGTGCACAAAAGTGTGGACCGTCGCAACATATTCAAGACCGTAGATGTGTCCCAAATTCTTCTTGTGACCCACAAGGTCAATGAACAGGCTCCAGATATGCAGCAATACTTGAGATTCACCGGTGACCCGCAGCTTTTCCCACACGGATTAACACCTCCTCTTTACAACGTACGCAATCGAAGATTCCAAAAGCGCATGAGCACTAAAGCTGTCGAGTCAATCGAGGCTCAAGTTGAGGAGCTCCTTCGCAAGGACGCTGCTGCGAAGGAAGTCAGGACTGAGCTAATTCCTGCCTCTGCTATTGCGGCTCAGCAGGCATTGGCCGACGCTGCTCGCTCAGCTGCCCTTGCCAGAGCCGAAGAGAGCGATGACATGGAGGTTGATGACGAGTTGGAAGAGGAAATCAAACGCGCAATGAATGGGGAGCATCCCGACGGAGGTGATGATGAAGATGACGATGACGACGATGACGACGATGCCAAAGGCACTAGCAGAGCAGTATCTGATGAAGATGACGACGAGGACGACGATGAAGACGAGGATGACGATGACGACCGGCCGGCAGGAGAGCATGATGAGGACGACGACCTCAGAACCCACAACAAACAGCTCCGCGAGGAGATACGTGAGCTACAGGTCACTATTGAGGCCAAGGAAAAGGTCGCAGGAACTGTTGTCAACGACATTATGAGAGCTCGACATACTGACGCTGTTATCAGACTCAAGGCGGAGCTCGAAAAGAAGAAGGCTTTGCTACAGGACGCTGGAGGCGCAGACAAGCAGCAGGCCTCTGAGTCTGACGCATTCCACGAGTCTGATGGCGACGAAGATGACGACGAAGATGACGACGAAGATGAGGAAGAGGCTGGCGATCTCACATCTCAGGAACCGACTTCGGAATCTCTACCCTCTACAGAAACTCAAGCGACGGCCTTGAGCCAACAAAATGCCGATGATGAAGCTGACAGGCAGCTCCAGGCTCAGCTCGGAGAGCAGCTAGGTGACGCAATGCTCGACGATGAGGACGATATAGACTCCTTGTTTTGAGCCTGGCCGGCTATTTATTACTAGCTATTTATTATTTATTGGAATCTGTTTTCAGAAGAAGTCTTTGGCAACATGTACAATTATAAATAGTATATTTTGCGTTAACGGTGGTCGGTCTTGCCAATGCCACGTTTTCCTGAGTTCAAGTGGCGAGGCTTGTTGCTCTCAATACGTCGGTCACCCTCGTTTCTACGTCCATTGACGGTCCACTTACGCTGCTGGAGCTTCTTCTCCTTCAAGCCCTGTGCACGACCCTTCTTGGTGGTATGCATGAGCTCGGCAACGTCGGCATCGAAAGTGGGCACTCTGCCGCCCTCAATCATCTCTCCGCCAACTGCTCCGAGAACAGCATCAGCACCACGACCCTCAGTCTTATTAGCGGCTCTCAGCGCCTCCTTGGCCTTCATTGTTAGAGGACGCGCGTCCATGCCAATATCGTCGAAGTGGTCTTCGAGTTCAGTGGCCGAGCGCTTGGCGAGTTTTCGGGGAATAGTAGAGTGCCTGGCCTGACTCTTTTTAAGACGGGCTTCATTCATCATAAGCTTGTGCCGCCTGCGGATCCAATTTGCCTTAGCCTGGATATCTTCGGTGTCACTAGTCTGCATCTCGCCATCAGATTCGGAGTCATAAAACCCTTGCTTTTCAAGCTGCTCCTCTTCAGCTTCCAAAGCCGCTAGCTTAGCACTGATTTCTGGATCTATGAAGTCGTATACGTTGCGGCCGTCCAGCAGCTCAGGAATAATATCGTTTTTCCATTTCTCATCTTCGAGCAAATATGCCTCATGGTAGTCTGGCTGATATACGCCAGCACCGCCCTCCTCTGCCTCGATTTCTTTCGACAATCGACCCGAGAACTCATCCTGAGCGTTGCTAGGGATATAAGGGAGACGTTCCTTATTGTCGCGCTGTTGAGGACGCGCAACATTGATTCGGTTCATGAGACTCGATATACGAGCGGTGGCTTTCATTTTCTGCTCGATACGGGCAGTGAGAAGCTTTTCACAAGCGAGATTGCGGATACTCATCACATTCTCGTCCGTGGCACAGCTGAGAGCATGCACTTCGACATTCCCATTGTCAGTGACGGACTTGAGAAGCGCCTGACGGTCAGCGTCAAGATCTTCGGGGCGCATGACGTCAATTTTGTTGATGACGACCATAACAGTTTTGTTGGCGAACAAGGGCTTGATTGAATGGAACAATTTGACCTGGTCCTCGATACTGAAACCGCATTGCTCGCTCAAATCCATGAAGTACATGACACATGATCGGAGATGGGCGATGGCATATATAGACTGCATTTCAATGTTGTTCATCTCTTCGGTGGGTCGGTCGAGAATTCCAGGAGTATCAATAGCCTGGAAGCGCAGATATTTGTAGTCAAAATGGCCGACGTAAAGAGCCTTTGTTGTGAATGCGTAAGGCTGCACTTCGACCTCGGCACGAGTGATGGCCCTAAGGAAGCTCGATTTGCCGACATTGGGATACCCGCAGATGAGCAAAGTGCGTGTGTTGGGGTCAATGCTGGGAAGACGGCCGAGATGCTGTCGAACTTGCTCCAGATAAAGCAATGGGTCCTTTAAACGCTTGACGATGGTGGCCATCCTACCCATAGCAGCACGTTTGAGCTGCTTGCATTGGAACAGAGACTGGCCGAACTTGAGCAATCTTACGTAGTCACGAGAGACCTGTTCGATTAAAGTCTTGGCTCGTGATAAAGAGGCCAAACTCACTTTGTAGTGGTTCTTCTCATAGAGAGTATCGAGCAAGTCTCTATGAAATGGATGAACATCATTGATCCTCGGAAACCCATCAACAATCTCCTGAAGCTTTTCAGTGAACCCATCTCCAGTATAGCGTACTTTGCGCATATAAAACTGCCTAATACGCTGGATCTTGAACCCAGGACGAATGACCGTGGGAGTCTTTCGCTGCGTGCGGTTCAAGATAATGTCCGTGAACTCCGTCTGATTCGGCACCACGGGTATATCCTTCCATGTCAACTGCATTGAACAGGTTTTTGTGGTCGTTGATCAATTGGCAGACTAAAATCTCCAAACACAGTTAGAAAAATAAATCTTACGAAATCTTTTTCTGGTGAAGAAAAAATCCAGCACCCTAGCCCCACAAGCACCCCTTAAGGCCGGGTCAAGGATAGGAAGGGAGGAGCATAAGCCAGTGGAGACGTATCAGAGCGCACAAGGAGAAATGGACCTGGATGCGCATGAGGTCGTGAGATGGAAGCATCCGAGCGTTGGTGTGAAGTTGAGTTGCGGCGACGGGACGTCAATTGCCTGTCGTAGCGAAATTGTGCTCACGAACAAGCATATACGCATCATACCACATGAACCAGGGACGTACACTGTCGCCAACAAGGGAGACCGTACATTTCGAGGCACAAAAGTTCCAATTCTGCAGGCGAGGCCTCACCGGTTCGTCCAGCCCTGGTTTGGGCCGTACAAATGGGAAACACAGGTGGGCAGCAGGCTCGACATGGAACCTCAGGGCGCGTTGTGGACACTGAAACTTACATTTTACGAGGGCTCTGCATTCGAGTACCGAGCAGCGTTTTTAGATATTTATGGAGCGGCCTCCCAAGCCGCACAGGACGGGATGGAGGAAGCCCTTCCTGCATACTCCGAGTAGCCCACCCTGACAAAGGAAGAGTTCCCGAGCTCAATTCCGGATTCCCAGCTCTCAAAAGAGGTTTGAGAGCACCGGCAAGACAGACAGTTTGGCTCAACCATCGACCATGAAACTGGCAGGCGAGCCTCAGGTGAGCCTCAGGTGACTCTCTAACTGGGTGCGACCACCTGACCTCAGCTTGACAAATTCGGAGGCAGGTAGGGTTTGCTCCGGGCAGTTTGACAACAAGCACACTCACGTGAAATTTGATCCCACATACCATATGGAACCACGGCGGTCATCTAATGGCGTTGTGAAGACGCTGTCGCGTGTGAATGTGACGCTTGTTGGCATGGTTCTGGCTAGCCTGGCGCTGTGCCACATTATTTGGACGTCTCTTCATACGCCTGTCCCGCAGGGCGTCGCCAACGTGCCAATACGCCATGCCGACGGAAAAGTTCACATCCACGACATGAATGTGCTAACATCGACGTCTCATGCCGAGAGTAACCGTGAAAAGGTGCTGGTATTGACTCCACTGGCCCGGTTCTACCCTGAGTGGTGGCAAAACCTCATTGGGCTAAGTTACCCCCATGGGCTTATCGATCTCGGCGTCATTGTGCCCAACAACGCCGATGGCGACCGAGTTTTGAAGCAGCTCGAGGCTGCAGTGCATGAACTGCAAACTAGCACCTCTAAATTCCGTCGTGTGACGATTCTGCGCCAGGACACTCCCTCGCTCGACTCGCAGCTAGAAGAAGATCGTCATGCGTTGGCCGCCCAAAAGGAGCGCCGCAAAAATATGAGCCTTGCGCGGAACTCCCTGGTCTTCACAACAATACAGTCAGATACGAGCTGGGTGCTCTGGCTCGATAGTGACGTTGTCGAGACTCCGGCCACTCTCATCCAGGACATGACCAAACATAATAAGGACGTGTTAGTCGCAAACTGTTGGCAGAGATACACGGAGGGTGGCCAAGTCAAGGAGCGGCCGTACGATTTCAATTCCTGGGTCGACAGCGATGTCGCACAGGAGATAGCACAGAACATGGGCCCGGATGAGATTCTTCTCGAGGGATATTCTGAGATGGCCACTTACCGCCTGCTCATGGCCCACCTACGCGATGATAGTGGCGATGTTGACTCGGAAATGGAGCTCGATGGCGTCGGCGGCACGGCCCTGCTCGTGCGTTCGGATGTTCACCGCGACGGTGCCATGTTCCCACCTTTCCCGTTCTATCATCTCATCGAGACCGAGGGCTTTGCAAAGATGGTCAAGCGTCTGGGCTATTCTGTCTGGGGCCTCCCAAACTACATTGTCTACCATTACAACGAGTAACGAATATTCGAAAGGTATCGCCCAAAGACTTTCGCGGCTGCTCAACCGTTCTGGGTTGGTGCTTCTTATGAGCATTTCAAACATTATCACAGCCAGCCTTCTGACAACGTAGTCCGCAGCATTCAGAGCCCCCCTCGGGCCATAGCATAGACGTCCCCCATCGTTTACAACTGAGTTCACAGACCTTGCTTAATTATTCTTGGAACGTAAACATCTATCGCACGGCTTGACCTAAACTAGCCCGAATATATCGCTTTTATTAGCTAGCCTATTTTAACATCCTTGCACATCACTCTCAAAATCCTGGTGAATTCCACCTCTAGATATCCTCATAGTTAAGCTCTCTGAACGATAAATTTAAGCTGGTCATGTGCCATGGACGAGATCCGCGAGTATGAGGACCAGCTTGTGCAGATACGGAAGGAAATAGACTCTGGCGCGAATTCAGACGACTTGAAAGAGGTAGAAACGGAGATAGTTGGTCTCATTGCGGAGCTGCGCAAAAACCTCCCGCGGTTCGCGAAGGGCGATGAGGTCTCAACGAGAAAGCTTCATGGTAAAGTCGTTGACGTCTTAGCATCAAAAATGTACAACGTGCAGCCATATTCTGCCGATTTCAAGCCAGAAGGAACCCCCATTTTAATTGAAGAGTCGGCCTTAAGAAGCGCTGCGTTCCCCAAGCCAGAGCCGGTGCCCAATGCGGTCAGTCTGTCAGAGCAAAAGCAGGATCTTACACCCAAGGACGACTTTGAAGAGAGCAAAAGCAAATGGAAGAGCTTTGCGAAGAAAAATAAGCGAGGGGCTGTGAAGTTAAAAGCCGTTACAACTGGTGCTAAGGGGGGCGTGACGAAGCAACAGCCACAGAAAGCTCGCTTCTCCACTAAGAGATAAATAAGTTATGTACCTACGCGAATGCGCTTTGCGCGTTTCTTCGTTTGCGCTTTCGCAGCTACGAACTCCTTTTCGCGTCGAGCAAGCAGGTCTCGCAATCTGCTGTGCTCCTCAATCGCTGCCCAAACAGAAGGAGCGGTATCGCCTACCACGGGAACGTGTGGCAAATTCCTGAGATCGAACTTAGGACCGTCATCTACTAGATTTGTTGGTCTCTTCGTGTGTGAGGTTTCGATCGCTTGGGCTTCGATAGCAGAGGGAGGCTGCATCAGATCGCCACCAACTCGACGCAGCACGTCCGCTAGCGAGCTCTGTAGTTGGTCAGGCTCCAAATTATACTTTTCTGTGACGGCAAGTAGAGATTGGTGGAGGCTGGCCTTTTGTTTCTGCAGTTCTTCGACATCCTTCTCTTCGGCGTCCTTCTCTTTGGCAATATGTTGGGTTTGAGCTTCAGAAGATTTCGAATCCCGGACTTTTCCTTCAGCCTGTCGCTGAGTTTGCTTGATTTCCTGCTGCGTTGAAGCCTCAAACTCATCCTGGAGCAAAGTATCATCGTTATTGCTGTCATCGTTGTTGCTGTCATCGTTGCTGTCATTGTTGTCGTCACCGTCGTCTAGCTGGTTAGTATCATGATCTCGGAGTTAAATAGGGACTGATTAGTAGAAAAGGACTCTAATCTCTAATATGAATACACACCTTCACTGTGCCCCTCGGGCTGGGAGGGGGCTGGAGAAACATCACGCATCAGATGCGCCAAAAGATGCTGGCTGTTGTTTAGTTTCGAGTCCTTCTTGGGCGTCTCGGCAGAAGCTGTGGAAACGTTAGTATCGTCCTGGGAGCCAGAAGACTCCTCGCGTGTGTTCAGCTTAGGCTTGGAAGCTTCGAGCAGGCGGTCTAGCTCAGCAATTGCGCTGTGATACGTGTTGAGCCTCTCCTGGTCGTCAAGGGGAAGACTAAACATTGCCGGAAACTTCGCATCGGTATCTACCATCTCGCTAACGAACTTGAAATGCCACGAATCCGAAGATAACGACACCCTGTTCTTTTCCAAGAGTCTCAACGAGTCTGCCGCAGGGTCTATGAGGTCATGCACTGTCAATTTCTGCACTGGAGGAATCTGAGGCTGCACTTTGCCCCAGGCAGGTAAGGCAGGCGCATTAGCAACCGTCAGCGTAGCGCCAGTGAGGGAACTAGATGCTGAGCCGGGGGCCGAAAGGGCTGAAGCAGAGCCTGTGGAAGCATTGGCTGAGGCCGAGCCTGCGCTATTATGCGATGCAAGTGCAGAGTGTACAGAAACTGGAGAGGCCGAAGCAGAAGAATTGTGCCCTCCAGGGGACATTCCCTGGAGGCTGAGCCCTGAGTGAGCCGAGACAGGCGTATGCTGTTGAGACACCTGGCCAGCCTGTCCGCTCTGCGAGGGCAAGCCATGTGAGTGGAGGCCCTGTGATATGCTGGAAAGACCTTGAGAACTCTGCTGGCCGGCACTACCAGGGTGTCGATTGAAGTTATCTGCCTCCTCGCCGGGCTCGTGGAGAAACATGCAATTCTGATTGGGACAGTTTTGGCCCCGAAGATAGCTCGAGCAGTACTTTGTGGTTCCGTATGCGGCCCTTAAGTACTTCCCGTCATTTACCGACCCATCAACGGCAGCAATGCACCGCGCAGCATCTTCCTTTCTCGCGAACGTAACGTAGACACCCACGCCTAAGTTTCCGTTGCCATTGACTCGCTTGTTGACGACAATCTTCTGAATTTTGCCGTACTGCCCGAAAAACTCGTCTCTGCGCAGCATCTGCTGCAGGTCCTCAGAGGGGATATTGGGATTCAAGCCGATAACATAAACAAGATTTTTCTGGATGACACGCACATTGGCGAGGTGTTTCTTGTCGCGCTGGTCGAAATGCGGGTGGTGCGTCTCCTTGTTTCTCTCGCGCTCGCGTTGTTTGCGTATCTGCTCTTTCCGCTGCTTGCGCTCCTGCTCTTGCTTCATCTCCTCGGAAGTGAGTGTCCTATATTCTATGCTCGCTTCATCGTATGGTCTGCGGCACGCAGGACAGCGGTTATACTGCTCTGGCCCCGATCGGATGTTGTTGTAGCAAAACTGGCAAATCTGGAAGCCACACGGACAAGGTTTGAAGCTCTTGTCCGTGATATCCATGTCTTCAATGCACAACGGACATTTGTCCTCATCGTCATCGCTGGAATAGTCGAACGCCGCCATGAATGCGAGATCGACAGTTGAAAGCTAAGTGCCAAACGATGACTAACTGAGGTGGTCCATAACTTAAGGGCCTCCGCATATGTGAGTTTTACGGCATTTTATGAAGCTCTAATGAAGTTTCTGTGGATTTGTTTAGTTAGTAAATAATGAGACACTCGATAATTTGGTCAGCTCCAAGTATGAGCTTCGGTCTGCTGGTCTGGAGACTGGCACCATAGAAATGTGCACTAAACAGTCACTCCCCTTCAAAGGGCCCTGCATATATAAGTGCTATGGCATTCTATGAAGCTCTAAAAAAGTTTCGGTAGATTTGTTTAGACAATGAATAATGACCCAAGTATGAGCTTCTTATGCTGGTCAAACTGCTAGAGGCTGGCATCATAAAATGTACTATATGATTCCTCCCCTTTATGGGGCTCCGCATATATGAATGTTACGGCATTTTATGAAGCTCCTAATGAAGTTTCTGTAGATTTGGTTAGACACTTAATTGTGAAAATCTCGAAAAAAATGGTCAGCTCCAAGTATCAGCTTCGTTGTGCTGGTCAAACTGCTGGAGACTGCTACCATTGAAATGTGTACTAAACAGTTACTCCCCTTTAAAGGGCCCAGCATATATGAGTGCTATGGCATTCTATGAAGCTCCAGTGAAGTTTCTGTAGATTTGTTTAGACAGTGAATAATGAGAAACTCGAACTCGATAAATTGGTCAGCTCCAGCTATAAGCGCTCTGCTGGTCGAATTGATGGAGACTGGCACAATAGGAATGTGATCTGAATAACTCCTTCCCTTTATATATATGAGTGCTTTGGCATTTTGTGAAGCTCCACAGAATTCTCTGTAGATTTGATTAGACAATATATAATGACGATTTCGAAAAAAATGGTCAGCGACAAGTATGAGCTTCCTTGTGCTGATCAAACTGCTAGAGACTGGCATCATAAGCTTGTGTAGTAAATTATAGCAAATGACGTTTCTGCAGAGTTACGTCGTAGACCATGAGAATCTCGACAAACTGGTCAGTTACAACTGTAAGCCTCACTCCGCAGGTCGAATTGCTAGAGGCTAGCACTATAGAATTATGTGAGTCAAAAGCATTGCCCAATGCTGTGCTTCGGAGCGAAGATTTTGATGTGAACACCTGGCACTACGAGAATTCTGTTGCGTCAGAGATCTTCGGGTGGACGGTCCAAAAGTGAGTGCTTCCCAGTTGCCTAGACTTTGCACCTCAATGTTGAACTCAATTGTGACAAGACCTTGACCAAGCAGTGCATTGGCACCTCCTCCGTAACTAGATTGTGGTCTTTTTAATGGCCGTGTTGTTTAATGGCCGCATAATCCATGTCCGGGGGCAGACCTCTCTTGAGCACATGCTTGAAGTGGGTATGGGCTGCTCTTAGATGTCTTCTTTGAGTTGGGGCGGTTGGGACGGTCATGAAACTGGCTGCACAGGCAGTATGAAGACACTTGCCCAATTGGGATGGGACTCTGCCCTAGCTGATGCTGCCATCCGGCCTACCTCAACTACAAAAGGACCCAGAATTTCTCACGAACTTGACTTCTTCAGTAGTGTAGAAAAGCTCGGGGGCCGCGAGCTTGTATTCTAAGGGTTAGTGGGTGGGTGAATACGAACGGGGCCGGCTTTGTGGAGCATAGTAGATTATGCAGTATAATAATAGTGTAATTTAAAAAGAAGTATTCAAAATGCTGTTTGGCCGCAAAATGCCAATAGACCACTGATTCTAGGCTTGGCGCATTGGGTAGAAACAGGACCCGACAAGTAGTACCTCGTGGCCCCAAACGATCCTTCGACAGATGACCCTGGAGTCCTGAGCCCCGCACTGCCGTAACACTTCACCATGATGTACGTGAGCTGCGATATTTGCTCTTCTATGAATGCGAATAGCACCACAGTCTTTTTCTCAAGTGTTAGACACTGTTGAATTACCTTGCAGCCGAGACTGCTGAAGGCCCTGAGGGATGATAATATCGCGTCGGCAGAAGTCATGTGAAATTCCTACTGGCGATGCCCTGCCCAGCGTGCAGTCCCGCTCATGAAACTGGCTGCACAGGCAGTATGAAGACACTTACCCAATTGGGATAGGACTCTGCCCTAGCTAATGGTGCCATCCGGCCTACCTCAACTATAAAAGGACCCAGGATTCCTCACGAACTTGACTTCTTCAGTAGTGTAGAAAAGCTCGGGGGCCGCGAGCTTGTATTCTAAGGGTTAGTGGGTGGGTGAATACGAACGGGGCCGGCTTTGTGGAGTATAGTAAATTATGTAGTATAATAACAGTGTGATTTAAGAAGAAGTATTCGAAGAGCCGTTTGGCCGCAAAATGCTAATAGACTAATGGTTCTAGGTTTGGCGCATAATGCAGAAACAGGACCAGGCAGTAGTACCTCGTGGCCCCAAACGATATCGGGCGTACTAATACCAACGAGCCGGATTTGCTGGCTCTGGTGTTCAAAATATGAGTCGTTGCTCTAATCCTGATTTGAACTGGGATCCCTCGACAGATGCCCTTGGAGTGCGTAAGCCCCGCATTGTCGTAACTCTTCATCATGATATCCATGAGCTGCGATATTTGCTCTTCTATGAATGTGAATAGCACCACAGTCTTTTTTCAAGCGCTAGACACCGTTGGATCACCTTGCAACCGAGGCTGCTGAAGGCCTTGAAGGATGATATTCTGCATTATCCAAAAGGGCTTCTCTGTCTATCATTGAAACAGTTGATCAAAGGGTGCGATCACCAAAAACGGAGTCCATTTCCTCTAAAGTGACTCCCTTTGTCTCGGGGAAAATGTTGTATATAAGGATGACAGAACAGAAGCTAAAGAAGGCTGGTAACGAGTACATTGACCAGCCCATTTTGTGCTGCAGAATGGGAACCTCACCTACGAGAAAGTTGAACGCCCAGTTTGCTGCTGTCGAAAGCGAGGCGCCTTTAGCACGAATAGATAGCGGTAAAATCTCAGGTGGGTACAACCACGGAGTCGGCCCCCACAATATCCGAAAAACGCATCGTAGATCATCACAACAGCTACAACCAAGGCAGGACTGACAGCCAGCTGGAGGAATATGAAATACGATATCATGATCAGCGCGAACGCCATCACAAGGCCGCCACTCATCAAGATCCTGCATCTGCCCCATCTATCGACAAGATACCATGGTGGGATGGTGGATGCAACATAGACAAGGCCATTGATTCCAGTCATCAAAAGGGCGGATCTCCCCTTCCACCCTGCTTGCTGATAGACGAGTGGAGCATGATAGGAAATGACATTGATGCCATACAGTTGTGCAATTGCTTGGGACGCCATAGCGATCAAAACTCTCTTTATATATCGCCTCCATATGTAGAGGTAGGAATGCTTGCTGGCTGAGTTGCTGCGCTTCGATAAACAAGGAGGTCTAATAAGTATTACGAATCTCAATGAACGTTCCTTCGTGAAGTAAATTTATGATTGAGCATCGGTTAGGTGGCTCCTATTTAGCATGTCTCTAATAAAGTCTTTTAATTTCTCTACTGAGTGTCTCCTTTGGTGCTATTTGAGGTCTCCCAAGTGAAACCCCTTGAGTGAAAAGTATTTTCTCACCTTATTTGAGCGTAACAAGCTCCTCAGCAGCAGTCGGGTGGATTGCCACGCAGTTGTCGAGGTCCTTCTTTGTGGCCCCCATCTTCACCGCAACGCCAAATCCCTGCAAGATCTCACCAGCAGCGTCACCAACGATGTGGATACCAACAACCTTTTCTTCGGGGCCAACACAAACAACTTTATATAGTGAAGGGTCCTTGAGCTCTTGGGCCATCGGCGAGTAGTACATGTTGATAAAGCGCGAGGAGTAAACCTTGACTTTGTCCTCACCAAATTTCTCCTTGGCCGCTGCCTCTGAAAGACCGATACTGCCTGCCTCTGGGTGTGAGAAAATCGCCGAGGGGATGTTCGAGTAGTCGAGCTTTGCGTTTGGCTGGCCACCAAAAAGCCTGTCGCCAAGCTTTCGCCCAGCAGCAATTGCCGCTGGCGTTAGCTCCACGTCTTCTGCCACATCTCCGAGCGAGTATATCTTGGGCACATTCGTGTTCTGGAACTCGTCTACTACAATCTTGCCCCGACTGTCAGTCTTGATGCCTATCTTATCGAGAGACAGTTTGTATGTAATTGGCTGTCTTCCGATGGCCCACACAACTTCGTCAACCTCGATTGTCTTTGTAGAGTTGTTCGGCCCGCTAAAGGCGAGCTTGATCTTGCCTGAAGAAAGCCTCTCGATAGAGCTCACATTCGCGTGGCGGTGCAAATTGACGCCATGTTTCTCGTAGATCTCCCCGACAGTATCGCCGATGTCGCTGTCGAAACTGCGCAGAACACCATTGCGACGAACAAGCAGGTGCACCTCGCTGCCGAGCGCATTGAACATGCCGGCAAGCTCCACGGCAATGTAGCCCGACCCAACCAATGCCACGGATTTCGGCTGGCTCTCGAGCTCGAAAAAGCCGTCACTGGTGATGCCGATCTTGTCTGCGCCCTCAGGAGTGTTCACACGCACGGGCTCTCCTCCCACAGCGATAGCGATGTGCTCGCCAGTGAACTGCTCGGTCTCGCCAGACCGTGTCTTCACCTCAATGGTGTGCTCGTCGACGAAGTCGGCCCACCCGTAAATGAAATCGGCGCCTTCCTTTTTGAGATTGCTTTCGTAAATGCCGTTGAGGCGCTTGACGTAGGCATCTCTTCGGCCCTTAAAGGCTTTCCAGTCGAACTTTAGCTCAGAGGGCGCCTCAATCTCGTACTCCTTGGCATGCTGCACAACAGTGGTCGCAATGTGGCTGGCGTTCCACATAACTTTCTTGGGCACACAGCCAACATTCACACAGGTGCCTCCCAAACGAGAGCCCTCAACGACGAGCGTCTTCGCGCCATAGGACGCCGCTCTTCGGGCTGACGCAACGCCAGCGGACCCGCCTCCAATGACAATGTAATCAAAGTGTTTGCTAGGCGCCATTGTACTATATCTCAAGGCGTACCTGTGCGTGGATGCTCGCTTGACGGTGGCACTGAACATGGATTGCTTATAAATGCCGCGACGTTATATCAGGTGAATGCAAGCGTTGCTGCCCAGCGGCAAGCTTGAAGCAGAGAGCAAAGAAGGCCGCGTTTGCAATTAGCAGCTTTTGAATTATTTTATATTATTGTTCAACAGCTAATGTTGTTCACTGGCCTTCCATATTTGTTCGCCTGGAATATATAGGGTTACGGTCCCTACTCAGGCACCACATGTTCAACAGCAAGAAATATGTCACTAAGGAGCAGCAGGAGAAGCTCGACAGAAGCCTCTGGGGGAGGTACCTGCAGCGCATGCGAAAGAACTCATTCATCTACTTTGGTATACCGTTCTTCGCTATGATGTTGTTAGGGACCCACTTCATGACACAGTTTGCTTCAATTCGCTATGAACAGCACGACAGGCGTCTTCAGGAGTTTTCTCAGGAGGATGCTCTGAAACTCAGTGGTAAGAAGCGAAAAGTCGACTTGAAGGACGAATATTACCGTCTGCAGCACATGGACCTTGACAGTTGGGAGCAGAAACGTGTGCAACGTCTACCGGGTGAGAGCGACAACAAATGGTAATGTCCAATGGTAATGTCCAATGGTGATTCCATTGGCTCTGTCGAACGAAAATACTCAATGGAAGTATTCAATGGCATTTACATTGGCTCTGTCGAATGAAAATACTCAATGGAAGTACTCAATGGTAGTATCTGGAAGTTCCAATGATACCAAAAAATTATACAACGAAGGTACTCCCGATTGGGTTTTGGCACTGTCAACTGCTGGTATTAAGTGTAAGCATCTGTACATATTTTATTGAGCGTAGGATTAACTTTGTTTACCTCTGATGGTCTGGGCATAGTCGTCGCTTTGAGCCGTTGAATTCAGATAGATCAAGTTCGTTAATTCATTACAAGTTTTCTGGAAGCTATGCGACTTATGAGTATGAGCAGGGATAATTTGAGCAAGTGCATCGCAATGTGTCTAAATTTTAATTCATCACTGGACGAATACATATACCCTAAAAGTCCACAGGGCAGACTGTGAAGTCCATCAATGTTTTGAATCCGCCGCCTGGAGTTGTCGCCTCGGGCTTCTTCGCTCCAGTGTAGTACTGCAGCAGTGTTTTACGCTGTTTCTCTCCCAGCCGCCCTCTAGGGATGCCTTCGGGGGCCAAAAAAGAAACGATGTTGGGTGCAAGCTGGTGTTCAGTAATGAGTTCATGCGCAATTACTGCAGTCAGGGAGCACAGGTGTGAAGGCGGCGAGGAGGTCTCGACGATGCAGCACAAAATACCTGCGCACTTCGCAACGACGCAGTCTTTGATATTCGGGTTCGAGCTAACAATCGTCGCTTCAACGTCCTCCGCGAAGTGCTGCAGCCCGTTAAAATCAAAAGTGTGCTTCAAGCTTCCTGCAACAAACAGAACTTGCATCTCTAAATTAGCTGAGTTCGTTACAGTATGCAAAAAGCCCAGGTCACCCGTTCGCATGTACTCTATGCCGGGGGGACCGTCTTGAATCTGCTCCAAAATCCCAGCAAGCATCTGGCCAGGCTTCGATCCCTGGATTGTTTGGAAAATTTGATTGCCCTCGCTGACAACCCAAATCTCGCCGATTTCTCCCACGCGGCACAGCCTCTTGGTCTCGGGATTCACAATCGCCACCTGCGTGTTGATCGGAACCATGCCACTATCCACCAAATGAAATGCTTGAGGGGTGTTATTCGGGTTGACAACACTGACAAGACCTTGTCGGAAGGCAACCGGGTCGAGCCACAGGTCGATATTCTCCACAAGCATGTAGCTCCGCGTCGTGGCCATTGGATTGCATACGGGCCCGTATGCAAGGTTGACGGCGACATTCTCAAGCCCCACTGAGGCAAATGTGAGCCTCACTTTACCAACAAGGTCGAGATCTGCTCGGCCTCCTTGGGGAATTACAAGATTCTGTAACTCTGACAGATCAAACCCTTTGGGCTTGACCATTTGCTTCGAAGCATGCTGCAGCATCTGCAAAGTACCATAGCCATCTTTCACCTTATATCGAGAAGTTGTCACGAAATAAAGTGCAGGGTTGTTCGCGTAATCCAGTGGACTTAGTAGGATGGTGAATGTACCTAGGTACACGCCAAGGCAGCATGTGTACAGAAATCCGAGTCCAGAGACTGACCTGACACAGCCGATAATGGGCTTTGTAGCACTCATCTGGCACGTCTCTTTCTGGATTTTACACATTCCCAGAATTTGCGACTGTGTGAACATGCTTGCAGTGTAGTCATGATCTGCGCTATAGGTCAGCCATACCAAAGCCGGCTTCAGTTTTGCTGACATGGGGGGTTTTATGGAAGAGAGCGGCTTAGAATCATCAGTAAGCCTAGCTTTGCTGGTATTGTGAAGTTTGGGCACTCTTATCTGCCGCGCCTTGAGATACTGGTGCAGCTGCTTGTCCTCCATCATACTATGGGTCTCGCTGTTGCCCAATAGAACAGCCACCTTAAATTGTTTTATAACTTTCAATAAAGCATTCACGTCCTCCGAGATCCTGTCAATATTTATTGGAGCCACAGGAATGACCAGAACACCAGCCAGCATGCAGGCGTAGAAGGCGTGAACATAATCCTCAGAGTGGGTATAGATAAGACAGGCGGTATCACCGGTTTTGACCATGAGATGCCTGGTCAGATAATGATAAACGGCAGAGATCCGGGCCCCAAATTGTCTCCAACTAATCTCCTTGGTCATACCAGTCGTGTTTACCGTAAGATAGGCGAGTTCGTCGGGCTGCCTCAGCACGCGCCATTGCATGAGCTCACCTAAAGTCTCAAACTTATCCAGCGATGTCGCCATTCTATCATCGAGCACTTCCGTGCGCATGTCGACGCCGCTGAACTGCTTCTCATTCTCGTTTGCTTCTAGCTGGTTAGTGCGGATGTGCGATATCGCAGGACTCCAAATACCTCCCTTAACGTCATCCCCACGCGACAAGGTCACGCCAGCGTTATCCAAGTCGAATTTTATGTGAGTTGCAGGAAGTTGGCCCCTTAGAAATTGTCTTCTTGCAGCAATCTTGGCGATATCGGGCTTGCCTGATCGAATAGTGCGCGGTGCAGAGCCAGGTGCACACAGAACAACGGCATATACTGAGAAGCCATAAACTTTCAAAACAGCTATCGTTTGCAGAGCCATTTCCTCTAGAAGCGAATTGCCCTTACGAGGAGCGACAGAAGCCTTTGGCGATTCCAAAAGAACGACATTTAGTGGCGATGACGCCTCGTCGCTTGTGCTCAGCTTTAGGGGTATTTGGAAAATGCAGCCATCAAAAATTTCCGGCACTGAAGTCATGAGCTTGTCAAGAAGTTGATATGAGTAGAAGTAACGAGGTTGAGGCGTGAGCTGAACAAGCCTATCAACTCGCTTACCGAGAACATACACTTTGCCATCTTTAGTGAAGCCTAACAGTCCTGTTCTGAGGAACTCTTGGGGCAGTTCACCATTGGCTCCGTAGCACTTGGCATGAAAGGTATTATTTGTATCGTCGGCATGATCCCAGAACCCTCCACTCAGAGAGGGAGAGTCGATCCAGATTTCACCCACAGTATCCTGAGAGCTAATAATGCAGGTGTCGGGGTCTACCACAGCAACCATGGCGTCTGGGATTGGATATCCAAATGTGCAGACACGCACTTCTCCGTCGTTGACGAATTGAACCTTGTTCCTAGCCAACATTTCTGGTGAGAGCTGAACCTCTGAGATTCCGCCTCCCGGTGTCAGAAAGTCTTTTGTGGCCACAACCATCCCGCCATGTTCAGTCAGTGTGAGCATTGGGGCAGCCACCGACTTTGGATCTCGGTGGCCGAGAGGCTTCAACCATCTTTCAGACAAGACAGACAAGAACTCGGGATCAATAGTGGGGACATCCACTAGGCACCATCGCACATGAGCCAAGCTGGGATCATGGCGCTTGGCGAAGTTTCTCGTTGCTCGAGGTTCCGCTTGGTAGTTATAGCATACGCCTTTCAGCGCAGAGTAGTCAGAGAGCAAAATAGTGGTGCGAAGTCTGGATGCCAAGTGAGCGTAAAGACCGGGTTTGGCCATACTAGACGGCTTCAAAATGTTCACCTGGTTACCAGCATATACTGTGAGCAGTACACCGAAGATCATGCCCGTGGAACGACGGATATCCAAACTACACAAAACACGATCAGCACTTCTCCCCTGACCAGATTCTCGAGATTGTGTCAGCGCAGTGAGACAGCGCATCTGGTGGAGAATGGTTCTGTGTGACATCACTACTCCTCGTAGGTCTCCACTTCCGCTCAACAAGAACTCAATGTAAGCAAGGTCTGGAACCTGTAAAGGCGGGAGTTGGCCTCCCTTGTAGGAGCCCCACTCAGATGTTTTCCAAAACGTTACTGAGGAGGGAATGGAGCTAAAAAAGGTCATTTTCAGTAAACGCTTATGAAGTGGGTCGGTTAGCAAAACGAGCTTGGACTGGGCTAAGTTCAATACAGGACGCAAAAAGCCTGTGGCATGCTCAGGCGAGACAGGAACTGCCACCAAGCCTGCCAGAAAGCAGCCCATCATTGCGACAATGAACTCAATGGCCTCATGGTCAGCATACATCAAAACAACACGATCGCCCCTAAACAGTCCACTCTGTTCTCGCAGCATCTGAGCAACCTTCTCTGCCTTCGACGCTAGTTTTCCCCAGGTTATGGACGCATAGTCCTTACCTTTATCATCAAGGTATTGATATGCAATGATATCGCCATTGGTTCTGCCTCGATGCCTGAGGATAGAGGGCAAGTTGTCGAAGGTATTAAGTCGGACACGGACATTCAAAGGGTCTGTGTTGGCAGTTTCGGGGATACCTCGAGGAGCCAACGGTGTTTGAAGATCACTTAAGTCTGTTGAGGTCGAGAATAGCCCCTCTGCGAGCTTTATGTTGGAGGATTCGGCCAGCTGGTACGAAAGAATGCTCTCGTAGCCGCTCTGGCGACGAGAATGGCCGTGGAAGTCGGAGGCATTGGTCGCGACGGAGCCTGAAAAGCCCAACCCATGTTGCGCAAGAATAAGCTCACGATGCTTCTTATAACCTTTCTCCGTGATGTCTCCTTCCTCTAACTCCTGATGCAGCTCCACGAGCCTTGCCACAGCAGCCTGAGGGAGGCCCTCAGGTATTGAAAACTCCACCATGCTCCCGGCAAGAAATTGAAAGCCCTTGCCTCAGCGAAGAGATGTCTGCCAGAGGAGTGAACGAGTGCCTACAGAAGTGAATGTATGAGCGGATTCTCAGCGAAAACCGTAATTTTATATCTAATTCTGTTGGCACGCGTCGAAGGTTGCCAAAAACTCATGAAAATGATTATTCGAGGCAACTCTACCCACCTGGCTCTGTAGGACCCTACAACATCCTGAATAAAAATATATATAAATCACAACCTGACTCAGTGTGGATTCACCCAAGAAAGGCCCAATTGCTCTCAATTTGGACCAACGGCCGCCTGCCTCTTGCCCAAGCACTCTAACCGCTTTTACGCGAGAGGGCAAGGAAGGGATTTCACGATTCTGCGGACGTACCCTTGCCCTTGTAAACAACGACCACGTGCCCAAAACAGGCAGTTCACCTACGAAGTGGATCCGGCATTGAAGTTCCTATAACGTTTGAAGCGTTCGAAGGACAATAGAATGTCATGGCTCAATGAAGAGCTACCAGTTGACTGGCCCACGCGTGTTGATAACCACTCGTCTTTCCATAACGACGGCTTTTCCACCTCGCGATCAGATGAGTCTGTGGAGGTCAATCCGACGGTAGCAATTCAGGAAAACGGAAAGCCTGAACAGCCTCAGTGGAAGCAAGCTATTCAAATGCCCCAAAAGGCAAAAGAGAATAGCCACAGGTTGACGAGACTCTTTGTTCCCCCTCCAATCCCTTCGATTCCAAACAATGAGAGGCCGCCAAGTACAAAACGCGCGAAAGAGGTGCGGTACCTGAGCAATTCCAGCAAACCCGCTCAAAATGAGACATCTCAGTCAGATTTCTTGGAAAGCTCCTCCTTGCAGAGCTCAAGCCTGCAGAACGAGGATCACTCAGAGAACTTCAAGAGGCCCGTGGACAGACGACTCAAAGTATTTGGACGCCCAGACACCTATACAAACGAGCGATTGGGGAATCTACTCTCTAGCATGGGCGGCGCGTATTCCCATGATAGCACCGGCAACTTGCACCCATCAACTTCGCTGAATGTCCCTGATCGCAAATCCAATGTGGACACCAGCGTCAACGATTCTGATGCTGATCTAGCGGGGAACCTGCAGAATGAGGGACGTAAAGTTCTCCAGGGGCTCGCACCTTTCAGGCCTAATCTTAGTGCTGTTCAAGAATCAAGTCTTGATCAATTGGAACTGCAGCTCACGAGCCCGGGAAACACGAAAGAAGACCATCACTCGAAAAAGCTTCCTAAAACTGATACTCGAGCTACTTTCGAAACGACGTCGAGCTCAGCAGATGTCACATCTTCCCAAACTCTAGACTCACTGCCTGCAGGACTGTCTAACTGGGACACCTTTGGAGGTCACCTTGAGCCCCCACGATTGAAAGTTCCGCCGCGGCCAAGCTTCAATCAAATCAATCAGCCAAAGGGGTCAGTACTCAGAAAGCACAGCTCTCAAACTCTCGTAGGATCGGGTCGCTCGGGAAAGCTGGCGCAATCCACTCGCAGCTCAGCCTCGAATCAGGCTGCCATGCATGATGCCGAGGCAGAGATCAGCATCCTTGGAATCCAGGAGCCAATATCATTGACCAACACGAATCACTATTCTAATCAGCGCCATCCCGAGTTGGCGGATCTGTCTGCGGAAAACTCAATACAGAGACTCTCGACAGAATTCAGCACTAGTAGTGAGCAGCCTACGACGCAGAGTGCCCAATCTCGCATTGAAAACCAGCAACCGATACCCACCACACCTTATAAAAGGTTTGAAGAAGCCCCACCCAATGCAGATCGTGCTAACATTCTTCGCTCGAGGCCTTCGCAACTTAGATTTGCCAGTGAATACGCAACGACGCCAGACCATCTAGCCCGAAAATACCTACAGTTCAACGCACCTAGAGCTCAATCAGTGAATAGCAGTGACAGAGATGACGGTCTCGCCCCTCAATTCAACGAAACTGGCTCTCCAGCCCCAGATCATTCGATAGCGGTCAAGAACGTTTCCTTTTCAGCTGGCTATGAGTGGCTTGCGCAGCTCATTCGAGAACGGAGTAACTATTCCTCTAGAGACTTGCTCAGCACGATCGATTCTCTAGATCTGAGCGCCTGTAAGCTCGAATCTGTTGTTGGCCTTGACCGATTTGTTCCCCATCTCACCACGCTATTTCTTAATGATAATGCACTACGCAGCCTTCAGGGGCTTCCTTTCAATCTCGTGCATCTGGATATGTCAAACAACCAGCTTTCAAACGTCAACTCATTCCCAATGAGTTTTATATCCACACTAATTGTAAGTGGCAACGAGTTGTCATCCCTTGAACCGTTGGCAAGTCTGAGAGCGTTGAGCAGTCTAGACATTAGCAACAACAAGCTCAAGTCCCTGAAGGGTCTCGAGAACTTAACCGCACTTCGCACTCTCAACTTGCGGAACAATCAATTGAGTAGTTTGGATATCAACCTGGGCCTTCTCGTGGAGCTTGATGCTGCCTACAATGAAATCACAGCTGTCAAATTGGAAGTGCCAAATCTGGAAAGTCTTGACTTAGAAAGCAATCAGATTGTAGCTCTCACAGATCCACTTCCTAATTTGCGAGAGCTCAACATAAGATTCAATGGGGCAACCATAGATCTCAAGGGTTGGAGAAGCCTTGAAACTCTGCTGTATGATGGCAACAAAGCACTCAGCAATCTGGAATCTGTCTCAGGTATGCTTGTGACATTCAGTTGGGAGCAGCCTCGCTCGGAGAATGAGACTCGCGATAAGCTATCAAACAGAATAGAGTACAATGGCGTTCCTACACACAGTTTGACCAGTGTTCGTGACCTGAAGCTGGCAGGCAGAAGATCAGGCTGGCCATTCACTAGTAGAGACACCATATTCACAGCTCAGCATCTTGATCTGAGTCTGTGCAACATACGTGAACTGCCTGAAACATTTCCCCAAATGTTCCCGTTCTTAACCTCATTGAACCTGGCTTTCAACAAGCTCAACGCAAATTGCGTTCCGATTCTCGCTCAATGCAAGAGGCTTGAACGGCTTTCCTTGTTTGGCAATCGGCTGAATCTCAGTGGTGAGAAGCTGGCCCGATCTCTTCCGCATTTACGAATGCTGGATTCTCGATCTCAAAATCGAATTCGACATGGCGTCGAAAAAGACCACTACAGCACAAATGTATACTCCGCCATCATCAAGAAAGACACATCTGAGGCCAACTCGATTGTGGAAACAGCTACAGATCTTCAGTGGATTGATGGGAGGTGGACGAACCACGCAGGCAACACCAAAGAGACAGTAAGGCCTGGCTTTCAAAGCCCCCTGTATCCGGAAGAATGGAATCCACCGTCGAAAATAGATTTTACTGCAGAAGCGAGCACGGAACAGGACACGACAATGATTAGCTCCGTTAGTGCGATCGACATGGTCGAGGCGATGTATGTGCACTTTTACCTTGAAAGCCGCTGAAAACGACAACTCTATTTATTGCAATACAAGCAAATTAATCTATTTATTCTGGCCTTGTTAAACCAAGATCTCATCAAAATTTTTAGTTCTCTATAGTCTTCTTGGCGAAGTTGGGAAGAACAAAGGCAGCCTTGTGGATTTCCGAATTGTAGTATCGGCATCTCTCAAGCTCCTCTTCAGGAGTCCAAGAACGCAGTGGAGTCTTCAAATCAGCCTTGGGATCCTTGCTGCACACCATGAAGCCAATCTGACCAGAAGGGTAGGTTGGTATGGTAGTGTAGCCGTAGTTGACGGTAGGGAACACAGCACGGCAGCCCGCGAGCACCTTTTTGATGACTGGAAGATGGAGCCACATGCATTCTCCCTGAGTAGTGATGACTCCCTTCTCAGTCAGTGCTTCACTGAGCAGCTTGAAGTAGGGCTCCTCGAAAAGAACGTGGGCAGGGCCCTCAGGGTCCGACGAGTCAGTGATAATGACATCGAACTCGTTCTTGTGGTTGCGCAAAAATTCGAACCCGTCGCCAATGTGTACATCAACCTTCGGGTGCTGGTACCCTACGGACATACTGGGCAGAAACTTCTTGGAAACAGCAATGACCTGCTCGTCGATGTCTACGAGTGTGGCCTTCTCGACTTCAGGATGCTTAACGACCTCGCGAAGGACACCCCCGTCACCTCCTCCAACGACGAGTACACGTTTGGGACTCGCATGGCTCATCATTGCTAAATGGGTGATCATCTCCTGATAGGCAAACTCATCACGTTCGGTGACCTGAATGGCACCATCCAGAACAAGAACATTGCCGTAATCCGTGCTCTCGAAGACGAGAATGTCCTGGTACTTCGATTTTTCAACGTGGAGAATCTGGTTCACCCGCAAAGCCATGGCCTGACCGGGCCACATAGTGTCGCTGATCTCGCGGAACCAACCATCTTTGACCAAAGGATGTGTCAGAGAGTCCATTTGTGATAATTTACCGAAGCCCAAAAAATTAGATGAAGTTTGATCAGATCTCCCAGTTGTTCAAATCGCTACCCTCCTCCCCCCTCCCYGCCCCCATCTGTGACGATTGCCATGCATAGCTGCCGCTCCACGCAGAAAACCCCCATCCCCCATCCCCCCCGAGTGGACGATTTTGCTGGTCAGCTGACTCCACCACCAGCTGACTTAATCACCAACTGACTTTCCCATGGTCCACGCGAAACGGTCAATAGCGCGCCATGGCTTACCGCGCTTTAAACTGTCGTGCCATAGGCCTTTAATAAACTGCGTTGGTTCCAGGAATTGGATACTGCAGCAAGGCACATAGCTGCGTGTGAACGTTTGATTCAGTGCTAGTTGTATCATGGTATTCGTGAGAGACCGCACAAACCTGTTTATATCGTACCGGCAGAGCTACACTCACCACCCCTTTACAGACCAGAATGAATCCAGCACTGATGCGCCGCTGATGGATGGAGAGGCCATTGAAATGGAGGAAATGCCTCCCCAGTGGTTAGATATTACTGCGCAGCTGGACCTTGCATTGAACCAGATTCGAGCCAAAATGGTACAACTACAGCCTCTGCACAAAAAGAATGCATTGCCGGGATTCGACGATCGAAGCGCGACAGAGAAAGAAATCGAGGCTTTAACGGTAGCCATAACTCGAGGGCTGCACCGATGCCAGGCGCTGGTGAAGGCATTTGGCGATATTTCGGCTGCTCAGACTGAGGAATACTTGATGAGGATGGCTCAAAACATCCAAATTGCCATGGCCGCCAAACTCCAGGATTGCTCTACTCAATTCAGACGGATGCAGAGCTTTTATCTCAAATCCCTGCAGCAAGACAACCTTGGTGAACTACCCGGAATGATCCCTGATAGCGTACAGCCCAGCATAGATGACGATGTGGCTCTCAGCCAGAGGGCCATCGAACGTGGACAACAGTTCCAGGAACAACAGCAGCTTCAGGAATCGACGCAATTGACCTACGAAGATGAAGAGGCCCTCAGCAGAGAGAGAGGAATCAGTAGAGTCGCCGATACTATTCTGGAAGTTGCTGAAATATTCCGGGACCTGCAAACTATGGTGATTGACCAGGGCGCTCTTATTGATCGCATAGACTATAACGTTGAAAACACACTGATCTCAGTCAAAGGGGCAGATAAAGAGCTCACGAAGGGAGAACACTATCAAAAACGCACACAGAAATGCAAGATCATCCTGCTTTTGATTCTCATAGTGGTGGGCCTCGTTCTTATTCTGATTTTCAAACCTCATCGACGGCATGAAGTTGTATATGACCATCGACCAGCTCCCACGCCAGTCCCCACGCAGGAGACTTTACAGGAGTCTGCTGGGGCTGATGAAAAAGCGGGCGCAGATCTCAACGCTAGCTAGGCTTTCTATGATTTATCGACTCGAAAGAGCCAGGGATATATGCCCTATGCTTGTATATATTTATTAGCCTTTTGAACGGCAGATGATGAATGTTCAGAACGATCGAGCAATCGCTTGACTGCGGAGGGGTTTTGGAATTTGACGGCAGTTTCTAGTGCAACATCGATGGTCTGAGGACTGAGGGGAGCATACCTTTGAATTCTATACAAAACACCATACATGATCGCGAGTTTTGAATGGTCGCAATCTACTGCTCCAAGGTATTCTATAATCTGACTCTGGCATTGCTCGTATACTGCTGTTCGCTGAGAGGACCGGTCTACAAACTCGAGCACATACATAAATTCGTCCAGTGTTCGACAATAGGGAAGCAAAAAGAAGACAGCCGTGGGTCCTGTATGATCATTGAGCAGCATTGGCTTGACGGACGCCATGGTGTCTGCGGTTTGGTGCGCCTTTGATAGTGCTGAGAGATAGGTTTTCAAGGTGAACTCGTCGATGTGAGGTCTCTCCATCACTAGAGCAGTGACATCCTTGATTGAGCCCGACCCAGCGCAAAGACGAAGCAGAAGCGCATCAAGCTCGTCGTTTGGAGTCCTGGGCACCTTCAAATAATTGAAAAATTTGTCGACAAACTGCTCAAACTTGCTGAAATCAGGAATTCCAGTTTGCTCGCCCCCACCTTCGTTGACTGTTGGTGGGTGTATATCAATAGATCTCAGCAAAAGTGCCCTTGCTTGCGAGCGAGCCTGCGAGATTGTTGGACGTGCCCCGAAAAGGCCCACCTGCCAGTACTTGGACAGATAGAGCATGAGGGTGCGCAGATTATTGGGAGTCGATGCCGCTATCATGTCGAGAATTCCGCGGTCTATCGATTCCTGTACTTCAGCCAGAGGAACCGCGCTTAAATAGTTATCTTTGAGAAAAAGATCAAGGTTCTTCGAGGTGACGGCAGACCGTTGGAGCAGGTCCTTGGCCGCTACGGAAGGTGTTGGCATAATAGATTCAGGTTTCAGCGAGGATTGTAGTCGAGCCTTCTGAGCTCTCACTTGGTGCTGTTTGCTATTTAGCTGAACTAACATGTCTCTAGCTTCCACAAAGGGAAATTTTTCACCCTTTACCGAACCATTGAGCAGTTTGGTCAACACTGCCTTCTCGGAAAAGCCTCCGAAAAGACCTCCAGAATCAAGCCTAGAAAGAACGCTTGCCACTGCTCTGCCTGTTCCTTTGGCGTTCGGCATCTCAGTCCAAACTCGCCTTTCGCAAGGTGAACAACTCCTTCTACCTAAGGCCGGTCCTTCCCAATTCTCTCTACGCTTGAAAAAACCCTTGACCTGAACATCCCGCACTGCGTGGGCGAATGGCTGGGAGAATCCTTCAGGGTCAGGTCGGGCGTCCGGCGTTCGATGTCCAGAACGACGTTTGAAGTAACAGCCACGTTGGAATCCGTTTGACTGAATGACGTCAATCAAGAAGCCGGAATAAACACAAGGCCTTTGATTGAGCCTGCAAGTCTCATTCTGGGATGATCAATGGCGCTTCGTCAGTAGGCATGACACGCCTCTGCCTTACACGTCAGCTCCACGCCATTAGGCCGACATGGGTGGTGATCCAGGTGATATGTGTGTCTTTGTCATCCCCATCACTCAAGCTTTTCACTTACGCTTAATCGCATTGAGCACTTCTCGAGGTCATATCAGCCGAATTTGGCGAGTCTGGACGCTGTAATTTCGTGAGTGAGTTCAGATAATTACTCGTTTTCAGTACACTGCTTTTCGGCGCCAACGGCCTGACCCATGCCGGCCAAATTGCCGGACCAGCATTCTGATCCTACAAGAGAGCTTGCTCGGATTGCAGAGAGCTATGATTCTAAAGTGAGGCTGCTGTTTCAGCTTCAGAACTATATCTCGCTCGTGAAGTACGACCCCGTTGTAGCCAAGAAGGACAAGACAGCAGAATTTCGGCGATTTGTCACGTCTGGAGACTACGACATTTGGGATCTACTCCAGAAGAAGAGCGACACGCGAAAGACATTCAAGAGAATACAAGCGACGCGTAAGGAGATAGCAGATGTTCAACTCGAGCTCCGGCAAGAGTATCTCAGTGCTGCGAAAGAATCTAAAGCGCCCTCGAAACAGGCCGGATCAAATAGACCCAGACCAGTGAGAACTGAGCCTTCAGCGAGAGCTGCAAGGGCGCAAAAGCATCAGTCAAAGGGCACCAAAAGAAAAAAATCGGGCAAGCTGAAAGATGGTTCGGATTCTTCCGAGGGTGAGCACGACGCATGGGATTTTGACAATGATGTCTGCCTTCCAGATCAGCCTCATCCTGTCAAGCGGATAAGACACCACTATCTGGTCACCCATCCTTCTCACTACATCAAGCCTGCCTTTCAAGGTAGCCTGGATAAGCTGCTGTCTTCATATAAAACACTCTCTGACGACCACGAGCATATCACCTCTCAACAATGGGAGAAGAGAGTTAACTTCGATGCTGAGGTGTTTTCACGGGTTGCATCAGCTCGAGCCTCTGGCTTGCTGGCTAAGCTGGAGGCTGACGGTGTGGGCAAAAGAGTTCAGATCAATAAGTTCAACCCGCCGCCTGCTGAGCCCAGCTACTACGACAATTTGCTCAACCAAGCAATCCATCATGCAAAGCAACGCTCTAACCTGAGAAAATTCCACCAAACTATCCTTAAACGGAACTCGCAAAGTGTGGAACAATACTTCCGGCGTCTTGTCGGCGCGGAAGATAGAGAACTGAAAGAGCTTGAGCGTCAGGTCAAGCAGATTGCGCGACGTACTGGTCAAGAAGTATTGAAAAAGTGGAAGCTGGCCCAGAAAGTAGTGGATCAGCGAAGAGAAGCTGTTTTGGCGGAGGTCAAAAGGGAGAAAGGCAAAGAGTATCTCAACCAAATTCTTGACAATTCGGCAAAGCTAATAGAATCTCGAGTGGGACACCATCGCGAGGAATCAAGCGAGAATGATACAGATGAGAACGATGGCGAAGAGGATGATGAGGAGTCGGAGAATGGCGAGTCATCCAGTGACGAGGCTGAGTGGCCGGACAACCGCGACGATGCTCAGCTAAGTCTCGAAGAACTTCGGAAGAAATACGAGAATTTGCCAGGTCTAAGCTCCAGTGACGACGATTCAAGTGATTCACAACTGTCAGATGCGATTGAGACAAAGGATGCTGCCCCGGCTCAGCCGAACGGCAGCCATCCGGAAAGAGACAGGGAAACGGATGAAACTGAAAAACCGAGTGCCGAAGCTTTGAATATTTACGCGGAATTGGAGGACGAGGAAGGCGAGGAATCTGAACTGAGCTCAGACTCCGAAAGCTCGTCTGACGACTCCGATGACATGGAAGAAGAAAGTGCTGATGCCTCTAGACGTCCTGGTCTTGCTTCGCTGTTTAGTTCTAATTTCGCAGATGATGACAATGATTCAAGTGCGGCAGAGGATGAGGTATCGGACGACATTTCTAACCAGTCTCAACATACTGCTGGCGGTTCCGATGAAGAGCAGAATGATCCAGATACCTCGGACATTGAGAATGATGAGAAGCCTAAGATCGAAGCAGAAGATGTGCAACCCGAGGCAGCGCAAGTCGAGGCAGAGCTTCAACAGATTTCACAACACAAAATAGAGCCCCCTTTTTTACTCAGGGGCCAACTCCGTGAATATCAACGTAATGGGCTCGACTGGCTAGCTGGCTTAGTGCATTCTGGCACCAACGGAATCCTTGCCGATGAGATGGGCCTCGGAAAAACGATTCAGACAATAGCGTTGCTGGCTTGGCTTGCCTGCGAACGAGAAACCTGGGGGCCTCATCTCATTGTGGTGCCGACATCTGTGATGTTGAACTGGGAAATGGAGTTCAAAAGATTTGCTCCTGGCTTCAAGATTTTGACCTATTTTGGAACCCCTCAGCAGCGCAAGCGAAAGCGACGTGGCTGGAATAAGGAAGACACCTGGCACGTTTGTATTACAAGTTATCAATTGGTGATTCAGGACCAAGTGGTGTTCAGAGGAAAGCGCTGGCAATACATGGTTTTGGACGAAGCTCATAATATCAAAAACTTTCGCAGTCAGAGATGGCAGGCACTGCTCAATTTCAATGCTCAGCACAGGTTGCTCCTCACAGGTACTCCTTTGCAGAACAACCTCGTTGAGCTCTGGTCTTTGCTTTACTTCTTAATGCCGTCTTCGCGTGCTACACAGATGATGCCTACTGGGTTTGCCAGTTTGGACGACTTCCAGGAGTGGTTCGCTAGGCCTGTAGATCAAATGGTGGAAGAGGGTGAGGAAGCTGATGATGAGGCACGCAAGACAATCACCAAGCTTCATCATGTTCTCAGACCTTACCTTCTGCGTCGATTGAAAGCTGACGTTGAGAAGCAGATGCCCGCCAAGTACGAGCATGTTGTTTACTGCAGGCTTTCGAAGCGACAGAGATACCTTTATGATGACTTCATGGCGAGAGCCAGCACGCAAGCGACTCTAACATCCGGCAACTTTATGTCGATTCTGAACTGTCTCATGCAGCTGCGAAAAGTCTGTAATCATCCGGACTTATTTGAAGTTAGGCCTATCGTGACCTCGTATGCTATAGATGCAGGCGTTTATGCATACTACGGTCAGACTATCGCGCCTAAATTCTTGTTCTCTGATCTTCAGCATACCACGTCATTTTCAGTATGCATACCCGACCTGGAGAAAGAATCCAAAATAATAGGTTTAGAGCGCCAAAGCTTCAGTGCTGACTCGGCCTTAGAGCAGGAAGTGTATGATCTCTCTCTAGAGCTAGCGGGAATGGGAGAAGTTGAGCCTGATTTTTCAAGCGTTGAAGGTTGGGCGAAGTACGATTTATTTCGAAGGCGATCGGACAGATTGGCCAATCGGAAGCGTTCACTTCGCCTAAATAAGTGGCGAGTTGATCAGAAGCCCATATATGGCCTAGGACTGCGGGAACTCTTGAAGGTGTTCAAGGAACCAATAGCAGGCGTGCTTTCTCTTGCCGAGCAAGAACTTAGTCTAAAACCGATCATTCAGCGTTTCGCATTCGTGACCGCCCCAATTGTAATGCTCGACTATCCAGAAACTGTGCTTGGCGCGGCGATTAGTAGTCGCGTGTATTTTGATGGCCAATTTGCCCCTACCAGGGAAGCAGCTCTGTTTCATGAGGCGCAAGTGAGATTGTCCATAGCATTCCCTGATAAAAGATTGCTGCAGTATGACTGTGGTAAGTTACAGAGGCTTGCTATTCTGCTGAGGGACCTCATCCGTGATGGCCACCGTTGTTTGATTTTTACGCAAATGACTAGGGTGCTTGATATCTTAGAGCAATTTATGAATCTTCACGGTTGGCGATATCTCAGACTGGACGGTGCAACACGAATTGAGCAGCGGCAAGCACTGACAGAGCGTTTCAATAAAGATGCGAGCATTCCCGTGTTTATATTATCGACAAGATCTGGAGGGCTTGGCATCAATCTAACTGGTGCTGACACCGTGATTTTTTACGATTCAGACTGGAATCCAGCAATGGACCGTCAGTGCCAGGATAGATGCCACCGTATTGGGCAGACTCGCGATGTGCACATTTATCGTCTAGTCTCTGAGTTCACTATCGAGGCGAACATTCTCCGCAAGGCCACGCAAAAAACAATACTGGACAATGTTGTCATACAGGAGGGCGACTTCACTACCGAGCACTTCTCCCGCATGAGCGTGCAGGACATTCTTGGCAACGATGGGGGCCGCAACACTGCAGCACCGACTCTGGAGGAGCTGGAGAGTAGTGGGCCCAAGCGGTTGGAGGCGGCCATGGCAGAGGCGGAAGACAAGGACGATCAGCTCGCCGCGAATCTCGCGATGAGCGAGGCACGAATGGACACAGAGGAGTTCGGAGAAGCACGGGGTGCCGCACAATCGCGACTGGCCGAAGTCAACGGCGGAGGTGCAGAGTACATCAGAGAAGGCAGCAGCGAAGCCGCGACACCATCAGTGCCAACAACTACTGTCAACTCAACAAGTGCTACTCCCGAACCAACGGAACGAGCCTCCAACGGTGCCGAGGTTTTGGCTGACGAGGTAGGCCATATTGACGATTGGATGATCCAAGTGCTCGAACGCGGCGACCTTCTTCTGAACTAAATTCAAACTTAATGTACTACTAGAATCTAACCTGATGAATGCTCAGTGCTCAGCCTTCATGGTGAAGCTATTTCATACTGCATGCGGGGAGGGTGATTAATCAACGCGTAAATGCCGTGGCAGTCATCAGCCATAGTAGGCTGCATGCACGCGGAAGCAGAATGTCAATGCCTCGATGCCACGTGACGGGAAAGAGCCGTTAGAGGAAGTGGATAAACGGCTTAACAATCAGGCGGGGCTGAGGCCGGTATATTGGTTCCGACAGCATATAGCTCAGTACTCCTGGCAAACCAAGGTGCTGCGAGAGTGGCAGCAGATTTGCACTTGCTAGAACTGGCCCATCTATCTTGGGGCACTCACCCGACTGTCCCCACGCGAGCCCATGAGGGTTTTTCCCTACAGCTCTGCCATGCCAGCGGGTCAGGCACCCGGGCCCGTGATCTAACGGTTTTCTGAGGGGCCCCTGCCCTCAAAGCGTTAGCTAATCGCAGGCCCTCGAGGCTATTTTTTGGAGTGCAACCGCCTTCTCGCGAACTGCCCACTGTGAAAATCAGCTCTAAAAAGCAATCAATCTCGCGATCGATCTGACTTGAGGAGGACAACGTTGGCTAAAGAGCTCAGACCGTGAATTGCCACCGCCACACTCTGGAGTGCTGATACCGTGATGGCCGTCATCTCGTACGATGAGCATTCGGAAACTGAGCTTCATTTCCTCAAAAGGGTTGTCTTGTTGTATCCGACGATCAAGGCTCCTGAATACCTGCATATAATAGTTCCCCGCAAAGCTGCTAGTGCTCTGCAGGTTGGACAATTCTTCTCCACAGCGTCGCCGAACGTGACGCTTCATATACTCGATTCAGACCTTCTTGATCCGGACGGCGAACCGCAAACAAGCTATGCGTTCTCTGAGCGTAAAGATACTGACCTGACCATGCTTGATGCCACTAAGCAGATGCTCGTGGCCGAGGGCATTCAGAGCCCGTTCGACACGGGCCTTATCTTCACTCACCTGCCCGCTTCTCTGGCACTCGATCTAGAGGCGGATTTGGGCCTCGATTCGAGCGCCTTGGAAAGGCTGGAAGTTTTCGTCGACTCATGGGACTTCAATGCGCACCAGTGCAACGCCAACGAGCTGCTTGGTGTGCTGTTCATTCTATTCAAGCGTATCATGGCCGAGCCAGGCTTTCCTGCCGACGCAAAGCTGTCTGATGAGAATTTGCTATGGTTCCTCGCTGTTTGCAGGGCTCTGTATAGCCCTCACGTCCCGTACCATTCGTACTGGCATAGCGTGGACGTGGCTCAACTCGCATTTGCATTGATACACTCTTCGCACCAGGCCTGGCGGCTGGACGCTGCCACACGGCTGGCAATGATGCTCGCCGCGATAGGTCATGACATGAAACATCCTGGGCTCGTTGTGCAGGTTATCTCGTGCGTGGACAAGAAGTTCACGCGACGGTGGGAGTCGCTTGAGGCGTACCACATAGATATTTTTGAGACTGTATTGAGCCAGCTGTGGCCGTGCATCAGGGAGCGTTGGAGTCGCGTTGTTGAGGAGGCAATCAAAGCAACAGAAATGGCCAAGCACACGACTTATATGACTCCGGATAGGGCTCTCTCGATGGTGCACATTCTGAAGATCAGCGATTTCGCTAGTGCCGTTCGAAAGAGCGAGGAGCTTTCTGATATAACTGCGGCGCTAGTGTTCAAGGAGTTCTATCTTCAGGCTCTGCTGTGCAGTAGCTTGGAGGAGAGCCAGGAGATGCCCCAGCAAAAAATAGACATGAACCAGCCTGCTCTCAAGTCGTTCGTGTCGCTGCAGCTGTCATTTTTCACCCATGTTGTGCTACCATATTTTGAGTGGGTCGCTCAGCGGGTTCCCTGGTTCGAGCACCATCTCAAAGTCGCAAGACACCATTACAACAGATACCAAAACATGAAGGACTTAACCGACCACAACAAATTGCCAAAGCATTTGCTATTGCTTTGGCCGTTTTGATCTAGCATCGCGACCCGTCGCATTAATTTATACCCCTAACGGAGTTCATGCTCCATTGAATTTGACTAGCGCCTGAACGCTAAGCTCGCACTGCATAATTATATACCCGCTGGTGCCCTTCTAAAAAAGGCGGTGCTGGCATGATCACCACAAGCATCAATCATGGCACGAGTGTCTTCTTCTTATAATGTAATTATCTCAAACAATGCTGTTCCTGTGTTGCTTCGGGTAGCGATTGTATCTCCAAGCGTATGCTCTTTAGCTCAACAATGCTCTCTATCCAACAATGCTCTCTAGCTCAACAAAGAGAAGCTCTCTCATAGATCATAATGGCCAGTCGAGCTGGGGCGTTCAGGCATATATTCAAATTTTGGGCATCAGCAGTACTACGCCAAGTACACACGCAATGTCCTCGAGCCAAGCCAGAAAATTTACGAATTCGCCCGAAACTACTTCTGAGTATTTAAGATCTCTCGCTGTTCGGGTGACAGTAAAATCAATTTCGACTAATACGTAGTGTCTAGAGAGAGGATTGTTCAGGGAGCTGGCCCGCCTCCTGGGCGGTGCGAATCTCCTCGAACATCTTTAGCAGCTTTCGGCGAGCACCAAGCGCGTTGACGCCGCGGTCTTCGAGGTCCTTGTCGCTGAGCAGAATGACGTCTTGCCAACGCATGCCACTCAGATTGCCTGTGTACTTGTGGAGCCTCAGCGAGCGCAGCCAGGCGCCGATGTCCGAGAGCAGTTCAGCGTCGACGACATCAACATTCCGCCGCGCCAGACGATTATCCTTGGGTACCTGCCCAAGGGCATTGCTGCTTATTGCGCTTCCTGCCGTGCTTCCTGCCATGCTTCCTGCAACATTACCTACCGCAGTTCCTGCCGCACTACCAGAGGGGGAAGTAGATGAATTGGGTTCGGCACTGCTCGAATCACTTTTGCCACTGGAATCGCTCTTTGTGGCTGTTAATGCATTTGGATCTCGCAGAGTTCCTGATGAGTTCGCGTCTGAGCTTGATATTGGAGCAAGGCTCTCGACTGTTGGGACCGAGGCGGGAGCACTACCAATCGGGCTTTGTACACTCTGAAGCGAGGCATGTTGGGAAGTGTTCTGATGAGGAGCGAAGGTGCGCCAAGGTTTGAGCGGATGTCCAATCGGGGAATGCGTGCTAGGTGAGGAGGCCTGTGGGGTGTCCAACGAGAGTGCGGAGATATTAGGCGAGCCGGAGTTGCTTGCGGACTGCAACGGAGATCCCCGAGCGTCCGGCCAAGCGTCTGCTGCAGCGCTATTTGGTCGCCTGATCTCGGTGCCCCATGGAGAGTACGAGTGAGAGCGTGGAAGTGGTAGGAATGCGTTATTGTAAAGATCGTGGCCCGTGTTCGAGGCTGGGGCAGCACCTGTGAAACCCAGCGCATGTGCTGATCCCGACCCAGCGGGAGTTGCGGCGGACCCCGTCCGCGTGGCAGCATTCTGAGAGACGCTCTTGCCCTGCGGCGAGGATGTGCCACCCGCGCTCACCGGAGGGCGGTACGTGTAAACACTACCGACGTCCTGGCCGGTTTGATTATGTCTAACCCCAAACCGGCTGAGGTTAGAAGAAGCTGCAGGCTGATTGCGTATAGCCATTTCGAGGGCCGATGAGAATTGGAGCAGCTGGCCCTCTGGGGAGCGGTAGAAGAGCGAAGTCAAGAGTGTTGTGCGCTCGCCGGTGTCAAGCTTGTCGAACCAGCGCTCCACGTTCTGGAGATCCAGCCAAAACGCGGAGGAATTACGCTCTGGAACCTGACCAGTCTGGCCGACGCCCTGTGGCTGCCCAACGGGCGGGTTTACGGACTGAGCTGATCGAGGAACGCCAAGCGAGTTTCCCCCCAAGGAGCTGCTCCCGAGCGAATTTGTTCCGACAGAACTCAATGAGTTGGACCCCAGTGAGTTCCCACCTAATGAGTTCCCGCCCAGTGAGTTCCCGCCCAGTGAGTTCCCACCTAGCGGGTTCCCACCTAGAGAGTTACTGCCCAGCGAGTTCAGCGACCCGCCATTGACGGAGCCGAGCGTGCCAGAGTTTAGCGACCCACTGAGAGACCCAAGGGCTGGCATGCCCCGCGGCTTCATGTTTCCAGGGCCGTGCATGCCGCCAATGGGACTCAGCGAGTTCATGGCGCCGAGTCCGGCTACAGAGCTGAGGGGAGCCGGGCGTCGCCCTGCCAGCGGGCTGTCTCCCCTTTCTAAAGTCATGGAACGCGTCGGTTCTTTGATGGGAGTTGCGGCTGATAGGAGGTTCGTGCTGACAAAACATTCAGTAAGCTAGCAACCAATTCAGCTTCGACAGTGCAGACTCGCACGAGCTTAATGTTTAATTCGTATAAGAATGGTTGTTGATCATAGGCGTTTGAAAGGACATACTGTTGAACAGACACACAGCTTAGACATTCGGGAAGTCATAACTTCTGAAATGTACTCTCATAACGTAACTTTAGAAATATAACTCTAGAGATATGACTCTTGAAATATAACTCTTGAATAACTTTTGGAATGTAACTCTTATGATCATAGCTGTTAAATTATAAATCTTGAGCTCGTAACTCCAGAGATATAACTCTTGAAATCATACACTCTGCACATGGTACACTTTTGAAATCATAACTCTTGAAGTACAACTCTTGAAATACGACTCTTGAAAGACAACTCTAGAGATATAACTCTTGAAATGAAATCTTGAAATACAGCTCTTGAAATGTAACTCTTTAAATGGTAGAAACTCAACTCTTGGAATCATAGCTCATGACTTATAAATATTGAGCTCGTAACTCTAGGGATCTAACTTTAGAGATGGAACTTTTGAAAAATAACTCCTGAAATATAACTATTGGAATATAAGTTTTGTAGTATAACTCTTGAAATGTAACTCTTATGATTAGAGCTCTTAAATGATAATTATCGAGCTCGTAACTCTAAGGCCAAATTCTTGAAACCATACACTCTGCACATGGTACACTCTTAACATTATAATTTTGAAATTAAAACTCTTGAAATCATATTTCTTGACATCATAACTCTTGCAATCATAACTCTTGCAATCCCTCATTATGGAATCGTAAACTTACACTGTAAATACTTCACAGGTCTTGTCTAAATTCTCAATGGGACCAGCCTGACAGAAATTTCCACGGTCCCGAGTTGACCTACGCTACCTGAAGATTGAGCATAGCTACTACCTTGTTTCACTCATCCTTGCGTTACATTTGATCATTCCTTTCTAAACCCAATGCCTTTCTTACTTTTGTCAATTCTTTATTCGGTTTTAGTCACCTGTCGACTTGGGTTCTGCTCACCGCGCACTGAACTCCTTATAACTCTTCGACCTGCCGCTGAGCGCTTAGTTCTCTAGAGTCAGTTCCAAACTTTTGTAGAGTAGCTAGTAAATTATTCTCAATTGTGCGCTTTGATAACTCGTTGGTCGCCTTCATGTGCTATTCCATGAATCTTACCCGATTACGTCGACACCAGTCTAAAGCAAAGCCTGTCATTTGGTCCTCTGCTCTCTGGAGTGGTACTCTAGATTCATGTAGACTCCTTTTTCACCAAACGCAGCAGGTCCAAGCTTATTGTACGAGTGTCCTGACTGGGTTTATAAGCGTCTGTATTTCATTCGCTGGGACATTCTCGCGTGCTTCTAGCTCGTGACCCCTCTATTTGTAGTTTACGTTTCCAGCATACAAATACTTGCTTCTAAGTCTTTTAATTCCCATTACAGCCTAGTGCATTTCTACCATGTCCATAGCTAAGTAGGCTGTGGGTGGGCCAACCCTAGGGAGCATCATGACCTAAGCGCCGCCCCTCGCAACACGACTCTCGTACAACAACCACTCTCATTGATACAACAACCTATCGGAATGGCGGACTCTAGCGACGCGGATCTGGACTCGATCATCGACAGGTTGCTGGAGGTCCGAGGGTCACGCCCGGGGAAGAACGTGCACCTGCTTGAGAGCGAGATTCGCTGGCTGTGCACGAAGGCACGCGAGATCTTCATCCAGCAGCCCATTCTGCTTGAGCTGGAGGCGCCGATAAAGATCTGCGGCGACATACACGGGCAGTACTATGACCTGCTGCGACTCTTTGAGTACGGTGGTTTCCCGCCGGAGGCCAACTACCTCTTTCTCGGCGACTACGTCGACCGAGGGAAGCAGAGCCTGGAAACTATCTGCCTGCTGCTTGCGTACAAGATTAAGTACCCAGAAAACTTCTTCATTTTGCGCGGCAACCACGAGAGTGCCAGCGTGAACCGCATCTACGGGTTCTATGACGAATGCAAGCGCCGCTACAATATCAAGCTCTGGCGCACCTTCACAGACTGCTTTAACTGCTTGCCCATCGCGGCAATCATTGACGAGAAGATTTTGACCATGCACGGTGGGCTCAGCCCAGATTTAAAGAGTATGGACCAGATTAGACGCGTCATGCGGCCGACGGACATCCCCGAGGTCGGCCTGCTTTGCGACCTCCTATGGTCAGACCCAGACAAAGGAATTGTCGGCTGGGGAGAGAATGATCGAGGCATCAGTTACACATTCGGGCCGGATATTGTGAGCAGGTTCCTGGAGAAACACGACCTGGACTTAATCTGCAGGGCCCACCAGGTCGTTGAGGACGGTTACGAGTTCTTCTCCAAGCGCCAGCTCGTCACCTTGTTCAGCGCCCCAAACTACTGTGGAGACTTCGATAATGCCGGCGCCATGATGTCTGTAGACGAAACACTGTTATGCTCTTTCCAGATCCTTAAGCCCACGGAGAAAAAGCGCAAACCAAAGATGCGCTGACCAGCACAAGCCTCCTTATTCCTCTGCATCGTTAGCTTCTGGCGCATGTGCCTAATGGAAGAAAACGGCTTCCCGGGTCCTCTCAGGGAAGATTATATTGGTCCCTCAAAACCACAGTATATATTGGTGGGCGTGCTCGGTTAGCGCACGTCGAGCAGCCCCCCTTTACGCTATGTACGTGTCAAGTTTAACGCCTGTATAGACCTTTCTAGCAAGAAGCGCTATCGTCCTGCTCAAAAGTTCCCGAATTGTTTGCTCGAGTTTTGTCTTGGGCCGCTTGACGGTAGCAGAGGCCCTCAGCCGAGTCAAATTTCGTATTAAATAGAATCTGTTTGTAATATATATACTTCAATAGAAGGATGCGCTTGTGATTTGTTCAAGCATCGGCTTGAACGAATAGACAGAGTCGTTGTGATACCGAAAAATTCATCGATAGAACTTTCCAATGCTGCAGGAGATGCGCTGAACAGCTAACCTCAACAGCTCTTACGAAATGTGGCTTGGACTCGAATACTACTACTTGCCATTCATGTCGCTCTATTACTGGCCCCATTCTTGAGGTCTGAGCCTCAGGTTCTTGCGAGTGACCAGGACTGAAAAGTAGATGATGCAGATACCGAGAGCTGAGTAGTGGCTCCAGGACACATTCGTAGGAAAAGCATTTACTGGATTATTAGTTTGCTAGAGCTTCTGTATATCTCGAAGCACAGTCTCCGCGGAACGCAACACGTCCTCGATTGAGTCGCCAGCGACCTCGAGTTTTTCCGCACTACACATCCGCCACGCCTCGCTGTGGTAGAGTTCATCTGTTTCGTCCTGGGTAGAGGCCTGCACGAGCGCCATGGCGCTGACCAGCAGCGATTTAGGAATGTGCGGATCTTCTAGCAGCAGCGTCCTCAACTGCGCTGTAACTCGCGATAGCTCGCGCGCAGCTACCGTTTCGCTCTTCACCGAGTCGCTCGCAACCCGAAGCTGCTCGGGAACGCGAAGTTGGCCGTCGAAATCGGCGTCCCACGACTCATCCATGAACTCAGGCCGGTAAGGGGAAGTCCCAGGGTAGGGCCCGACCGAGCGATATTCCATGGACAGGCTAGCCGAGTTCGTGCTCACTGAAGTGCTTCAGAGCGATGCTGCTACTAAGCACACCGTGTTGCTGGGTCAAATTGAGGGCAAGCCTTGCATTATCAAGTTGAGCAGACTCGCGTTGCCGGAGTTTCAGCCGGGGAAGCTTCCCATCAGCACCCTGTCCCAACTCGACGCGAACGACGTGTACTCTTGGGGAACAGGCACTCTGAACGAGAAAAGCACAATCTACCTCGATGTAGTTTACCCGGCCTCGGAAACTCATATCGCAAAGTACAAGCTAGCCCCGAGACACATGATCAGGGAGACCCCAGAGATGTACAAAGCGGCAGTACAGCCATACATTGCCGAGCAGCGAGGAGACAGAATCAGCTGGGTGCGTGCGATTCTATTTGAGGGGGCGGAGGCAGACCGCGTGCTGTTTAGAGATGAGCATTTCGTGCTGCTGCCGAACTCCAAATGGGACAGAAAGACTGTGTCTTCACTCTACTTGTTGGCCTTATTCCAATCAGACCAGCTGCACAGCGTGCGAGATCTTACCAGCGAGCACATTCCGCTACTTGAGCACGTTCGCGATACCTGTATCAACGTTGCCAATGAGCGCTGGGGCGTGCCCAAGTCGCAGATAAAGACATATTTCCATTACCAGCCCTCATACTATCAGCTGCACATCCATGTTGCTAATGTAGCTCTGGAACAAAACGATTTCTGTAAATCGCTGCTCGTAGACAACGTCATTGACATTCTGCGTCAGCAGCCGATGCGCAAGGTGACTCTCACTTATGCTTTGTCTGAAGCTCATGCTCTCTTCCCTGCGCTCTCCCCTGCTCTTCCTCGGTGAACCGCGTTGGCTGGACAAGAAGAGTGTCGGTCCTTCCTGAAATCGTGTGTTTCCAAATATAGGAGGCCGGCGTAGTATATAATTCACACTTCAAAAAGTCACACAACAAAACTAATTGTTGTTAAAATGTTCTTGAATACCAAACACTTCTCACTCAATTAAAAGACTCAGTGACTACTACTCCGCATTATTCGAGATTCAACCGCTTCTCTAGCTGCACGAATTTCTCTTGAGCTCTTTCAAGCACGCTGGCGTCCTAACTCAGAGTTATGCGTACTGCCGAGTAATTGACTCTCTCCCTCAATTTCAATTCCACGCCTTCAATTTTACTTCAGACCTTGTGTCAGGGAGCAGTAAACTTTTAGGTCTCAGTTCTTGGTGACAATCTTTATCACATTGTTTTTTTTCTGGCAATATGAATTCGACTGAGCTTGAGTTAAGCTCTCTGCCATAAATATCATGGAATGCGAGTTGTATGTAGTCAACGCGCTGCAGCGATCCTTCACCTGAGCAGTGGCCTGAACTCGCGTGCAGTTCGCGCTTCGCTTTTGTAGTAATATAGTCTATGATGATGATAATGCTAAATATTCAAAAGTTCAAGCAACGTCTGTCAAGCCGCACTTTGCAGCGTGATTGAAATGCGAGCAATGCCGCTATAGTTGACAACCGCCTAAGAACTCTTGCGAAAAATCGGGGCGAGATTAGTGTACCTCGTCTCAGAGCCAAGTATATCTCGCTTGGCATCCATACCGATCATCATAGGCGGCGGAAGCAACAGCTCCAAGCGGACGTGGGCTTGCGTGAATGCATCAATGAGCTCGGAGTTTGTCTCAATTATTTTATTACGACCCGCGTCCTTGATGCGGACAACTGTAGCTGCTGGGATGTCAAAAGATGCGCGCGCATTGTCGATTATCTCGCTGATTGTTGGCGGAGTGGCCTTCATTGGTGAGAACGTCAGCTGGAGCGATTTGTCGTTGTATTGTAGAGTCACAAGACGGTCTGGCCCCGTAACGTGGAAGCTCACAGAAGACGCTGCTGTCGAGGCCGAAGTGTTCGACGCGATCGACGAGACGGAGCCAAATTCACGATTACCCGGTGACCTCGAGCGGGACTCGCCATCGATCTGGCCTATTGAATGTCGGGGCTGGCCCATGGGTAGCTCAGATGAGGATGGTAAGAAGGACCGGTACAAGGGCGAGTTCACTCGCGTTTGTGCTTGCCTATGCGAGGCCTGCGTTTGCGGTTCCTGCATTGGTGTAGATTGCCCATGTGGGGATCGAATGTGCGATGTTTGTACGTGTGGTGTTTGTACATGTGGTGTCTGAACTTGTGGTGTTTGCACTTGGGGTGTCTGAATGTGCGGTGTTTGAGTGGGTGCTTGTAGCGTACCGTGAGGGGAGTGCATTGGTGCGGGGGCAGATGGCGCAGGAGGCGGTTGTGCCTGTGGTTGCGTCGGGTATGGTAGGCCATATGGGTAATAGGCGTGCCCCATGGGATGCACAGGCGCCATTTGTGCCATCGGTGGCTGATAAAGCGGCAAAATTGGTGGCGGTGGAGCCAACATGTGATGAGGTAGCGCCGGAGGTCGCGTTACAGGCTCGACTTGAGCGTGAGGAGCGGCGTGGGGCTCGGTACGGGCCAAAGGTTTGAGCATGAAGCGCATGTCGTTCTCAGAACCGTGGGAGGCCTGAGCCAGACTCACACAAAGCGCCTGTAGCGCTGAAAGCAGCGTCGGACCATGGACAAGGGAGGCTGCGAGGGCCCCGATTCTCTCAAGCAGTCGCGCTTGGGTGAGTGTTGGGTTCAGTGCGAGTCGTAAGGATTCAAGCAGTGGGCCCTGTAAGATGCTATCGCGCATCGCTGTTGCCTCTGCCGTGCTAAGTTTACCATGAACACTCGCAGCAGCAACAGCGGTCGACAGCACGCCGTAAGCGCTCATGTGGGCCACGGTTGGGGCGCTGCTTTCTATCCAATGTGCAGACGCTGCTCCAATCATGTCTCTGAGCACTTCCAGCCTGGCCACAAGCGACTGGAACATAGAGGATGCCATAGGCCCTCCTGAAAGCTCGCTGGGTGGTATAGGGGCCTCATGCTCTGGCTGGTCGGCCGGCTGCGAGGGGTGTCGAGCAGATTCGAAAGAGACATGACGAGGCGAAACTGCATCAGTCTGATTCAGAGGCGTCTTTGATCCGGATTGCCTCGAGCTGCCTCCAACAGTCCCACTCTGTCCATTGTGTCCAATGTGGCTTGCTTGTGCCACATTTGAGTGAGCCGAGGCATCTGACAGCCTCGACTGAGGATATGCAAGAGTGTTTGGTGCTACAAGAGCTGGGTCGTCAGAACGTTTCCTGTCATCGAAGCCGTTAGGGTGACGGGCTGAGCGTTTCTTATTGCGCCGAACAGATTGAATTCCAGCTATCAGGAGCTTTTCGAAGTCGGATTGAGCGTAAGGCCCGAACCCGTACTCTGCGCATAGCTCTGCAGCCAGCACACGGACCTGCTCTTCCTGCTCGCTGGCCTTGCGTAAATTGAGGCTCAGAGTATGGATGAGATGCAGTCGGCGGGCACAAAACTGCTTCCAAATGGCAACCTCGTTGAAGCCCAAGCGGTTGCGCAAGGATAGGGTCGTTTCCATGCTATCTAAAAGATGCGGTGGAAAGGATGCGTGAGCGCCGACTCGGCAGAAGGCAAGAAGGGCTACAGCAGCGAAATCGCAGGATGGTCTTCGGGCGTTCTAGACGCCTAGTGGGATGTTGCCGCGGAGCAGAAACCAAGCTTGGGGAGAACGCTGACAGTGGGTATGGCGTGAGAGTGACTCAACTCTACCTGCAGAAGCCAGAACGGATTGCAGAGAGGGCCAATCTTGCTGCACAAGAAAAGACTTCGCAATGCGGGCGGTCACGCACTAGTCGTTCTTTTAACCTCTGCAATAGCGCTCTCCTCTACATGAAATGGGATAGCATAAGCCCTGCTGGTGCAGAGGCACGGGTACGCTGCGCCCTTGCCCATGACTGAGCTTCGCCTCATTCTCTAGGAGAGAGCAGCTGGCAGCGAGGTGCATGAGACACTTCGGGCTTACCAAAGCCTGCTGCAATCCTGGGCTCCCGGCAGGCTCGGCACGGGTTGTGCAATTTCCCGATTCAAGTAGCGACAGGCCCCTCATCTGAGAGGACTAGCGCCAAAAACTCTTGGCCCGCCCCGTTGCCTCTGGCCATTTAGCTCTGGATCGGATCAACTTGTGCTGGAATCATCCCTGCCCAACGGGCAGTGTTTCTTATCTGCTCCCCCAGCTGAAGGTGCATTTCTGGTCAAGAGCCATCCTCCCCCTGCCCAGCAGTTCTCGCCTCCTCCCCTTGCAGCAGCCACCCTGCATGATGAAATAAGCGAGAATCTCATGAGTCGCCGAGTGCCTCCCACAGCAAGGAAGTTAACCCCTTGTAGGCTTATTTGGAGATGCGTGAATCTGGAAGCTGGAAATATCAAGGACCACAAATACTAAGCGCTTTAATTTTGTTTAGCATAATAATCGAGGCTATATTAGAAAAACCGATCTTGAATCCACTTGGATCTCCCGCGTAGCGATCTCACTCCCGCGCGCTGTACCGTGAGATTACAGACGCTGCTCTGTTTTCTCGTTTGTGAATTCAGCTTCGTCACTCACCCTCGGATAGGCGATGCAATGGAGAGGGCAGTGCGTCTGTGAGAATCTGCTTGCAGCATGCGGACTCCAGACGAAAAAAAAAGCATCGCCCTTACCCTATCAAAACCTAGGGCTAGTTGGAATTAAATTGGTTGAGAGGCTCTTCTCAGGCAGAATTATGCAGAACGAAATATGTCGTGACTTCAGTGTTGACTCATGCGGGTATCGAATCGGAGCGGCGCAGATGGTGCTCTGAGGTGGTGTGCCAGAAGATAACCGTTTACTGAGGTCCCACAAAATTTAACTGCTTCGGTGCCCTGGTTGGGGTTGAGCGCACCCAAAAGAGTATTTACACGCACACGCCGTTCAGGACCTCCGATCGGTGAAGCGAGCTCCTTCCCTGTTTCAGAACAGCCGACATGCTCACTTCCCTTGAAACTGCCATATGCCATTGTGCGTCTGCGCATCAAACGTGATTTGCCCTCCCGTCGCTGATCAACTCGCGCACTCAGGCCCCTTACCGTGAACAATAGCCAAACGTTTGGGTGGGAAAGGGCTGTAAGCGACCTAGCCCTAGCCCAGGCCCAAGAAAATCGAGCGGCTCCCGAAACGTAAATGCGTGTGCTGCTGCGTGGGGTTTTTCCCACTAATCAACTCGAATTAGCGCTCGCCCAGGAACAGTCAAAGGCCGCTCCCACTGCGCGATCTTCCTGTTTTAGATTTTTTACTGCAGCACAGGCTTACATGAGTGACCAGTGATGTCCGCACAAAGTGACCTTCATGTGTCCAGTCCTTTGGCTGAACTCGCCGGTTCCCGGGCCTCGGTTGCCAGCGTGGCCACGACGACTGGAATTTTGGAAGCGTTTCCCCTTCCTGACAGTATCACGACCCCCTTGCCCGAGAATGTGACTTCGGGTAGTGACGTCACCCAGGCACCTGCCCAACCCGTACATCGTCAGGGCATGCAGGTCTTCAGTGGCGGAAGCAGGGCACTTCACCGGCCCAGACCCTCAGAGTCTAGGGTGAAGTTATGGCACTTGCGATACGGGCACAGCTACCATGATTCAGGGGTTTCGGGAGATTTTCAGCAGGAAGCTTCGTTGCAGGGCACAGAAAGTGCAATAACCGGTGCGCAGGCTCATTCATATGGCTATAAGGCACACTCGGTCTCTAGATCGTGGGATGCTGGAGCGCCAATCGCATTTCCACCCATGTTGGAGTCCGCGCCGTCCCTATCGTCGTGGCAGGAACACGTACAGTCCGGTTGCAGGGCACTCGCTGATAAGAACTCTACGCTTGCTAGACTGCACTGGATCGCCGCTGCATCACACCCCTGGAATAACGAATTAGCCAGGCTCTTAATCCATCTGGGGATATGCAAGGCCTGGTTTCCTGCCCTGACGGGACCTGACGCAAACCTTTCGCTAATAAACCCTAAAGAGTTCTCGCGCCTTACAGAGCCCGTCACCGGTGTGATCGCAGAGGCATTGTCGGACTATGCTTCAAAACTAAGGAGTCTCCAAATGGATAGAGAGGCCCTTCGTTGTTACGAAGTGGCGGGAGAATTGGGTTTCAAAGACGCCTTGTTGGCTGCTGCGCAGATGTATTTCAGGGGCAGTCGCCAGGTGAAACGCGATATTGTTAAGGCCCAGCGTTTGTTCAAAAGGGCAGGTCACGCGTAGCATTGCTGTGACTGTAAGTTCACGATGCCAATTCTAGTAAATGTCTAATGTAAATATGATACCTCTATGCTCGCCATTATCTGGATGTCTGGCTTTGCCCGGTCGCAGAGGCATTGCCCCCACAGCATCCCGAACTTGAACTTGAAGAGCCTGAGTCGACTATGTTGGCTTGGAAACGGGAATCGTTGTCGCCCAGCTCTGTAGATTTGCGAATATCCAACCTATAGTTACCCTTTTCGTTTTGAACGCCCTGAACAACGTTACATTGGAGAATGTGGGCAACGTCTTTGGCCATCTGCACCCGTTTCAGGAGTTCAGCTCTGTCGGCTACAGGAGCGGCAAATTCAGTGCGAATACGATGCTGGCTGGCAACGAGGGCTTCCGCATCGCCCTGAAAGGCGAGACGCGCAGCACGAACGAGACCCCGATAGGACCGAATGGCCTTCGCAACGTCCATCAATAGGCTCCGGACAGAAATTTGCGAGGTGACAAGGGCTGGGGTTTCGCTCCAAATGGCCGACACATGAGTAGTGGACCACCGCTATCGGGCGGTTGGTTCTTATGCGCTTGACTGGGTGCAGAATGGCGACAATCACAGTCGTCGCAACAACTTTGTTTATTTCAGGTAGAGTAGCCCCGAAGAATCGATTGTGAGCTTTTCGAGAATGGCTTTTTTGTCGAGGTTGTGCTCGCTTCTCAATTTCTTCAGAAGCTTCTTCATACTTATCTCCTTCTCAATCTTAATGTGCCGTGATTTCGGTGCTCTGACGGGTGCGCTCTTGTCAGAGGTCCTTTCTGAAGCCTGTTTAAGCACACCTGGGGCGCTAGGAGATGGTTTGGGCCTGTACAATTTACCCTGGTACTTCTCGTTTTCGGTCATGCATTGGTTATGGTCCTTGAAAGTCTGGCCTGGAAAAGTCTTGCAACAATCTATACAACTCACTGGGGCTCTGCATCTTCCCAGGTGAGCGGCGACTTTCTTCTTGATAAGAGTCTCATTACAGCTCTCACACGAAAAGCTTACCATTCCTCCAGTTCTCAGATCTCAAATGCTCTATTTAGTTATATTTTTCAACCGTTTCTAAACGCTTTTCTCTTGTGCTTTCACTCCTTCCTCAAAAGGGTGTGGATGCTCACGTGGTACAACTACACAGTATCCTGTCTTTTCACCAAATGTCAATCCGAACCACAAACACAGTACACATATCTTTCGCGAATCGCGGCATTTGCTCGTTTTGTGCTAACACAAAGCTGATGGGACAAGCCCAGCCGGAGCCCCATGGCCAAAGTTCTACTCCATATGAGCGGCCTTCGAAAAGGAGGGCGACTCGCCCGAGCGACCAGCGAGATTCTACGCTGCACTCTTTGTCTCGGTCCATTTCAAGAGCTTTTAGTAAAGCAGTTGGCAGAGCAAGCGAAGCCAATGAGCCCATTGACGAAGAGCATGACAGTAGTGACTCGTCGCTGGTAGATGTCTCCACAACGTCTCAAACGGCAGCAGCTCCGACTCAACCGGTTAGGAATATATCTTTGAAGAGGAAAGCAAGCATAGACTTCTCCTTGCTAAAAAACCAAAATGATCTTCGAATTCCTGCACACTTGATAATTGAGGCTTATCGGGAGGCCTTAAAATCCCGTAGTGAAACCTCCCCTACTCAATCCGCTAACGAACCTATCGAGCAGATATCAAAGCGGCAGAAGAATTCCAATGATAAAGATGTGGAACAGCTTCCGCTCAACAAAGTACAGCCGCAGCAATCTATCCCCTTTGAGCAGTTGGACCCTGTAATGATGGGGTTCCCCCAACCGAAAAGGCATCGACAACCTAAACATCCCCCCAATAAGAGTGGTATCTCGAAGCCTAGGCCAAAACCTCTGAAGCACAGAATTCAACTGATCACAAAACCCCTTGTGGACCTCTCTCAGATCTCAGATGACAGGAAGCATCGCCCTGGCTTCATATCAGCGAATTTCGATGTCAGTGACGAAGACATCGAGGAAGAAAAGCTGCCGCCAAAACAATCTTCCGCTCCAATTAAGCCAGAGGTAAATGCGCTGAAGCGTAGACCGCAGATTGAGAGCTCCAAACTCAAGCAAATCTCGGAACCCTCTCAAAAAGAGGGTCAAGAGCAGAAACAAGATGGTTTCACCTTTGGCAAAACTTCTGGATCTAGCGAAGAGCTCAAAACAGATGCCAGCTATGATGCCAGACCTACAAATTCTCTCGCTGAGAAGCCTCACGCCCAGGTCACTGAGCAGCTTCCTAACATTCCTGCCAAGAAACCAGCGTTTTCATTCACTCCGACACCTGCAGAGCCCTCGGGAGCTCCCTTAAAGCCTGTTTTCTCGTTTGGAGGAGCTCCGAAAGACTCAAGTGAGAACAAGCCGATCGGGACACCTAAGTTCTCTTTCGGTGCGAGTGCTTCTTCTCTTACCCAGCCCCCAGCTGGTTCTGGGGGGCCCCCGGAGAAGAAAAAATTCTCATTCACGTTTGGCAATGCTCCACCATCGGCTGCGCCAGCCAATCCTGAAGCAGAGCAGCCTGCAACAGAGAAGCCTGCAACAGAGAAGCCTGCAACAGAGCAGCCTAGAGCGTCGGAGTCTGAGGCATCTAAACCACAGGTTCCAAAATTCAACTTCTCAGTCCCCAGTCAAAATGGTAATGGTTTCTCGTTCGGATCAGCACAGCCCAAACCAAATCCTGATTCAGGAAAAGGCACAGGATTCAGTTTGACAAATCCTGAAAATAAAAGTACTGAACCAGCAACCAAGCCGCTCTTCAATTTTGGAGCTTCCGCCAATGTTCAGACAAGCGAGCCTGCCAAACCGGAAGCTCCGAAATTTGATTTCTCGAAACCGGCTACATCAATAGCTCCTCAGCCTGCAGAACCCTCTAAGCCCATTGAAGCCCCAAAACCTGCAGGGGCCACTCAGTCCGAAGCACCCAAGTTTGCCTTTGGTGATTCCAAGGCAGCAAACAAGGACACGCCAGCAAAAGAGACACCGCCTCCCTCCACAATGTTTAATTTTGGCAGTGCTCCAGATGCTGCAGCTAAACCTGCTTTTCAATTTGGCGCTACGAACCCGCAGCCCGAAGCTGCAAAGCCTGCTTTTAACTTTGGGTCTCTTGGTAGCAAAGAGGCCACACCGGCATCAGCTAATACAAATGGGTCTGCTACTTCGCGTACGACGACTCCGTTTACTTTCGGTTCTAGTGCCGCGAATCCTGGCAGTGCAAGTTCTGCCGCTGTAAATTTCGGTTCCACGAACTTTGATACTAAGAAATCTGGAGTCAATGCTCCAGCTGTAAATGGGACTACACCCACAGCATCAATTTTTGGCTCAAAGAACGCTACGGCAGCAAATTCTGGAACTGCTTTCACTTTCGGTGCTCCGAGTAGCACATCTACTGCCCAATTCACTTTTGGTAGTGCCAAGCCGAATGATAAGCCAGAATCTCAGCCCTTCAATTTTGGCAAATCTGCCACCCAGCCTTCGGCGCCTCAGCCGTTCGGGGCTGCTTCGAAGCAGAGTACACCCCAGCCTTTCATGTTTGGGAACAATTCTCCTGCCTTTGGCGCTTCCGCCCCGAATCCAGCACCTGCAGTAAACCCAGTCCCTGCTGCTCCTTTTGGACAGCCTTCCGTTACAAGTGGGGGTTTCGGAGGTTTTGGGGCAGGCACGCAGGCAACAACTCCCTCAGCCTTTGGAGGCGCGCCAGCCCAGGGAGAATTCACTTTCGGGCAGAACAACGCACCACCGGTATTCGGAATGCCTGCGCAGCCAGCAGCAAACCAGCCAGACTCTCGAGACACAACGCCCATACCGGGACGAAAACTCGCACAGGTCAAGAAACGACTTCAACGTAAATAGCATCGTGAAGTATATGTACATTTGTTTACCGAGTTGATACTATAAAGATCTCTTGTTAATGAATTGATAAACTCCCTTGCAAGCGCTTTGTAGCAGGGAAGACCATCTCTGCGTGATGCCCAGTCGAACAGCGCGACCTAGGCGTCACAACCGGACATGATGCTGCGAGCGTCTGGCTTCAAGCACCTCCCAGCAAACATCGAGTTCGTCAGGTAACATCACCACTATTTGCTGAACTCAGTCCTATACTTGTCCCGCTTCATGCACCGTACTGCTGCTTATAAGCCTCCATAGCCGAAAGCTGTCCAGTTGAGAGACTAGGCTTCATAATGGCGATAATGTCGGAGAAGTTGACGATGCTGAATACCGGAACCAGGTGCGTTTGAGCAATTTGCTGAAGGGAGGAGGAGTCGGAGTTCGGAAGCTTCTCCTCTCTGTCAACAGCAACTACAATTCCAGCGACTATGCCACCAGCCGTTTTAATTAGATTGATGGCTTCAGTTATCGCAGTCCCCGCTGTAATAACATCGTCAATTATCAAAACCCGTCGTCCTTTGAGAGGTGCACCTACCAGAGACCCTCCCTCTCCATGGTCCTTCGCCTCCTTCCTATTATAAGCATACTCGATATCACCCTTCTCAGGCTCTATTTCAGCAATCTTGGCCGCTGCCAATGCCGCCAGCGATATGCCCTTATAGGCTGGGCCAAAAATTACGTCGAACCGAACTTTCTCTTTAAGAATTGTCTGAGCATAAGATGTCGCCAGAGAAGACAGGACTCTTCCGCTACAAAATTTGCCGAGATTGAAAAAATAAGGGCTCTGACGTCCACTTTTAAGAGTGAACGACCCAAAAGCTAGTGCCTCAGAGTCCACTGCCGACTTGATAAACAATTCCTTGCAGGACATCAAACTGAAAATGTCTACCGCGGCCTAGCCCTGATAAGCTTCCCATACATAGGGCAAATTCGCAGTCCACTGTAATTCACGATTAATTGAACATCTAAATATAGACAAATTTCGTAGCTACACATTTGAAAAAGCTGAAGTTCATGCCAAGTAGGGGTGTACTAAGATTGTTGCTTTTGAGTGATTTCGCAACCCCCACAGCTATTCGAGCGACAGTTGAGAATACCAAATTCGGCAGAAATGGTAAATTCGGTATATCAGAGCTGATAATTGAAGTGCATCGGGCCTGGATTCCCATGATTTTTTGGTACATAAATAAGAGTGTTTCGAGCGTGGAAGCCAGATGGATAGCGGTATGTGATTATAGAATAGCTGGCCCCGCACGCTCACTCCTGGCCGAATCCGACCGTTTCTTCCACGGCGATGCCGAGTTTCTTAACAAGGGTATCGAAGTCGTGGTACTCCGGCAGGTCAACGCGATTGAAACATGTATGCGATTTAGGAAGATGGCGCTCATCTCCCGCCTTTTCGATGGTGAATCTACGAGGGCCATCTGAGCCCTGCAGGTCCTTGAAGCCATTGACCGGAATGCGAGAAGTGCCTGTGGTGAACTGCAACAGGCGCGACTTCTGCTCGGGGTCCCATTCCTTGATGCATTTCCAGAACCACTGAATGACCTGGTCGTTCTCTGAGTACCCTCGGTAGTCCGTGTGTTTTTTCCAATCCTCGACGTCAATGTCGGAAATGCCACCGATTAGCAGCTCAAGCTCACGCTCGTCAAATACGTTGACGAGATCTTCTGGGATGAGTTCGTTGAAGCCCGTCTTGAACGCGGTTAACTGCTCTGAAATGCGGCGCTCAATCTTCCACTGAGTTACGAGCTCAACATACTCGAGCTTATTTTCGTTTGTAACTTCAATCCCCTTGCCGCCCGGCTTCAGTTCAAGTTGTTGCTTCTCTCCGAAATTATCATCCTCGATAGAAAAGGTGAGGTCAAGGACGTCTGTGATATCGTTGTCAAGCATCCACTCAAGGTTCCTATGGAATGTCGCGTCAACTCCCTCCATATCCTCGACAACGACCTTTTTGCCAAGAATCATTTTATAGAATGCGCCAATGAAGAACGCGTCGAGGAATCTGCGGTGGAACACTGCCAGACCCAGTACCCTGCCAATGAACTTGAAGTAGTTGAGATGCTCTGGGTTAATTGACGAGTGCGGGTTAATTTGCAGCGTGTAATTGTCGTGAGCAGAGTATTCAAAGAGCCCATAGAATGGATTGAACATCTCATGCGAAAGAAGGAAAAAGTATTCTCGCGAGACGCCTCCGTAGTCTAGACCCTCTTCACCTTCGAATTTGATCATGAGGCGCTGCTTGAGATCCTGTGGAGTTTGCCGCATGATCTCTTGGTAAGAATCTTCAAAGATGCGATTACGGCGAACTTTGATGTGGCATTGTCCCGGCAGAATGCGAAGTGCAGGCTGACTACGGAAGTAAATCAGCTTGCGACGGAAATCACGCTTGTACTGCGGAACATTTTGGTCCAGCGAAGAGGGCAGACGCGGATCATCCCAGGTCGTTGTTTTGGTGTTGTGGTCGACGAAATAGACACGGGCTGTATTCGTGAGCCGCATTTCCCAGCCAGAGGGCAGTGGTCCCAGCTGTGAAACAGGCTGCTGCTGAATCGTCGAACCCTGCGCGTTAGGGCCATAGAGACGAATGTACTGCTGCCTTCGCGGATCGACCCATGTTGTGGTCCGCGTATTGTGATCAACGTAGTAAGGGCGGCCCTCGGGCGTGACACGTTGTTCCCACCCGGGCGGAAGCTCACCGAGGCCGGCGGTGGTGGCACCAGTGTTGACGACCTGTGTATTTATGGAAGAAGCCGAGGTCGAGTGCGAGGAGACTGATGGCGCTGAGTTCGCCTGGTTCTCCGGCAAAGAGCGCTGCTGCTGCTGGCGACGAGCATTATCTGCATTCGAGGAGCGCACACGAGCAGCTCGTTCGCCTGCATCGTTTGCAGGCCGCGTCCACGTCGTTGTGCGTGTTGAGTGATCGACATAATACGTTCGACCGAGATTGTCGGTTCGGCGTTCCCATCCAGAAGGCAGCGGCCCATACTGGTCTTCGAAGGCCGATAAACTGGGATGCTGCGGAGCTTGCTGATTAGCAACTGCAGCCTGCGTCGTAGACGGCTGGCCCCTCGCTGCGGCGGCCACTGACGTCTGTGAGGCCCCTGAATCGGCTTGGTCGCGTGCGCCACAGGAGAGCGACATCAGCAGCCTCCCGCTGACGGGCTGTGAGTCGTTGCTACTGCGCTTAAGATCGCGAGTGACCATCTTCTCGCCTCCCTGCTCAAGGTTGATGGCGTCCTTGACGGTGAGATTGATAACGCCAAGAAAGCCTTGGTCCTTTTTCTTGAATTTCTTGTGATCGAAGATCTGTAACGCAAGTTTTGATGTAGGTGTTGCATCGACAACAAACACCTCGTTCCAATACGGATTCAGCGTCTTCTTGATGACACTTGTCGTCTTCGTTTGGCCCCCGTCAACGGTCAGCACCACAAACGGGTCGGGACTCCGTAGCAAGTCCCGCTTATACAGCGCATCGGCGGCAATAACCGTCACTTTCAACTCGGTTGCCCCTGCCATGGTTCACTGCTACGAGTCGCTGTGAGGAAGGAGTTAAACCCAGGTCACATGGCGATTGGTGATGCTGTTGAACTTAGTCACGTTGCTCCCAGCCTAAGCGTTGGACCTGAGCTGAGCACCGAGCTCCGAACTGGCGAGCAACATTTTTTTAAAAAAAAGAAGTAACAATTCAATTCAGATGTCAGAAGAACTAGATTTCAAAATTTCGAAACGGTTTAGACTTCGGTATTACTCGAGGCTATATAATGAGGATCACTATCTGGTGCCCAGTTAGATTAGACAGATAAGAGACGTACGAAGAATAGATATAGGCGTGCAATTAGTAGAAGCAAAAAGTAGAAGTGCAATTGCTCGGGTTATCATGATACGTTGCGAAGTCAATATAAAAACAACGACTGCCCAGAAGTGAGTACACTCGACCGAATCTGCATTTTGAAAGTATCCTCACACACATCTTAGATTGCCATGCTTCGCGGACATCGATTTTTTCGTGCAGAGATATTATAGGACCTGCTATTCTAAACTTTTAAAAATATGTGTTCATCATCAATCGGCAGTTCGTGATTCATACACGCATTGACTAAAAAAAAAAAAAAGAGTAGGATGGCAATTTGCCGGGTATACATGCATTATAAATATAAATATTTAGGCCTAGAAGGCAATCGTGCCCTGGCTGAATGCTGTTGGATCCTCTATATCGCCCAATACAAGATCGCCAGCTACGTCAGAGCCCATGCTCGCATATACAGAGCTTGTATCTGAGACAACGTCGTCGAATCCTTCGGCGTCGGACTCTTCCTGTGGCTTCGCTGGGGGCTCGGCCTGCTGTGCCAATCGCTCGTAGTAGTCCTTCGTCGAACTATTAACGACGTCAACGAAGACCTGACTCGGGCTTTCGGGATCCATCACACCTAGGAGTTGCAAAATCATCTCCACTAACGGCTTTGTCGACTTGCGCTTGTGCAACAAACAGGCGGTCAATAGCAATACAGAATTGATGGCTCGCTCCTTCGGAGGAGGGCCCTGGCCACTAGCATGCCTGTATACAGCATGGATGTAATCGACCGCATCCTCCATGAACTGGAAATTCTCCAAGCGCACTCTGCTACGCTCCTGAACCCTGATGTCTTCCGGTTTCATACCCGGCTTGAGATCCGCTTGAGATGCATCATTGCTGGCGAAATCATAAAGCCAAACAACAATCACCGAGATGTAAATCATCGCCGAAAGGAACATGTGGTTTTCGGTGTATAAATTACCGGCAACCGCATGGGTCCACGCAAGATATAAGGTGGTAGCGCTTACCATTCCCTTCGCCTCCTCTGTTCGAATCCAATTGGTGTAAAGGGGCATGTACAGGTAGTCGAGGAGCATCGGCAGTGATTTCGACTCGTAGGTCTCCAGCCATGACTTGAGATTCGCGGTTACCTGAAGCACTATAGGCAAGTCCTCGTGCACAAAGATGAAGCTAGAGTAGTGGCACAGCACAATTATTAGCGCGTATCGTGGGAACCCGCTCTCGTCTTCGCTTTGAGAAGGGTCGAAATCATCTCGTAAACTCAGACTCATTGAGCCTGAAATTCGCAAGATCTGGTCAGTCACGTCTCCGTAGGCGGCACTAAAGTAATGGTACCAAACGTCCAAACCTCGGTACAACCTCGCCTGGAGCTGACGGTCAAACTTGCTGAAGATGTTGCCGCTCTTGTTCGGATCGCTGCGCGATTGCATGACAGCCTTTAGCATCTCATCGCCGTGCGGCGTCAATCCACTCAGCTTACCTACAATCATTATTAAACCGTGAGCAATCGACTTGAGAGCAAAAATGCACCATGGCGCCTGGATAGGGGGGAGGTCGTTGGGCCGAGACACAAGATCCTCGTTTTGTGCCACACGCGGGAATCTGATAAGCGATTTGATGAGACCGAGATACGGCACATTGGTAATTATACCAGTCGGGCCCGTTATATGGAAGAAATGTGCAGCCGATGTAGCGTTCCACAGTGGGTCGGGACTGACCATGTGAATGTCCATATTGAAAATCGAAACCGGATTAGGCTTTGGTGTTGACAACGTGACAATGCTGTCACAATAAAGGGAAAAGTGTACTGTACGCTTAGTAGCCTCAATCAATGCCCACTCTCGCCATTGAGCGTCCGGGTCGGCACCCTGGTGGAACATGTAACCTTCACCGCTAATGGTAGCCCAGATGGGCTGCTGCTTTTTCGGTGTACTGAAGTCTCCGACATGGGGAATGGCGGCCAGCGCCTTACCTAGGAAGAGGTCCATAACGTATTTCCCCGGGATATTCCGCGCGAAGCTGAACTTCAATCGATCGCTGATAAGTATGAGGCGCTCATAGCGCAACAATAGGCAGACTGCCTGCAGCTTATTTACCGTGAACCCGTCAAGCCTGCTGGGGCTCAACACTACCGGCAACTGAACCAAAGACTCGTAGGTGTAGATAAAAACTGAGGCAAAGGATTTCCTCGCGCAGCTAGTGATATGCTTGTCCTCACTGAGAGACATGCCTATGAGGGCCAACACTGCCAGCAGTGAAAGATGGCACCCGTTCGGCTCGAAAGTAGCGGGATGAACAATGTACTTGACGGCGTCTGCGCCAATCCAGGCGGCTTGAATCCACTGATCGACCGCGCTCAAGCTGGTATTCGGGGAGACCTCGCGAAGAATAGCAAGAACCTTTGCTGCGGCCTCATGGTTTAGCGGCCTCATGACCGAGATATGGTTGGCAAAGATGTTGTTGTTGCGATTTAGCAGATCACTGAGGGTCGGCACCGAGTTTGAGACACTGAAGCTTCCGGAACGCTGCCCACTCTTGTTGTTGGCATTGTATGCATTGGTTGCCGAATGTGTTTGGCTGCTGAGATAGCTCTTTGCGCTGAGGTTGCGCTCGGTAGGCATGTTGGCTCTTGTCAGCTCAGGATGTGAGGCCACGAACTCCTTAGAACGATTGTGGTACACTTCGACGGAGTCTGAGTAACTGCGGTCGTAGCCAAGTTTAGCCATTTTGGTGTCGAACACATCGTCGAAAAACCATGCGTAGCGCTCGTCACATACAGCAGAAATCACTGCGTGCGCTGGAGAATTGGGATCCTTCTTGTCATCGTTGTCTGAAGATGCGAATTCATGGTTTCGATTAAGCATGACGCCCGAGTGTGAGATATCGCGTTCGACAAGCCCCAACGCTTCAGCGGTCTTAGCCGAGTTCTCTCTCAAGGAATGGAACGGATGAGGGTTTTGAGCCATGTCTTTGCGAATCCTCTCGCAAATGAAATATTTGGAATTCTGCCCGTCACCATCGCTGGAGTATTCTTCACTGCCAATCGAGTTCGAGCGAGGTGATGAAGCATTGTCGAGGCCCAATGAAATACCGTACGTCGAGAATCTACCAGAAGCGGCAGAGTCTGCCTGGTTGTGAATTGTAGCAGAAGAAGCACCGCTCTTGGAATAAGGGTCGGGCAAGTCCATGTTCATGTTCAATCGTTGACCACTCATGTTCTGGGCTCCCAACGGATTCCCAGGCTCCATGTTAAGCGGGTCTGAGTAATATCTGAAGGTTGAGTTCTGGTAAAACTCACTGGGGTTCATAGAACTGACCGAGGGGTACAAAGAGGGTGGTCTTACGGAAGAGCTCGAGTATGGCATACTCATGGGCTCAGAAGACGATGAGGAGTGGACTCCGGAAGTTGCAGCATCACCACTGGGCACACTTCCCGGACTCGAACCCGGACCCGGACCCGATAGGTGTACTGGTTGTTTTCTTGGGGGCATATATATCGGCAGGTTTGACTCATCAGACTCCATGAACGCATTATTCAGAGCGAGGTCTCTGTCCATGTCTTTAAAAGAGTTCTGCCGGTGGGCAGTGTGGCCAGGAAAACTCTTGGCTATATCCTGAGTTTGACTGAACTTTCCCGAGCTGCTGTCGTATGTTGCCTGCTCGGCTTCGTGGATAACTCGAGCATGGCGCTTGGTCGTGAGGTGATTGTCGTAGAGGTCCTTTCGTGAGAAGTGTCGGTTGCACAACACGCACACAAACGGCTTCACTGAGAGATGGTTGGTGGCGTGTCGTTCTAAATAGTCGCGCCTATTAAAGACTTTATCGCAGCCAGGAAAGGAGCAGCGGAATTGCTTGTGGTCGGCGCCCTTCATGTTGCACAAATAGTTTCACGATGATTGGAGGCGACTACGGGGCTCAACGTTTAGGTAAGATCCTAAATTAAGAAGTCTTGTTGAAGGTCTTTTAAACAACGAAACTCGCATCTCGCACTTTTGGTTTTGACAGCTCGCATTACACAAGCAAAATCTCACTTACATGCAGCACCCCTACCCAGAGCTCTCTGGGGTTATTAGAGCGATTTATCGCATGCCGATGACATGCGCCCGTGCTGGCGATCTACGCAATCCGCCGGTACCAGATTTTGACCAGCTGCAAACAGTCGGCCAGGCTATGTAGGTTCTCCATCTCAGCAATTTTCATTGGGTATAGCCGTTTTCGTTGGTCGCTGCCTACCACCTCTCCCTCCCACGCCACCCCAGCCCTTGATCTGATACGATCACGTGGGGCTCCATGTCTTGCAGATGTCACTTTCTTTCCAGTGCCAAAACAAATCCCGCACTCGCAGAAAGGGACCCTTCGTAAGCAGTCCCCTAGCCCCGCTGACCTCCCTGCAGCTGTCAGAACTGTACGACTACGGAACTTAATGGCGCGGTCTTGGGTGATAGCTTGGAACCAAAAAATGCATAAAAATAGCGTATAAGACACTGGCAATCACTGATATATACCCGCATACTACTCAATTCCGCTGGGTGCAGAGTGCCCACCCAAAATTCATGCATCTTGCGTTTTGAAGGACGTTAACGGATATATCCAGGGGAAAAATCCTGGTTTCGATAGCATGGCAATATGGTCCCTTGTACGTAAGTTAAATACATTAGAGGCTTCCGAGAGTATTATTTTCGTAATTATTCACAATTTGGAGCAGTATTAGCGACTTGGCGTTGGTCTAACGCTGAGAGCTTTGCTACCTGCCAAACCGACAGCGGCAATAGACAGCTGTAGGGTACGAGTTTAGGGTTGTACTTGGGTCACTCTTCCTGAGTTGCTTATCTAACTACGAGTCATGTCTGGGTCGGCAATAATTTACCCGAAGACATAACCGTTTAAGCCGGGCGGGAGGCATAAATCCGAAGAACGGCAAATTGGACTGTAGATCTGAGTGAGATACCATACGCGATCTCAGCATGAAGGGGGGCCTCCCCGGTCGAGCTGAAGCGCTTTCCCCGCTACATTGTGATAAATCACCTGAATTGCCAGCTTGGGACAATCCTGAACGCATCGAGTGAGTAGGGCAAGGGTGGCGGATCTGGCTCGATCTCGTGGCGAGATCAAGCGATCGAACTCACTCGCGTGCGGCTTGAGGTTCCAGCGTGCGGCTTGTGCGAATTCAGTTTGACATCTCGCGAGATGCATATCGGTTAATAACGTTGGTATGTTCAAATCGTCGGAGCGAAAGGGGGCGCTCATCAAAACCTCATCGTTCAAGTTAGGGATAGGCGGCTTATGACCATCTCCAGGTGTTGAACACTTCTGCTATATATTGCGGGTATCTATAATGGCTTGGTGCCAAGGCAGGCTGTGTTAGAAAATCATAAGGAATATCATGAGGAATATTAAAAGGAGCATCACGGGGTGTCTACCAGGAAAAAGCTGGTGAAACAGCTGGTGAGAGGGCCAGCTCATGGGTTCACAAGCCGGCCACAGTAGGGGTACTTCCCACTGAAAAATTCCTCCCACTGCTCAAGCGCCTCCCGCTCGCTTTCAGTGATGTCGCTCAGCGTATCTATGGGCTGGTCGAGAGGGGTCAGCATCTCCGGGTCGAAACTGTGCTTAGCCAGTCCTCGCGACGCGTCCCGGCCGGCAAAGGCCGCATAAGACCCCTGTGGGCCATAATGCGCTTTGCCAGAGGTGACGTCAAACACCTTTCCATTAATTGCCACGAGCACATGAGGGTCGTCTTTACCGTTGTATTTCTGGAGCGTCATGGGCGTGAAGTCCTGCACTTCGATCGCGTCGGGCTCCTCAATCGCGGGACTGCCTGAGTCTCGGATAAATCCTAAATAGACTATGAGAGCAACAAAACCCACCAGAAACCAAGTTAGCATCTGAGAATTTTATGGTACACCGGGTGAACTCTGTTCGCTTTAAATGTGGAGAGTCCACTAATTTGAGGGCTGGGGCAAGCCGAATATTCCCATTCTCGTCACTTGAACTACGACAATTCGGGGTCATATGCTTATCATATGCTCAGTTGGAACCAACGTGTTTTTCGTGCTGCCGAGGCTGAAGGCTTCGATGCCAAAGATGTCTTCTCGAATATGTACGAAACAGAATGCAGAAATAGAATAAGTAGGTGCCAGCTAAATCGAGTCAGCTAAATAGCAATAAATAATCACACCAGCAAGTCCGCGAGATACTCGATCATCTGGCGAATGTGCGTCGTGGCGTCGTTCAGAGTCTCGACAAACGCATCGCGGGACCTGGCCTTCAATGCGTCTCGCACAGCAGGGAACGAGCCGGTCAGTTCGTTCGGGTTGGCCGTGTCGATTTCGGGACCAAAGAGATGATTCTTGTACCAGTTACGCGAAGCAATGCCGTTTCTGTCTAAGACAAACTTGCTCGCCTGAGATACCTTCTCGTTCCAGTACATCCGGATTCGGGTGATCTGGGCAATCTCAGGGAGCTCGCCGGTCGTGGGGTCACGATTCTCGGTCGCAAAGGCGTCCCACTGCTGCTGTACTTGCTCGTACAGCTCTCCGGTACTTCTGACGTCGCTCGTCACTCGTTTGGCGTTGTCGATAGCGTCGCGAAGTTCACTGTCCTGGTTGAAGTTCTCGAAAGTCTTCTCAGCGTCGGCCTCGAGGGCAGTGAGGTATCTCTCGATTTCTCTGCCGAGATTCACAAAATCAAAAGGGAGAACAGGGGCATCACTGAGCTCAAGAATAAGATAAGCTAAGAACTCTGTGAGAGCCAGGTGTCGCTGGTGTCCAGGATCACCAAACTTGGACATCCATTCATAGTTGTCATAGCAGGAATCCACAGGGACAGGTTTGTCGCTGCCTTGGAAACCGAGTCTTATTGTGGGAACCCCAGTATGTGCCTCGAATGCGACGTGGTTGCCAAAACCGGGAATCGGCCTGAAGGACTTCGACTGGTCCACGGCATCCCAAAGACTCTTGTCATTGAACGCTACTTTGCGGAGCAAGTCAGCGGTCTCTATGAGCGGGTTCCCTTGGATGACGAAATCTGGGCCGGAAATACCAAGATCCAAGTCGATGTATACGACACCCGCTAAAGAAAGATTGTCGGCGACATTCTCGACCCACTCGGTAATTCCAGCATAATTGAGACTAGTACCATCCCAAGCAGTGAAATAGATGGCTCTCAGAGGCTCCCACTGCTCTGTAAACTTGAGATCAGAGAACATCCTTGCCGTTTCCAGCATGACATTGAGGCCTGACAACTGGCTGCTTCCGTAACACATGGCGTCGAGTCGCGCCCCAATGATGATGGCCCGGTTATCCATTTCCTTACCTTCCAAGTGGCCGAACACATTACGAATTTCGTGTCGGTCCTCAGCAATGGGCTTGGTTTCCAGTCTCACAGTATATTCCGGGTTTGGCCCTGTCCACCACTCTGTGACCTTTTCAGGAACCCCGTTGTTACCCCAGACGGGGCTCATATTATCCATACGAGCGCCGTGGCCCTTCAAGTTGAGCAGCAGATGCTCTGCATCGTTCCAAGATATCGCTGCAACTGGAATGTGTGCGATGTAGGCTTCACTCAGGGGAACGGTCATTTGTAGCGTGGAGGGCCATCCTGGACTCAATATATCTCCAGGATACTTCCAAGCTTCCGCAAGTGTTCCTTGCTGAACTGCATCGGCAGGATAGTCGCTGCCTTCTGGCCAGCTGGGCTCGGAGGGGTGCTTGGCAGACATGAACAAGAGACCCTTGGCACCGTAATGCTCCGCCCTGATTGCGACCGTGCCGGGAGCCTCGAGGCTGTACTTCACAAGCACAATTCTGTCTTTACAATCAACAGCTTTGAAATCGTCGTCACTTCCAAAATTGACGTACACAAGCGGTCCCTCGCCCTCAGCGTCTATAGAGAGTGCCATCTGCGTGATAGGCTGCTTCTGGGATAACGTCGGATCCTTCAATGCCTGGCCCTCTTGCATTTGTGAGCTCCACACTACCTCATTGTTGCGTTTGAGTTCACATACACTGCTGTTCCCATGACTGAGGAAAACCTGGTGTCGATCGTAGGTGGATGGAAGGCCCAAACTCTCAAAAAAGTCATGCACATAATTCGAAGTGGAATCATCAGCCAACGAACCAGCGTAGTGGGGCATCTTGCCGAAATAGTCCGTGGTCTCTTCGAGATGTTTGAGCTCTATGCTATTCTTCAAAATCTCCCTCAACTTGTTGTGGTCTCGAAGAGTGGCTGTAGAATGGAAAGCACTCGCATACTTGAACCTCACTAGCACGATTATCACGCAGGATGCGAGGACAACAAAAAACCGCCTGGCAATTAGAGGATTGACGAATCGGCTCAACCGCGCATCAAGCCCCATAGAGATCCCATTCCAGAAGTTTGTGACCGGGTCAATGAGGTAACGCACTGGCACCGAGATGCTTTGCTTGCCGATGTTCCTCATGCTCATGAGCCATCTTCGCGTCCCGTTCTGTCCCTGGGAACTGAGCAGATGCTGTGACTGACTCTCATCCTGTGGGATGTCGTCGACCTCGAAGTAATCAGCCGGGGGCCCCATCGAGCCTGCCTCATAATCAGGCGGCATGCCGAGCTCCGGGGCTTCGTGGCTAGCATTCATTTGAACCTCTCGATCCACGTACTGGCCTCTCTCAATCCAGAACTCCCAGGCCTATCGTGGCTCTTCCTAATCTCGCAGCTATGCCCACGTGACTTGGTGATAATCGATCCGTGATATCGTTAAGGTAAGAACAGGTGATGGCCAGTGTTGGGGCCCGGAAGGGCCCGGAGGAGTCCGGAAGGGCCCGGAAGAGACAGAAGCTAAATTGCTCGGGCCAGGCCTCATCATGACCGAATTTATAAAGGAAAGCTCAGTTTAAGCATGAGCATCTTTCATGATAGTGGAGTATTTGGCAGATAATATCTAGCGGGCTCAATCTGTTAAGGGTTCTATGTAGTTGTGATCTAGACTGGAAGAGTGAAGCATCAAATAACCTTTTTAGAGACGTATCGCAGCATTGCAGCCATTTTGCAACCATGGTGCATAAATAGGTGATGCAGAAAGAGCAGAAGAGTATGCTAGCTTTACTTTTGTGTAATTTTGTGTGCCTTGCATTGGCTCAAACGACGAATGCTTCTTCAGGAGCCGTTCCGACGGTGTCTCTGCACCATAAGTCGTTCTCTTTTGAATATGAATCAAGCATGGAAGACGATCTAGAGGTCGATGTGCAGGCTAGCGAGCATTTTGAAGACGACTTGCAGATTGTCAAGCGAGACTGCGTGTGTGAGGGGAGCAATGAGGTGAGCACTGAGACAAGTAGCAGTCAGCCAAAGAAGGGAAATGTCGTCTGGATCACCAGATACACGCCACCCTCATCGCCTGAGCCAACAAGCTTGCCGACGTTACTTGGTACACCTTCTTTGCCCGTTAATGTTGAAGTCGCACAAACTGTGTATCAGGTCGTGACTCAAACAGCTTACCAGACGGCGTATCAAACCGCCTACCAGACTGACTATCAAACAGCATACCTGACGATCCCGCATTATATGACGGTAACGCAGCCCGTAATCCATACGGTGGTGCAGCCTGTCATTCAAACTGTGACGCAGCCCGTTATTCAAACTGTGACACAACCTCTCATTCAAACTGTAACGCAGCCTCTCATTCAAACGGTGACTCAATCGGTGTTCCAAACTGTAACTCAGCCTGCGTTACAGCCAGTTCCCACCACAGTTACAGTCACATCGACTGTGGTGTGCGGAGACGGATCCACTTGCTACCAGCAGGGATACAATGACGGGTTGAATGCGAGCGGCGGTCAGTGCTCGAATAGCGAGTACGAGTTCCAGTCTGGCTTCATCAATGGAGCAAGATGGGCTTACGAGGTTGGCTACTCTGATGGCACACGCGGGAAGCCTCTTTGTGTGCCCTCCTTCTACACTACAACGCAAGACCTCTCAAGTCCCCCAACGCTCTTGCCAGCCCCTACTGATACCTCTCCGCCAGCGGACGTCCATGCAAACTCCCCGCCGCAACCAATTCCTAATGCTCCCTGCGGAGCCAATTCCCCCTATCCATATTACGCTGGCAACCCGTACGCCAGATATTTCTTCCACTGAGCTTGATAATTAGACCCAGAATCCGTAGGCCATGCTAAAGTTTATATATATTAAGTGAATTTCGTTGCAAGCAGCGTGGCACTGGTCGATCCCGCTAACTCTTCGAGCTCTGCGCAATGCTCATCGAGCTGAGCAGAGAGCAGTAAGTTCTCCAGTCGCGAGGGCTCTTCGGGAAGATTGAACAGCGTCTTCCACTCGTCAGTAGGTAAAGGCTCTTTGCCGATCTCGGCGCGTTGGGCGTTCTCGCTCTTGCGCTTCTGCTGCCATGTCGCGACCTTCTGTTTCTCACGGACAAGCTGGCGCTGGTAGTAGTTGTAGTTGCCCTGCTCGTAGTTCAGGTCGTCAACGGTTTCCATGGCACTGTCTCCGCGAGTCTCCATGAGGCTCTGTTCTGGGACATTCAGCGATCCACTCACTTGAGTCATCTTTGGAGAACTGTTCAGGTATTTCGCAAGATAGATGTTGACAAGAACTGGGTTCAGAATCTCGACGTCGAGCTCCTCAAGTAGAGATTTGAAGCTGAGCTGGTTCTCTACCAACATGTCTGTGCTAATTTTGCTGGATCCTGCGCTTCTCACCTTGAGGAACATCTCACTGAGACGGAAAGCACGAAGCCCCAAAGTTTGTGTGGCCCTACTGAAGGCTACGTCGTGCACAAGTAAAAACGACATCGGGTTCTTCTTCTGGAAACTGTAGAGATTCTCGAAGACCTGGGAGTCATAGATGGCCCCTACAGAGCTGCTGAGGTACCAGCCCTCGACGTGCTGGTCAGAGCCAACAAATCCAAGCTTCGAAATCATTGACTGGGTGTAGTTGGTGGCCTCCTTGCTTGCGAAATTCGCGCCGCCGGACTCAACAACCTGCTGGGGAAGTGCAAACGAGTCGGTGACTCGGCAGGTATCCGCCTGCTCTAGCTCCTCGGGACCGGTCCCTAGAAGAATGCCGCCCGCCGCGGAAGGATACATCTGGTTCAGATGACCTGTGATTTGGAACACAACGGGTGCTTCCAACTGGACAGACATGATGCCAGGTCTCGAAAGTTGTGAAACTTTTTGTAACCCTACCCCCTCCTATTCATACAGTGGAGGTGTGTGTCTGTAGGTACAATAAATTACGGGGCTAATTAGAGTCACTTTTGAATAAATTCGAAGATCAATCGCAAAAGTTTCGACCTAGAATTGCTTAAACAGCATGGGCGAGGGGGGCACTAGCGCCTCCACTCTGTGTAGGACCAGGCCGGGCTGACATCTAATGCGATCCTATCTAACAACGATCATGCTAACCCGGGCTTCAAATATGGGCTGAAAGCTGCTGAATTTGTTAGAGAGAAACAATGGTTAGTTCGCGCATTTGCACTAAGGCGTTCTCAACGTAGGAGTCTAGCTGCCCGTTGGCATACTCGTCGCGCACCTGAGGCTCTAAAAACTGCTGCACCTCGGCCAACTTTGTATACGTTTCGGTGCAGTAGCGAAGCTGGATCTTTGCGAGGGCCTCGAAGCTGGGATCGAGGTAGGGGACACGCAAGTCGACCAGTTGCGGTAACTCCGCAGTGAGATGATCATTCAGCTCTGTATAGAGTTCGCGCGCCTGGCTTTCCTCACGCTCGGCAAGAGGCAGTTTCGACGCGTCCTTGACGGGCTTATCGACCAGCCTCTGCGTCCTGGCTCTCAGCCTATCATAGTCGAGCAATTTATGTTGACGCTTCTTTATTGCCTCGTTGATATCAACAAAGTACGAGCAGAACCGGGTAATAGGATCAAGCACAGTTTCGCGGTATGGCTGGTCGAGCTCCTTGACCGTGGAAACGTCGAGCTCCTTGACGGCATCGAGGTAATGCTTTGAGACGTTGTCTCGCACTCCACTATCCCCGTAAAAGAGGTCAATGGTCTCTGCAATACGCACTTGGGCAGACGTCATTGCACGCACTGCGTCGAGGTAGCCTTTGGCCTCTTTCTCTAGCTGCGTGGCTGCCGCCTCCACGACATGGAACCGGCGCTCTTCCACATCGAACTCCCGGTCGATGGTTTGGTCGACCTGACCAGTCTTCATCATCACATGCGTTCCCGCACGATTGACGGCTTTCTTGAATCCCGTCCACGACATTTTGGGGGTTAAATTTGCTCCTCAATGGCTGCCAATGACCAGAAGAGGCGACGGCCTTTCACCTCGCTAAGTTCACCGATGTGCCCTTACCCAGACCATCCGCCGAAGCTTGGTTGCCCTTCTTGTGTGATGCACATGGCTTTCGCTCGTAGATGTCTGTAAGTCCACATAGCAGTTTGTCAAAACAGTTGTTTGAGGTTAAAGAGAGAAGTTAAAGCCCTTTACATTTGACAGTCGTATCTCCCACAATACTACCTTCAGTATTACGGAGTGCAGAACAATGCATTTCCAGACAGTGCCGTATTTCCTTCTATTTTTGGCCCACAGTGTCAACGCGCTAAGACTACTCTACTAACCATTTGGCGCCTTCCTGCCTAAATTAGCCATTTTCGTCCTCGATTACAGCCAAACCCTAAGCATCCGATTGAACGGCCAGCGAGGGCTATAGCGGTATGACGTGGTTAACGGGTTATGTAATTTCAATAGTCTTAATTACGTGTTACTCTTATCCCCACAATACGCTCATAATTTATTTGGTTTCGAATCCAAAAAAAATATTTTGGGCTTTGAAGCAGCTGAAGCAGCAGTATGGTGGCTCCTGTAGAAGTGTCGAATGTGTTCGATACCGTGCTCATTCTCGACTTTGGATCGCAATACTCGCATTTGATTACTAGGAGGCTGCGGGAATGCAACGTTTACGCCGAGATGTTGCCTTGCACCCAGAAACTCAAAGATCTTTCTTGGAAGCCGAAGGGCGTCATCCTCTCTGGCTCGCCCTTCTCAGTCTACGTTGACGGCTCTCCTCACGTTGACCCAGAGGTCTTCAGCCTCGGTGTGCCCATCCTTGGCATTTGTTACGGGCTTCAAGAAATCGCTTGGACCCACGATAAGACCGCTGTGACTGCAAGCAGCGAGAGAGAGTACGGCAAGGCCGAGATTGAGGTCATAGACAAGGCCAACCCTCTGTTCGCTGGAATCGACCATTTCCAGGTCTGGATGTCGCATGGCGACAAGCTGAAGGGCCTCCCGACCGGGTTCGAGGTCACTGCCACTACTCAGAACTCGCCTTTTGCTGCTATTCATTCTGCTTCTCAGTCAATATGGGGTATCCAATTCCATCCCGAGGTCACACACACTACGAAGGGTACTCAGTTGCTGCAGAACTTCGCTGTGAACATCTGCAAAGTCAACCAAAACTGGAATATGCAGAACTTCATCGAGACCGAGATAGAGCGCATCAGAGCTCTTGTTGGCCCCACTGGCGAGGTCATTGGTGCTGTGAGCGGAGGCGTCGACTCAACAGTTGCGGCTCGACTTATGAAGGAGGCAATTGGTGAGCGTTTCCATGCTCTGCTTGTTGACAACGGCGTCATGCGTCTTAACGAGGTCGAGACAGTAAAAGCTACACTTCAAGAGGGTCTTGGAATCAACCTCACCGTCATTGACGCCAGTGAGGAGTTTCTCACTAATCTCAAGGGTGTTTCGGATCCCGAACGCAAACGTAAAATTATTGGAAACACCTTCATTCGTGTCTTTGAGCGCGAGGCCGCCACAATTAAGCCGAAAGCTGGTGGAGAAATCGAGTTCCTCTTGCAGGGAACATTATATCCTGATGTAATCGAGTCCATCTCCTTCAAGGGTCCTTCGCAGACGATCAAGACTCATCACAACGTTGGAGGCCTACTTGAGGATATGAAGCTCAAGCTCATTGAGCCTTTGCGCGAACTTTTTAAGGATGAGGTCCGTGAATTAGGCGAGCTGATGGGCATCCCTCACGACCTTGTCTGGCGTCATCCCTTCCCCGGTCCCGGTATTGCAATTCGCATTCTGGGCGAAGTTACGCCTTCGCAAATCGATATTGCTCGCAAGGCTGACTACATCTTCATCGAAGAGATTCGAAAAGCTGGAATATACAACAACATTAGCCAGGCATTCGCAGCTTTGCTTCCCGTGAAGTCGGTTGGCGTCATGGGTGATCAGCGGACCTACGAGCAGGTTATTGCTCTTCGTGCGATAGAGACCAAGGACTTTATGACGGCTGACTGGTACGAGTTCGATTTCGCGTTCCTTAAGAACGTGAGCCGACGCATTGTTAACGAAGTCAAAGGTGTTGCTCGCGTGGTCTACGACGTCACGTCGAAGCCTCCTGCCACCGTCGAATGGGAGTAGTCCTTCTTATTTAACTTCTAATCTAAATTTGTAAAATCTATGCTCGTCAAATTTGTGCTCGTGGAATTTATGGCTCGTTTGCGTCTCGTCTTTTTATTTGTCTCGTTGCAAACGCAATGGTATACTCTCCGTCATGACTTAGACTCACTAGCACCTGGTCCTCGCGTAACTCATCACATATCATTTCAAATCCCTGAGGCCCCCATTCGCGTCTCCATTTATTGAATCTGCAGTCCTTTTGCTCTTTAGGATCTAAACTTTTATATAACGCTTCTTTGGCAGCCCAGGAGGAGGTCAACTGGCGCGCAATGGCAGCAATATCTTTGGATTTCGCTCCGATCTCAAGAGGGTGCAGGATTCGATCCTGAAACCTTTTACACCTGTGAGGATGTCTTGCAAGAATTTCAAAGAATCGGCTGGATCTCACAATATCGACGCCAATTCCCAAAACTGACATATATATATTTAATCAATGTTCCAGCCGGTTTCGAAACGACAGTGAATATTGAGCAGATTAGCTAACATTTGGAAAATCTCGGTGGTAGAGGTATTACCCGGAGAGGAGCGGTGAGCGCAACCAGACAACTTGAGCTGACAATTAAAATTCTCGCAGGTTTTTTTTGATATGGTTGAGCTTCCAACCAGTAGATATGACTTGAATACTTATTATGGACGAGTAAGGCATCTCTTTGAAGCTTGCTCACCTTTTACCCTGCTGAATTCAAATGAAAGTATAAAGGCTGCTCAGCAGCAGGTAGAAAGTTACGCAAGACTGGATAAGCCCCTCGATGAGCAGTTCTGGAAGGCGAAGCAACTCGTTGACTCGAGCGTTCATCCAGATACGGGAGAAATCGTGCTCCTGCCATTCCGCATGAGTTGCAACGTCCTTTCTAACTTGGCTATCACTGCAGGAATGTTGACGCCCAATTTGTCTATGGGTGGAACTGTCTTCTGGCAATGGGCCAATCAGAGCCTCAACGTAGCTGTGAATTATGCTAACGCCAACAAATCTGCCCCCATCTCCTCCTCGGAGCTTTTGAAATCGTACGGCATCGCAGTCGTTAGTAGCGTCTCCATTGCTGTGGGGCTCAAGCCTCTTGTATCCAACATGCGAGGGGTTCGTCCACAAACCAAGTTAGTGCTTATGCGTTTGATCCCGTTTGCTGCCGTCGTCAGCGCTGGTCTCGTTAATGTTGGAGTTATGCGCAGTCAAGAAATAATAAGAGGAATTACCGTTCGAGACGTCGAGACCGATGAGGACCTTGGAGTTTCTCGTCGAGCCGCTGTGCGAGCTGTGGGTGAGACAGCACTGAGTCGGGCCATTAATGCCACCCCTATCATGGTAGTTCCCGCTATGGCTTTGCTCAAGTTGCAGCAGGGCCCTCTGAAAAATGCGTCCCGAAAAGTTACAAACGTCGTGAATCTTGGCCTTATTGCCTCGACTTCGTTCCTAGTTCTCCCTTTTGCTCTCGCAGTGTTTCCCCAAAGAAGGGTCATGTCCGGAGATAACTTAGAACCACAATTCAAGGGCCGAACAGTTTGGTTCAATCGTGGTGTTTAAAATGATGTCTAGATAGGGATTATGCTCATGTGTTTAACGTTAACGAGAGTTGGAGGGGCTGTGATTCTTAGGGACTGCTCTCCAATTCTAGAACGCCAATGGTATGCAGAGGGAAAAAGAGAAAATTGCAAAAGATCTGAAACGGACCTGCAGGGCATTTCCAGCATTTACAACATTCGGCGATACTATCGACGAGCTTGACATCAGGACAGGTGCTGGGCTGGACTTCACAGGTGCACTGATAGGCGTCACGCTGGAAGCCCCAAATTCAGCTCCCGGAGCTGAAGAAACAGCGCCAACAGATGATGTGTCGCCGTAACTAACGGAAGTGCTAGTAAGTCGGGTAAGAGCTGCTCTTGAAACTGTCATTGTGACATTCCGCACGCCATAGGTAGTTTCGGAAGGTGCTAAATTTGAGGGAGCGCAAAGGCTCTGGACGGTTGTATAGACCGATGTTACAGGAGCAAAACTTGTACTGGTGAAATCAGATACTGTCAGAACAATAGGGGTACTGTCTGTCACTGTAATTGTCGATGTCAACGCCTCTGTGCAAGAACCCAAAGGACTTTGAGGCCACGAGGGAAGGCTCGAGGGTACGACTGATGATGGTGAACAGATACTGTCCAAAGCTGTTGTCTGAAATGATGTCACAGGAGCAAAGCTAGTACTCGTGGACCCAGATAGCTCTAATAGAACTGGAGTGCTGCCGATCACCGTGATGGTAGACGTCATTACCCCTGTGCACGAGTCGAAGGTAGTGATCGACGGCAGTGTAGGACTCAAAGCTGTGGGGTTTGAAACAGTAGAACTCAAGAGCACAAAGCTGGGGGTTTCAGAGCTTGAAGTTGTAAGCCTCGAAATTGCAGAGGTTGAGGTTGAAGGCGCAACACTCGAGGGTACTTGACTTGAGGGAGCGCAAAGGCTCTGAACGGTTGTATAGACTGATGTTACAGGAGCAAAACTTGTACTCGTGGAATCAGATAACGTCAGAAAAATAGGAGTACTGTCTGTCACTGTGGCGGTCGAAATCATCACCTCTGTGCATGAAACAGAGGATATTGGGGACAAGCTTGGAGGGCTCGATAGTGGTGAGCTTGAAAACACAAGACTGGAGGGTGCAGGTGCAGGACTTGAAGACAAAACACTCGATGCAGGAGTCGGAGGTGCAGGAGTCGTAGATATAGAGCTTGAATAAGTGCAGATTTCCTGAACATTAATCTGAACAGATGTTACTGGAACAAAGGCAGTCGACGTGAAGCCAGATACTATCAGTATAGTTGGGGAGCTACTAGTCACTGTAGCGGTCGATGTCGTAGCACCTGTGCAAGAATCAGAAACTAAGGGCGACGTGTCGGTACTTGAAGAACCTGATGACGGAGGACTCGATGATGAAGAGCTTGATGCTGCTGAACTCGATGATGCAGAGCTTGATATCTCGGGACTAGAAGACGAGGAACTCGATGACGCAGAGCTCGATGTTAGAGGACTCGATGATGCAGGGCTGGATCCTAAAGGACTGGAAGACGAAGTACTCGATGAGGAAGGACTCGAGGTCGAAGGATTAGAAGACGAAGTACTCGACGAGGAAGGACTCGATGTTGGACTAAAAAGTGAAGGAGTCGAAGACGTAAAGCTTGAAAAACTGCAGATCTTTTGGACATCAATCTGAACAGTTGTGACTGGAACAAAGCTGGTCGATGTGAACCCGGACACTACCAGTACAGATGGGGAACTGCCAGTCACTGTAGTAGTCGAAGTCGTAGCACCTGTGCAAGTATCAGAAACTAGGGACGATCTAGATAAACTCTTAGAACCCAATGATGAAGGACTCGATGATGAAGGGCTCGCTGATATTGAACCCGATAAAGATGAGCTCGATGATCCAGGGCTGGATGTCGAAGAGCTTGCTGTCGAAGGTCTCAGTGTCGAGGGACTTGCAGATGTTGGGCTCGATATCAGAGAACCAGAAGACGAAGGAGTCGAAGACGTAAAGCTTGAAAAACTGCAGATCTTTTGGACATCTATCTGAACAGCTGTTACTGGAACAAAGCTAGTCGATGTGAATCCGGATACTACCAGTATAGATGGGGAACTACCTGTCACTGTAGTAGTCGAAGTCGTAGCACCTGTGCAGGAATCAGAAACTAGGGGCGACGTTGAGGAACTCAAAGAATTTGATGACGGAGGACTCGATGATGAAGAGCTTGATGCTGCTGAACTCGATGATGCAGAGCTGGATGTCGAAGGGCTGGATGTCGATAGGCTCAATCTCGAAGGACTACTAGACGTCGGGCTCGATGCGGAAGGACCAGATGACGCTAGACTTGATGTGGGGGGGCTAGAATACTGGCTCGATGAACTCAGAAGCGCAGAACTTGGTGATGAAGGGCTTTGAGTCGCAGAGCTCGAAGGAAAACAGATCCTTTGAACATTCAATTGAACAGTTGTTACTGGTATGAAACTAGTCAGGGTGAATCCTGATATTGTCAGTACAGTGGAGGAACTACCAGTCACCGTAATAGTCGAAGTTGTTGCCCCTGTGCAAGAACTAACCATTAAGGATGACGTTGAAAACCCCGAAGCCACTGGACTCGAGGAAGAAGGAGTCAACGACGAACTCGATAACAAAGTATTTGAAGGTTCAAAATTCGAAGGTGCAGAGCTTGAAAGGAAGCAAATCTTTCTAGTATTCGTCTGAACAATTGTTACTGGAGCCCAACTAGTCACTGTGGATCCGAATGTAATGAGTACGGTGGGAGAGCTCGAAGTCACTGTGACAGTCGAAGACGTCAAGACTGTGCAAGAATCAGAAGTCATCAAGGAAGTCATCGGAGAATTTGAGAGTGAAGTGCTTGAGGGCGCAGAGCTCGAGATGGAGAGACTTGAAGAAACATAGACGGTGCTAGGGGTGAAGGAGCTCGAGGTGAAGCTCGAGGCACTAGAAGCACTGGAAGATATGAGGGACGAGGAGGGACCGATTGTTGGCGTGGAGCTCGAAATAGGCGCCGATGTGGTGCTTGATGGTGGTGAAGTACTGGTGGAATCGCTGCTGTCATCTGGGAATACCATCTGGTCGCTCGAGTACCAATCGTAAGTCTGAGTGACGGTGGCCTGAATAGTGATCGGAATGCTACTTGTTTGAGTGCTTGTCCATCCTGGTCCAGTCTGAGTCCAATAAATCGTAGTATAAGGGGTCTCCCCTGGACTGACGTTGTCGCGTCTGAACAAATCGTCGAGCTCGTCATCTTCGAAATCATTTGAGAGACCACCATGAACTATTGCAGCGCAGGTAACATAAAGAATGAATGTTAGCAATCGCATTTCGAGAGCTTAGAGACGCAACGAGATTTTGAAAATTTACCTAAATCGGTGAGATAGAAGCCCTCATTTATATATACGATTATCTGATAAACCACAAGTTCGTAGATGTTGTCGAAAACGCACAAAGCAGAAAACTTCTCACATTTTTCACAGATTCATATGCGGCGGAATTTGGAAACCAATGTGGTGGAATTGCCCTGGTCCTCTGAAAATGAGAAATTCACTTGGTGGGATCAATGAATGGATACCAAGATCCACGGATCTTTCAATTTTCTACTAGGATTCTCATATAATAATTAGCATTATTCAAAATAAGACTCTATCTGCCTTCATAGTGCCTTGCGTCATGCAAGCATAACCCTCGCCCAAATCAATTCCCGCCTAATCCGCAATTTCTATTTTTGGTTATTTTTCGCTAAAAGGGCCACCATCGTTTGGGATTTATAAGCAGTACGATAGTCTTCACGTCTGAAAAGCAACTGCGATCCCAGTCTTAATACTGCTGCGTGGCTTTTGAGTATAGTACAAGCAATCTATAAGTTCATAGTGCTCATTGTTTATTTCTCCCAAAATGCAAAACTTGTAATCGCCTCTACCTGTTTCCAACCAGGTATTTTGACCATTATTTGGGCGAAATCATATTTTGGTCCAAGTAAGAGCTTAGATCAATAAGAGCTTTGTAGAAACAAGCCCCTGGGGTGCTCTCAGCCAATTCGAGGCCAAAAGAGCCAAGTAGTCTCGCAATTCCAGCTGTGACACTTAGTTTCACAGGACCCATCATGTTCTGGGCAATATTCTCTACTTCAGCCCCAGGCTGCTCTACCAATGAGCCTGGTTCCTGTTTTGCGGTTGCTGTGGGAGGGGTCGTCTTAGGAAATGGGGTAATTCCTGGAATCTGATAATCTAGGCATGATTTGAGTACAATCATAATAGCAAGCATATTCTTTTCACCAACTGGCTGCCCTGTGCGTATTCTGAGTTCAGTTGCGTACGCCCAGCAACAGAAGCATGTCATGGATCTGTGACCTAATACCACAGCGATTGATCTCATGAATGAGAAAGAGTAAAGCGTTCTGAACCGGTGCATACCTTTTAATCCGATAACGAGGCCAAATCGAAGAAGATCCAAGAGGATACCAATGCATGGCAGCAAAGCTGTCATGTCACGGTGTTTATTGATATCCATGGCCCTCAGTAGCTCTTCTGAAATTTTGGGTGGGTTGAAGCTCCAAACGCTCTGCTTGACAGCTTTGAGTCCAGAGATAAGTCCCCATTGCGATGGCACTGTGATTAAACTGGCAATGGCTAACAGAGGGTGCTGGTTCTGCCAAATACGCTCCCAGGAAGGTATGAGTTGGAGTCCTGGGGTGAATTCTTTCGTCAATGGCAAGAACGCTCGGCGACTAGGGTCATCCCGTGGGTTCATAATAGCGCATTGACCCATCGAGGGTGTAAAGTCACGAAGCTGCTGCCAAACAATTCTAAGCAAGTCCTTGTTATGGTTCAGGCCAACTTCGTTGGCCTCACATTCTGTAGTTGCGAAACCTACAAACACTAGAGCGCAAGTTGGGTTCAGGCGCCAGCTTTGAGTCTCCTTTTTCAACTTGGTAATATTTAAGACGGAAAGCGAGGAAAGCAGCTCACCGAAATTTTGTGGGTTCGATGCTTCCTTATTCGCAAAGACCTCTTGTTGAAAATGCTGTCTCCAGGAAGCCTCCGACTCGAAACTAGTATTCCACAGGAATTCAGAGCATGGTAATGGCGCTTCTTTGCATTGTTGCAAGATTTTGGGGCTTTGTCGATCGAAGTCGTAAGAGCATACCAGGAACACATCCATAGCAAGGAGTGATGCAAAAGTTCGAGAAACGCGCTGCTCCAGAATCCAGCTCTCATGCGTATACGACTCCATGTTAGAGAGGAATGAGAACTCTGGCATGTTCAGTAATAGTTTTGATTGAAGATCTCTCATTGCAAAACTAACGCTGAAAATCTTAGATGATGCTGAGGAGGCAAGTGATTGCCATTCAATGAAATAAGAGGCTTGCATGAAATAAATCCAAGTATCAATGTCCATGACGGGATTTGAAGAACTGATAAACTTCTTCCAATCTAATGCGAGCAATCTATCCGCGTTGAAGTGCAAAATTCGAGCCATCATAGGCTCCTGTAGTAGTTCGGCACCTATGGCGCAAATTGCAAAGAGAAGAGCAGGCTGAGTAGCTGTTGGGTCAAAAGTTGACTGATGGATCAACGGGATGATAGGATGGCAAAAACAAGCGTAATATGCAAGATATCTATCGAGTTGCATGACAGATGGGGCTAGCAGTTCTGCCGGACCTATGATCAGGTCAGTGATCTCCTTGAAATCTGTCCTGCTTCCTATGAGCTTGAATGAAAAGTCGTGTGTATTGCCTTCCAGAGTTTTGAAAGGGCGCCTACAAGCAGGGCATGTATCTGGCAGGGCAGTTGAGCTGCCGGTTGATGCATCATTCATCACGCTTGAGTCCATCGGGGCTGTATCATTCTCAAAGACCCGTGACAAAGCTTCGTTGGATGGCCTATGAGTCTCGAAAGTGAATGATTCTTCATTCGAAGGATGTTGGGGAGGAAACGAGACTTTGAGAATAGAGTCTAGGTGGGAGTCAAAAGAGGGGGTATCTGCCTTCTTGCTCTCCACCTCTTTGAGTGGGGTCATTCCCGGGAAAATTCCAAAGTCGTAAAGATCTAAAAAAGGATGAAGCTCGTTTGCGTTTCCCACTGAATATGAGGTCGGAAAGAAGTCGAATTCTTGCGACCGGTCTATGTTTCTATCAGTAGGGTCCATGGATGCTTTTGGTCCAAAAAGATGAGGCTTCGTAGCACCCCCACTACTTTCGGATACAAAGCTTGTAGGGTAGCTACTAGTCTCGGAGTCCATTCCAGTAGAGGCACTACTGCTTTTCACGTCAATTGAGTCCTTCAAAGAACCACACTGCTCGCTCCCATCTAATTGTGCGTGGACCCTAGGGCCCTCCCCAAGGCCCTCGAGATTCTTGTCATCTTCACTTGAGGCAGGATCAGCAGCAGCAGAATGGACATTGAGGGAGTTATGGTCCGCCCAATTCTGCGCATCGGGAGTATAAGGGCCATAGCCGTAAGCTATCAAATTCTGCATGGGAGGATTCGGGTGCCCCAGCAAAGGATGCATGAGCGGAATTGAAGGAATTTCATTCCTCACAGGATGAGGATTCTGTGGCTGCCCTTGTGTGTAATATGCCACTGAATTACGAGGAGACTCTTGCTGAACGGCCGACGGAGTAAAGTTGGAGGGGGATGAGAAAGCATTTTTGACGAAAGGTTGAGGTGTAACGTACTGAGACGGAGCTTGGCCGTAAATATAATGGTTTTGATGCAAATTAAGATGCTGGTTGGCTAGATTGGCCAAACCGTGCGCATCCGCGACCGAGCCAGCACCAGTACCGGTGCTAAACTCGTGGTTAGGGTTTTCAGGCTGGACAGGATTCGACGCGATTGTGCCTGCAGCTGGGGTGGTACCATCTGGGCTGGTTGAAACATGCGAAACAGAACGGAGTTTCGTACTCGGTGCAATGATTTTGTGGACATTTCTTAGGTGTCTGACCAAGACATCGCCCCTGAAGAAGGTGGCTTTGCAATTCGGACAGACGTACGGCCGGGTTCCGGTGTGTGACGTCTCATGGCGACGCAGGTGCTCGACTCTGCGAAAGGTACGAGAGCAGAGCTTGCATACAAAGCGAGTTTCACTAGGACGAGACCATGGCTTGCTCTCTGTCATAGTCCATCTGAACCGGTCCAGTCACTCGCAAACAGGCGGATTTTTTGGCCGCTTATGTTGTTTTTGTGAACGCCTTTGCAAGGCGTATGCACAGAGCATTTCTATTTCGCTTTGGGCTTAGACGATAGTCACGTGTGTTGCCCAGACGTCAAGGTCTAGGTTATGACGAAACCCTCGCGGTGTCATGCATATGGGTAGAGATGCGTGTACCTATTACAAATCGTAGCCGGCCTATAGGCGCTAGCAAAAAAATCTGGAAGGACCCCACCTTGGTTGAGGGATATTGCGAGAGTTGATGCTTGATCGAATTTGGAGCCGACAAGCGAAGAGGCGACACAGATTTCGTGCATGATTGCGAACAGTGTCCTCGGACTCCCCAAATGACGCCCATATAGCTGGCAGAGAACCAGCTCCATGCGTCGGAGTCGCCCTAAACATGCTGCGCAAGATGGTCACTTGACTTCATGCGGTCGAGCAGCGAGACATGTAGATTAAGCGAAGGGTACAGAAAATAAGCATCACCCTAACCGCGCGCTGATGCAGCAGGTGGTCCCGTCCCATTGATTCACGCTGGAAATCTGCAAACTTGCAGAACTCACACCAAAGAGCCATCCCGCGATCCAGGGACCGCGACGCCATTCTTGCCGCAAATTTTCCGGTACAGTGACGAATTTTGGAGTATCCTTGCTGATATCTAGGCTAAATATATCTATACTGCCGCAGGCGCTACAGAGTCATCCCGCCCCGTTGATGCAGAGCCACATACCAAGCTTATGTGGTGCGCGCGGGCTCTTGTGAAACCCCCCACCTCGGAATATGTACCGTGCCCTAACCTGGGTTTCTTCCCTGCGCGCCTCTCTCGAGCCTTACGGCCTCTGCAAAGCGCGCTAGGAGCATTCTATATTTTGTGCGTGCTCGTGCATAGATGTGATTAGGATATCACGGAAATACCGTCTTTGCGCCGCTCGAAAGCGCTTGCTGTTTCTTGCCTCGTTGGCACTACCACCTGCGGCCTGATTGCGCCGGGGCCTCTGTACGCTGAGCAGCTCCTGTACGCTGGCGCGTTTACATGTTCCTTCTGCGTCCCCGTTGGGATTAAATGCAGTTGGGATCACCCTATCACAGATGCTTCGACCGAAGATAGGTAGATCTGCACCGTTTACGCCCCTATCGCAGATACTTTGCAGATAGCAATTCGACCACCCAAAGAATCCTAATGCATTGTTAACCCTCCTCTCATGATCGTGGTGCTCCTGGCTACCGACGCCTGTCTACGGCATCAAGATGGAGAGGGATATCGGGAAGATGTGCGTTCTGCGCGCGGAGCATTGAAAATTTCGCTTATGCGGCAATCATTTGATTTCCAAAATTATAATTGCAGTCCCTGATCGTTCCTCGCAGATTGAGCACATAAGTGCATCCCCTAGCCTTGTTTCGGGTTCTATATGTACCGTGATTGGCGCCTCGATTCGAAAACCCCCCAGGCTGTACAATCACGCCCTTGCATTATCCAACTGTATTGCTACGCCTTAGCTCACTTAAAGTTCTTCTCTTCTATGCACATACGCCGATATGCACCAGGCCAGAGAACTTGCCACGTGACACGCGTGTGTGGTTTAAGGGGTTCCCAGTAAAAGATCGACAGTCAAGCTAATACGCCACACGTAGACAAAAGTAGCACTTGCATAGTGGAAGTGCTACAAAGTGTTTCAGCATTCCTCACCGAACAATCTTCAATGGCATTCCGCCTCAGCCGTCAATCCGAAGGTCCCCTTCTCGCGTAGCTCTAGACCATCATCCCACCCACGCGCTGATCAGGTTTCCTCTCAACATCTGCTGACTGGAAACCCTGTTCCCTGAACTCAGAAGCCCTGGGCCAAGTTCAGAGTGGGGCCGCCGCCACCAATCTGAGGAAATTTGGGGGAGGTGAGCTATTTCAGATCATTTGCACCAGAAATAAGTAGGATGACTAAAAGGCTTACTCGGTTAGCTTCATATTTTCTTAGCTTACTCTTTATTACGCTACCAATCCGCTGTTGCAAGGCAGTTGACCTGCCCCAATACATCCCACCCGACTCGCCCTGATCTTACCTCTAGGCCGAGCTGCGTCTCTGTCGCGCAGACCTCCTGTTGGGCAGGGGCCACAATTCGGTTCTAAGGCACGGGTTATGCAATTACCCTGGCTCAGGCAAGATATGCATATTTCTGACATGATCCCACTGCAACTCCGTCAAGCGACCCGTTCCGCGAGTATTTCTTAGCGCTTACCCACCTCGCGCATCTGAGTAAGTATTGACAAACAATGCCCTGAACACCAATCTTCGATCATGCTGGACAGCAAGCCGAACTCGGCCGTTCCAAGTGCTCTTGAGGTCTCCCAAAACGGTACATGCTAACCTAACCTAAGGGTTAAAGAGAGTGAATCTGTTCAACGCCAGGGTACTTGGTCCAGCGGTATCATGTAATTGGGCCGTGACTCGGCTCACCGTGCCCTGACCGCGTATTCCACAACTTTTGTGGCTCGATTTTTTGTGGCTTGTTTGTGGCTCGATTTTGTGGCTCGTATTTTGTGGCACGGGAAGCTGAGTTGTTCGCGGGTGTGACTCTCTGAGTTGGTAGTGCAGCCAAACCCTGTAAGATTTCTCATAAATCTGAGAAAGCACACGTCGAAAACGCTTCGGTATTTTCGATATATAAAAAGCGTGAGACATAGCACAGCTCTTCGAACAAAGCATTCTATGTCTGACTCAACACAGCAGGACCAGGTTGTGGCGGCCCAGGCCCTGAATGCCGAGGGCAAGCCTAAGACTGCCAAGGAAATCGAGAAGGACCGAAAAAAGGCTGAGAAGATGGCCAAGTTCGAGGCCAAAAAGGCCAAGCAGTCACAGGGAGGCGGTGGCTCAGCTGAGAAGAGCAAAGGCAAACCCGCTCAGAAGCCGAAGGAGGAAGTGCCCGAATTTGTTGACCACACCAAACCAGGGGACAAGAAGATTCTTGTAAACCTCGACGACCCAGCCCTTAAGGCCTATGTGCCTGCGAATGTGGAATCCTCGTGGTATGACTGGTGGTGTTCCAAGGGGTTTTTCAAGCCTCAGGTAAACGATGATGGCAGCGTTCGTTCCGAGGGCCAATTCGTCATTCCTGCTCCTCCCCCCAATGTTACTGGCGCGTTGCACATTGGACATGCTCTTACCATCTCTCTTCAAGACACACTAGTCCGGTTTAATCGTATGCGAGGCAAGACCACGCTCTTCATCCCAGGATTCGATCACGCTGGAATCTCGACGCAGAGCGTTGTTGAGAAGAACATTTGGAATAAGGAAAAGAAGACCAGGCACGACTACGGACGCGAGAAATTCGTTGACCTTGTTTGGGATTGGAAGAAGGAATACCACAATCGTATCAAGTCGCAGATCACTGCTCTCGGTGTGTCTTATGATTGGAGTCGCGAGGCTTTCACCATGGATGATCAGAGGTATAAGGCTGTTGTTGAGGCTTTCGTGCGTCTCTTCGAGGACGGAAGTTTATACAGAGCCAAGCGTCTTGTGAACTGGAGCGTTGCTCTACGCACTACTTTGTCGAACCTGGAGGTAGTTAACAAGGAAATTCCGGGCCGCACAAACCTCAAAGTTCCAGGTTATGATGAGCCTGTTGAGTTCGGTGTTATCACAAGCTTCGCATACACCGTCGTCGGTAGCGACGAGAAGCTCGTTGTTGCTACTACACGTCCCGAGACGTTGTTTGGTGACACGGCCGTTGCTGTGCACCCGAAGGATCCTCGATACACGCACTTACATGGCAAGAAATTGAAGCATCCGATCTTGAACCGCGAGGTTCCCATCGTGCTTGACGATATTGCTGTTGACATGGAATTTGGCACAGGCGCCGTGAAGATCACACCTGCCCACGATCCGAATGATTATGAGACTGGAAAGCGCCATAACCTCGAGTTTATCACTGTTATAAACGAGGACGGAACGTTGAACCAGCATGCTGGCCCTGATTACAACGGCATGAAGCGTTTTGATGCGCGTACCAAGGTCATCGAAGACCTCAAGTCTCGAGGACTGTTTGTCGAGCAGAATGACAACCCAATGACCGTGCCAACTTGTGATAAGAGTGGGGACGTCATCGAACCTTTATTAATGCCTCAGTGGTGGCTGAACTTAAATGACCCAGCAAAGAAAGCTATACAATCAGTCAAGGATGGCAAGATCACTATCTACCCGCGCTCCTCGGAGACGGAGTACTTCCACTGGCTTGAGAACCTCCAGGATTGGTGCATCAGTCGCCAGCTCTGGTGGGGTCACCGCTGTCCGGTTTACTTGGTTGAGCTTGCTCCTGGAAACAAGCTGGATGGCTCTGAAACTCAAAGTTGGATTGCCGGTAGAACAGAGGAGGAGGCCTACGAGAAGGCCAGGGCGAAATATCCCGAATATGCCTCGACTCTCAAGCTTTACCAGGATGAGGACGTTTTGGACACCTGGTTCAGCAGTGGTTTGTGGCCAATGACCACTTTGGGCTGGCCTGACAAGAAATGTGACGACTTCCAGCGTTTCTTCCCTATGTCAATGCTCGAAACTGGTTGGGACATTTTGTTTTTCTGGGTGACGCGAATGATAATGCTATCCCTGAAGCTTACGGGTGAGATTCCCTTCCGAGAAGTTTATTGTCACTCACTGGTACGAGATGCTCAAGGTCGCAAGATGTCGAAATCGCTTGGAAATGTCATCGATCCCCTCGATGTGATCAGCGGTATCTCTTTGAACGGCCTTCACGATAAATTGAAGGCTGGAAATCTGGATCCAAATGAGGTGAAGAAGGCTGCTGAGGGACAGTCAATTAGCTTCCCTCAGGGCATTCCCGAATGTGGAACCGATGCTTTGCGATTTGCTATGTGTGCATACACCTCTGGCGGACGCGATATCAACTTGGACATTTATCGCGTCGAGGGTTACCGAAAGTTCTGCAACAAGATTTATCAGGCCACTAAATTTGCGCTCATGCGTCTTGGCCCAGATTACCAGCCTCCCACAAAGCCCCATGAGGGTCGCAGTCTTGTTGAGAAGTGGATCCTCCACAAATTTTCGATGGCTGGCAAGCTGACTGCCGAGCACCTCGACAAACGTCAATTTATGGATGCCACCTCGGTAGTTTACCACTATTGGCTGTACGAGTTGTGTGATGTCTACATTGAAAATTCAAAGTCTCTCATTCTGGGAGGTAGTGAGGAGGAGCGCAAGAGTGCTCAGGATACGCTTTACACCTGTCTTGACGGAGCTCTCCGCCTTATCCACCCCTTCATGCCTTTCCTTACAGAGGAGCTGTGGCAGCGACTACCCAAACCGGCTGGCGTTGCCATGCCCGAGACCATCACTCTTGCCGCATTTCCCAACGAGCAGCTTTTCGACGAGAAGTCTGATGCTGCCTACACTACCGTGCTTGAGGTAGCGAAGTCTTTGCGGTCGCTCTTTGCTGACTATGGCATTGCAAAGAACGGAGAGGCGATTGTCTCGGCTACTGGCACCGAGCTGAAGATGCTGCAAGAGCAGCGCAATTCCATTCTGTCAATCGTCAAACAGGCTGGCACTCTCACTATCAACGACGACCAATCAACACCTGCTGGTTGCGTTGTGGGGACAGTTTCGCCCACGATCAGTGCTTATGTTGTGGTGAAGGGTCATGTTGATCTTGAAGCAGAGATCAAGAAGGCTCAGCAGAAGATCCAGAAGACCGAGCAGCAGAAGGCCAACATCATCAAGCAGACACAGGTTCCTGGCTACAGTGAAAAGGTCAAGCAGAGCGTCCAGGAGCTCAATGCGAAGAAGATTGAGGGCTACGAGGCTGAAATCAAGGGTTATGAGGCTGTTATTCAAGAGTTTGGACGCCTTCAGTTGTAAAATTTGCTAGCGATTTAATCAATCACATATAATTGAACGCCTTCGAATTAAATAGACAGCAACAAGAGAAGAAGTGTCTGCTTGTGGCGACAAACAAGGCTTGATTCAGAGATATTTACCGGCTATGCCTACTGAAAAGAACCGTCTATAGGATATCATCGCACGGTACACTCAGTCGTCGAACTAGGCTCTTCATGACTCTTTCCTTGGCCCGGGTTGGTGGTTCCAGCGTGTCGCTTCATCGTTCACAAAAGAATGCAATTCGGCAGAGAATCAGTGCAGCCAATCGAAAGAAGAAAGAATTCGAGTGATTGAGTCTTGAGCTTGTCTATACCAGAATTCGATATATACCGGTCAACTACGAACATGCCCTTCAGTAGCTGCTCTGAATCCTATAGTCAAACGACCCATGCGTGCTAGGTCTCTAAGGTGCTTGAGCTTGGCCATACTAGAATTCGATATCTATTGGCTAACTATGAACCTGAACCTCAGTAGCTGCTCTGAATCTTAGTGGCAGTGCGTACTAGGTTTGTAAGGTGCTTGAGCTTGGCTATACTAGAATTCGATATATATTGGCTAACTATGAACCTGAACTTCAGTAGCTGCTCTGAATCTTATTGTCAAGCGACACATGCGTGCTAGGTCTGTAAGGTGGAGGGTCAACTCTCTGTTCAATCTCTGCAGCTGAATCGTTAATGGGCGCATCAGCAGGGAGTTCTTCTTGAGCAGATTGGCACTGAGCACACTCCTCGTCGTTGACTTGCTCGTATCCTGACCTATCGGCCCTCTCATATCGCGCCTTTGTCAAGAGGTAGGCAGCATGGATGAACCCACAGAAAGGCAGTAAAATGGTCAGCAGCAGGTTCCAGAGAAAGTCCCAAGTAAATAGGCCGAACTCCAGTGCAACCGCAACTGGCGGAAGCACAGCAGAAAGCACAATGAGCCAGAAAAGACGTGCCGACGAGTCCTGAACTGTAGACATGATTTGGGGCTGTGGCAAACTCCCCTGCCCTCTATAATTAGATATCTCTGGAGCCACAAGTGAGGGCTACGTCGAAAGAGCATTCGAGGAATTAGTCCTTCGTGCGAATCCCATAAATGCGAGCAGAGCGTTGGGATTGCAAACGGGTGATATTGGCTTATCTAGTTTGAGAGAGTACGGTGTGCACCAATAGACACACGTCCAACCACAGGAGGAGGTCTTGACCTGACCGGTTTTGGCTGGCAATGCCGTTTTGTTTGCAGCCAATTGAGCGTCCTTTGGGGTATGAAAGCCAAGTTTTATGTGACTCCCATTCATTAGGTCTGTCAACCTGAATCTCGCACCATAGATCTTTCCTTGCCCAGTCTTCGCTCTTGACTATGGCCGTGAAGGAGGAGAAAGCAGGCTCAAAGCAGGCTAAGGGACGGCCTGCCTCCGCCGAGGAGGAAGCGAAAGAAAGCCAGTCTCCTGATAGTAAAAGCGACAACAACATGGAGGTTGAAGAAGAGGACGCCAGCCCCGAGACTGGAGCTGAGGGTGGGGAGAACAGCGCACCCGAAAGAGAAGCCAGCGACGAGCCAGAGCTCAAGAACGAGGACAGCGATAGCGGAGAGAATGATGAGAATGCAGAAAACGCAGAAAACGCAGAAAATGACGGAGAAGAAGCTGACGGGGTCGAGGCGGCTCCGGAGGATCCGGTTGATCCCATGATAGAGCAACTCCTTCTCAAACCGCTCTTCGAGCGACGCGAAAAATCGCTCAAGGAGCTTGTCGAAGCAATGGACGAGTTTTCCCCGATCATCCCGGACGCAGTGACTGACTACTACTTGGCCAAGGCCGGCTTCAAGACCACAGACCACAGAATAAAGCGCCTCTTAGCTTTGGCAACACAGAAATTTGTAGCTGACATCACCAGCGACGCCTATCAATTCTCCCGGATTAGAGCACAAACCGCCAATGCAGCTGGCGGTGCCGGAAGAGGGCGTGCTGGCCCTGGCTCTACTTCGGGCCGCACAGTGCTAACCATGGAGAGCCTGAACGGCGTTCTTGGCGACTATGGAATCAACGCTAAGTCTCCTGACTTCTACAGATAAAAATCCTTCTAATTGCATGCTATTATACGTCCTTTATTCAAAGCACTTGCCAGACCTGACCTGAACGTTCTGGAATACCCTTACCCATTGGTTTAAACCAAAGTGAGGCGTCCGGGCTGCATCCACAACTCCAGAATATCTGTGGGCTGCTGTATTGCCCTTTTGTTCCATTGAAGATGGTGTTGGACTATTCGAAATGGGATAAACTTGAGCTAAGCGATGACAGCGATATTGAGGTGCATCCTAATGTAGACAAAAACTCGTTTATTCGCTGGAAACAGCGGGATATTCATGAGAAGCGCGAACAGGCGAAGTTCAGGCTGCTACAACTCGAGGTGAACGTTGAAACCAACGAAGACCTGCTGAGAAGAGTGAAGAAACTGATTAGCGCCGGTGAAGGAGGCCGCAAAATCGGGCTGGATATCGAGTCTGACGTCAAATTCACGCAGGAGGGCGAAACCAAGGAGAAGCCAGAAAAGGCCACTAGCCCTGAGCAGCCGAGATACACAGACATGATTGAAAGCATGCTCATGCAGATTGTTGCTGAGAATGGCAACCCAGAAGTGGTGTTGGGTAAGCTAAGGGAGCACCAGGACATGATCACCAACGCGCTCGCAGAGGAGAACAAGGAATTAGAGAAGCTGCGGGAGGAGCGTAAGCAGCATATTACTGCCGACGACATTCATACGGGTTGGGACTCTACAATTGTGTACAAATCAAACCAACAGAGCAGCAAAGAGACCCATGATCAGCCAACAAGCGGAATCAAGGCCACAACCGTTGAGACCATCAACAGCCCCTCTGCACGACCAACGCCAAAAGTAAATGAGGATGGTTTAGAGGAACTTCTACCGCAAACGAAAGAGCTTGGCGGGATCAAGAAGGGAGACCTGGAGGCTACCTACAAGTTCTTGATGAAGAATCCGTTCATCGTCACAGAGGGCCAGAAAGATGCTCTGATGATGAGTTCATTTGAGCACGAGCTTGGAGGGGACTCCGCCTTGGCTGAGCAGGTGGTATGGAACGCTTTGCTGATTCAGTACTGTCTTGCCCTCGGTAAGGATGGCATCCGTCTTTTCTTTAGCAAAATTGTCAAAGCCGACCACCCTGCGCGGGGCGCGTTTGAGCAGGATGTGCAAACAACCTACGCCCATATCCAGAATCGTTGTAAGATTCTCCAAGAAGATCACACTAAGAGCCTAGAGGGCGAAGGCGAGGAGACTATCCAGCTGCATCCGGTAGATGAAGAAACAGAGTTGGTGATCAAAGTACCTGAGGAAGGCTCAGAGGGCAGGCCAATATATGATGCAATGTCCGAGGATGTGAAGAGGGCGATCAATACGCGTCAACTCGATGAGATCAATGAGGTGCTCGGAAAGATGAGCATCGCCGAAGCCGAAACTCTTGTTGAGCAGCTTGGCAAGTCTGGCGTTCTTCAAGTCGAAAATAAAATCTACGAGCCCGAAGAGTGGGAGAGCAAAAAGGCCTCGCTGGCACCTGAGCAGCCGCCCACTATCGATGATGTTGACTGATGGTCATTACGCTGATAATACACATTGAGAGAGGCCTCAAGCATGTCGGCGCGAGTTTCCCGCTTAATTGAAAGGCGCCATCAAACAAATTCTCTGAGACAAATCATCTTAGCTCCTTCATAAATGTGAGTGTAGTCAGCTTACTGGAAATGTATTGGAATTAATACCAGGCTATTGCATGGCCAAGACTTCTAAAATGCCTCTTGAGCTTTGAAAGAATGGGCAATATGGGTTTATTTCAGGTATTCCTAGTCGCGACACGCAGTAGGCTCGTCTGTCGTATGAAGTTTCCTGAAAAAGTGAGTTCTATGAGTCTCTGTGTCCATTTGGCCGTACTGGTGTCTATAATATGCTTCTTCAGCCTCGAAAGGATATAGCTACTGGAATTTTTTCGACTCATCTCGCAATTTGTTGACTCGTCTGCTGTCTTGCAGCATTGTATCTGAAACGCAATGATTACTGCTAGTCATATGTCCATCTGGCTTGCCAACCTTCCCTGCCGTGCTTTGAGAGGAATTGCAAACCGAGGTCTTTTTCATATGCTTCTTCACACGCAGTAACTAGGCTCGTTCGTTAGTTTGCAAAGATATCTCTAAAGTCTATGCTCGAGTCGTCCGAGCACCTCAATGTGTTTCCTCCGTCTCGAAAAGACTTATGAACCCAAACACACCTTCCCTCTATGATACGCAAAAAGCCGGCTAGTCTGATAATTAGCCCAAAATTATCTGTTAAAACGAGTGCGTTCCCTGAAGTCTATATATTCATATGAGAAATCGCTTCTAACTTACCGCTGTATACAAATCAAATCATATTCATTGCCAATAAATTAGACTATATAAATGTCAAAGCAGTATGACTTACACGCGTTTCGGTTGCATATGGGTATACCAACTAATTGAGGTGCACAAGTAATTCTTGTACACTGACAACATCGAAAATCCTCAAAAAGCCTCGAACTACCGAATTAGATGAATATATCTTCACAAAAAAAAAGAAAAAATGCTTCAAATAAGAACCTTAAGTCGCTGCCGGTGCCCACTCTGGTCGCTAGCACCCATGGAGTCTCCCCACAAGTGCCCGTACCCTTCCCCTCAACGCACTGCCGATGGACTTAAGTGATTCACCGCCTTAAGATTTAGCAACATTCCAATATTGGCAATTCAGGACTTGGCAATCGAAGAAATTATAGTGCGCAATGGTATCCATCCAAGTCAAAGCAGCTCCTCCCGATCCTATTTTTGCCCTCTCTGGCCGTTACAAGGCCGACACGCATCCCAAGAAGACTGACCTCGGCATTGGCGCCTATCGGTCGAACGAGGGTAAGCCGTGGGTACTGCCTGTTGTTCGAAAAGTCGAGCAGCAAATCACTGCGGACCCCGAGCTTGATCACGAGTACCAACCTATTGCCGGCAATGCTTCCTTTTTGGCTGCCAGCGCCAAACTGATTTTTGGCAACGATGTGGACCTTTCCAAGGTTGCTAGTGTGCAAACATTGAGCGGAACCGGTGCCAATCACATGGGGGCCGCGCTGCTCAAGCGTTTCTCACCGTTCGGTGTCAGTAACCCTCGTATCTGGGTCCCATTGCCTACGTGGGGCAATCACCACCAAATCTTCAGCTGGGCCGGTCTCGAAGTGATGAGCTATCCCTACTGGGACGGCAAACGACGTGAGTTGCAGTTTGATGCGCTGGTTGCTAAGCTTGAGGCGGAAGCGAAGAAGGGCGACATTCTTCTGCTGCACGCCTGTGCGCACAACCCCACCGGACTTGATCCGACGCGAGAACAGTGGAAGAAGATTGCCGCGATTGCCAAGGAGAAGCAGCTTTTTGTATTTTTCGATAGCGCCTACCAGGGCTTCGCCTCTGGCGACCTCGACAGAGATGCGTGGTCGGTGCGGTACTTTGCTGAGCAAAAGCTCGATCTGCTCGTTTGTCAGAGCTTTTCAAAGAACATGGGCTTATATGGCGAACGCTGCGGTGCCATCCACATTCTGCTCAACGGAGCCGATCCGGCACTGTCTCAAGCGCTGACCTCTCAGCTGGCTATCCAGACTAGAGCCGAGGTTTCGACAACTCCTGCATTCGGCTCACGGATTGTAGATAAGATATTGAACACGCCAGAGCTCTTCGATCAGTGGAAGCGGGAGGTCAAGATCATGGCCGACCGCATAATCGAGATGCGCCATGCCCTGCGGTCAAGGCTCGAGGCCCTCCGCACACCCGGAAAGTGGAGCCACATCACCGACCAAATTGGTATGTTCTCGTTCACAGGACTCACGGAGCCGCAGGTGAAGCGTCTCGTCAACGAGTTCCACATTTATCTGCTCAACAACGGACGCGTGTCGATGGCAGGACTCAACACATCGAATGTCAACTACGTCGCGGAGAGCATCCACAGAGTGATCACCGAGACAAGTAAGCTTTAATCCTAGCCTGAATGATATAGCGCATATTCTGCCTTCCCTCTGTGTATAAGATAGGTTTCTCACGGTGAAGGCTCGAGGCATCACAGACGATTCGGTTGAGAAAAACCAATGAGTAGTATCAATGAGTAGTATTTATGAGTAGTATTTATGAGTAGTATTTATGAGTAGTGTTCATGAGTAGTGTTTATGAGTAGTACTTAGGAGTATCGTCTATGAGTAGTATTTATGAGTAGTATTTATGAGTAGAAGTATCAATGAGTAGAATATATGACTAGGATTTATGAGTAGCATCTATGAGATGAGTAGGATTTATGAGTAGCATCTATGAGCAGCATCTATAAGCAGGATCTATAAACAGGATCAATGAGCCAATGAGTAGGGAAAATGAATCTGTCACATCTTTATAGCAAAATTGGCATTGATCAAGAATTTGTAACGACAATGACCGAGTCACAATCACGCGACCTGCAACAACTAGTCATCACGTCAATGCTTCAAGTCGGCTTCAGCTATGGCAACTATATGTCTGAACAGCATATGGTTATACCTATTTCCACATTGGGACAAGGCACAGCCCACCTGCTGCTTGTGGCAGTTCCTCACACAACCAGGGCAAAACAAGTTACATTTTCAGAAATATCCATGCGAGTTTGAAAACCGTCACTTCGCTAGAGAATTGCTCATCTAAAATGCAAATTTCGAAAGCCGTAACTACCACTTTACTAGGGGTCTCAATCTCGATGATCTCGCCAAAGAGGAGGTGGCCCCAACCCTGCCGCCGTCTTCACACTTAGCGCACTTCCACGTCTGGAGCCAAATGGTGGACAAAATTCAGCGCAGAGTCCGCATATCGACGCGCCAGGCGGTGCTGGAAAGCCTGCCTAAGATCGACGGCATCTTTCCCATGCGCGAATGGCACATTTCTGTGCACATTATAGGCAGCGACGGGCAGCTGCATCCCGCAGATGTTTTCGACAGAGTTACCTACGAGCTGCATGAAACGTTTGCGAATCCGCAGCGTGTGCTCACTGAGCCACCGTTTGAACTTGCGGAAAAAGGCTGGGGCGAGTTTGAACTGCGTATGACGCTCAGAATTGCCCACGGCGGAGGCGACGTCACCACCGCGTACGAATTACACTTCCGCTCGCCAGAGAGCTTTCAGGACATCACTGTGAGCTTCCCCACAACGAAAAAGGAGCTGGTGGCCAAGCTTGCTGCCAGCGGGCCGGTACCGCAGCTTGCAGCTCCGGCCGCAGCTGCATCCACGGCTCCGGCCGCAAACACACAGCCAGCGAACGCGGCCGCGGAAAAACGTGGTGCGGAAGGTGACGACTCTGCCGGGTTCAAGGCGAAGAAGTCAAAGGTGACGATCAAGGGCTCTGTAGATCTCGAGCGACTGAGCAAGGGCCTTGAGCAGCTCGGCGAGCAGGACGTTCTGTCCATTGTGCAGATGATCAGTGATAATAAAACGCCAGAAATTGACGTGAAAAACGACGTCGAAGCGGGCGAGTTCCACGTCGACCTGTTTTCTGTCCCGAATGGTCTGCTCAAGTCGATGTGGGATTTCGTGGCGAAGAAGGTGGACGTCTAAGCGGAGTGTAGAAGTTATCTATGCAGACCAAATTCCAGCCCAAAGTCTTCAAGAGCATAAAGTAAGAGACTCTGAGGAAGTAATGTATCTTAATAAATGACGGTCTATGATTGTGTTCAGTAAGGGTGTGTACCGCCCCGGGTATGTGCAGCAGTTGTACATCGTTCCCAAGCTGTAAATACTCAGGTATGTGAGCCGTTAGGTTATATAAAGCTTCTTTTTACACTTAAGAGCAAATACCTCAAATTGTGAGCAAATTCGAGCGTGATTCAACACTTACACTTCGGGTCTGACCAAATCATTCTAGCAGTTTGCTCTACATCGGTAGCTTTTGCGCTGTGGTAGTACCAAGAGCAATGCGGTTAAGCAACGCAATGTGGTCTAACGAGAAGCCAGTGTACGCACTATCAACTGAACCGTCTATATTGGAGCATTCATGGTAGCATTCATGGTACTAATATCTGCTGCCACGTATGTCAGTGTACTCAACTGACTGGTTCGGACACAGAGACCATAGCATGTACTGGAAGATATCACTGAATGTTAAAGAGCGAAATATTAGACAAAGTTAGCTAAATATATCTCCAAGTGTGAGAGTGTGTCGCTTCAAACACTGATGGACAAAACACAAAGCTTGCTTGAGTTTTGAGGATCTCTACCCACTGAATTCGAAGAGCCCCTATTGATTTATCTCACGAGCAGAATTTACCTTTCTTTCCTGCTAATATCAAGCCTTTAAGTCGTGAAAGGAATCCACCCCTCTCATTGGCCAGCGCTAAGCTATTATTAGCTAAGCAACATTCTCGAACGTGATTGGGACTCCTGCATTTTTGTCACCCTCAACACCCCGTCCTGTTTTCTTCCTCCACCCAACACTACCAGCAAACGATGTTCCGCAGTGTTCTTCCCAGTCTGAAGCGGGCTGCTCTGCGACCGCAGAGTGCTGTTGCCCCGAAGCTGCTCAGCCGCACGATGGCTGCCGCGGCCAGCGGTGACGGTCATGTCAAGGCCGTCATCGGTGCGGTTGTCGATGTCCAGTTCCCCCAGGGCAAACTTCCGGCCATTCTCAACGCTCTCGAGCTCAAGCGCGAGTCCGGCGAGAAGCTTGTTCTCGAGGTTGCCCAGCATCTCGGTGAGAACACCGTTCGTGCCATTGCCATGGATGCCACTGGCGGTCTTGTTCGTGGCCACCCTGTCAAGGATAGCGGCAGCCCCATTCTCGTGCCTGTTGGCGAGGCTACTCTTGGTCGTATTGTCAACGTCACGGGTGACCCGATCGATGAGCGCGGACCGATCAAGACTGATGTCCGACGCCCCATCCACGCCGACCCGCCTCTCTTCTCTGAGCAGAGCACATCCGCTGAGGTTCTGGAGACCGGAATCAAGGTCGTCGACCTGCTTGCGCCATACGCTAAGGGTGGTAAGATCGGTCTCTTCGGTGGTGCCGGTGTTGGTAAGACCGTTTTCATCCAGGAGCTCATCAACAACATCGCTAAGGCCCACGGTGGTTACTCGGTATTCACCGGTGTCGGCGAGCGCACCCGTGAGGGCAACGATCTTTACAAGGAAATGATCGAGTCCGGCGTTATCAACCTCGAAGGTGAGTCCAAGGTCGCTCTTGTCTTTGGTCAGATGAACGAGCCCCCTGGTGCTCGTGCCCGTGTCGCCCTTACCGGTCTTACCGTCGCCGAGTACTTCCGTGACGAAGAGGGCAAGGATGTGCTGCTTTTCGTCGACAACATCTTCCGCTTCACCCAGGCCGGTTCCGAGGTGTCTGCCTTGCTCGGTCGTATCCCGTCTGCTGTCGGTTACCAGCCTACTCTGGCTACTGATATGGGCGCCCTTCAGGAGCGTATCACCACTACAAAGAAGGGTTCTGTCACCTCAGTCCAGGCTGTCTACGTGCCCGCCGATGATTTGACTGATCCTGCCCCGGCCACCACTTTCGCCCACTTGGACGCCACTACTGTGTTGTCCCGTGCCATCTCCGAGCTCGGTATCTACCCTGCTGTCGATCCTCTTGACTCGAAGTCGCGTCTTCTTGATGCTTCTGTCGTCGGCCAAGAGCACTACGACATTGCCTCATCCGTCCAGCAGACCTTGCAGGCTTACAAGTCGCTCCAGGATATCATCGCCATTCTTGGTATGGATGAGTTGAGCGAGGCCGATAAGCTGACTGTCGAGCGTGCCCGTAAGATGCAGCGTTTCCTCTCGCAGCCCTTCGCTGTCGCCGAGGTCTTCACTGGTATCCAGGGTCGTCTCGTCGCTCTCAAGGACACTATCCGCTCGTTCAAAGAGATTCTCGATGGCAAGCACGACTCCCTCCCCGAGAACGCCTTCTATATGGTCGGTGATATCGACGAGGTTAAGTCCAAGGCCGAGAAGATCGCCGCCGAGGCCAACTAGACCCCCTGAAAATGCCGTTTATTCTTAAACTCAATAGAGTCTCCTTCAATTCTGGGAACTTCTCTGTCCGACGGTTAAAACACTTATAGATTATTGAAGGTCATACAGTCTCTATATGCTCTATATCCAGCTTTGACTGGTTACGTTCAACGTGAGTTATCTTTTGTTGTTGTTACTTCACTTCGTGGGTTGCAAGCACTGTGCTCAGGCGACACTAGCTTTCTAGCTACAGTGCCTTATACAAATTAGACATGCGCACAATCTTGATATATATGCTGTGAGGTAGAATTCACTTGACGATACCCGAGTCAAATGAAGTCATTGGGGGATATCGTTGAGAAATTGCAGGGCCCCAGAATATTGGCCTTGAATCCGATGAATGAGAGAGACGAAAGCTAAAAAACGAATATGGATAATATCACTAGTTAGCTGGCTAGAGCATATGTGTAAAGTCCCGAGATCGTGCCTGTGGCTAGTTCGCTATCCTTATGGAGTCAAGATCATTAGCTTTGAATGCTCTTTCATTGTTACAGCCAAAAAGTGTTGTCATAATTACTGTTCCAAACTTTTAGGACGGTGAGTCAAGGTCTGATTTGGCCGACTTAATAGCCCGGCCTGGGTCAACTCAACGATGTTTGCATTTTGAATAACTACAATCATAATTAGTTCTCAAAATTAGCTTACGGATTCGCCCAAGCTCTCAAGAATAGGAAGATGATGTTGCCTCTATGGAGGTATGATTATGTTAATTGCTGTTTTGATCTCTCCTAGAGGCGAAAGGCAGACCCCCGGCCAAGCTAACAGCTCAACTCTCAAGCAACTCGAGAGCTAAGTATGCGAATGCGAAGCCGCTATGGGCTTAATATCTAGAGAAATGGGTTGGCTGCCCTCACCGTGACCGAAGGCAGAACTCGAGAGTCGGTGGACATTCTCACGAGAATAGGGATCTCGAACATGGGCTTAATTTCCTGAACATGAGTAGCCTCGTGGAGGGTCAGCGATTTGCGTAAACTTTCAGGAATAGGCGGGGTGTGGTCGCCAATACGCGTACGCTCAGCATCGTCACGGAAACCGGACTTATCCTCGATTTCAGGCTCAAAGAGTGCTGAGTCCTGACCCGGTGACCAATGCAACTCGAGCAGTTGCGACGAAGGGTGAAACTCAGCCTTTGACAGGGGCAGCTGATCGCCGTGCACTCGCTTCTCAACGCTCAGCTCGGGAATAACTACGTCGAATGCAGACTCGTACACTGATGTGACGATGGCACCCATCAACTGATAGCTGTCCGACAGATTATTGGCCAAGCCCAGATGGAAACTCTGCTCCTGCACACCACGAGCACAGTCGTAGCGGAAAGACAGTTCAGCTGCAAGCTCAGTGGCACCACTAGTGAATTGATCCTCGTGCTCAGAGGACGTGCCAAGCATGGTGTGCACTTGCCTAGCAACAACCTGATCGGCATAGCGCAGCAAAGGCCGCGCAACGTGCGTGTAAGCATCAAATCCAAACCAGTAGTGACCCAACTGACCCGGATTTGTGCGTGCAGCAACTGCATACCTTTGCGAATGTAGAATCTTAATGAGTGGCGCCTTGATTGCAGTAATTTGCCTAGGGCTAAGTTCTTCAGCGAGTGACCTAGCCAGTGTGTGAGCATTTGTCGTGTCCACCCGGATTCCTTGACTGCGAAGGAGACCAGCCAACTGCTCAAGCTTTGAGAGGGGCGGCTCTGCTTGCCTGCGGACGAGAGTATTGAGCCCAACAGCGGATGACCGCAGTAGCTCTGATGCGACCGCGGCATTTGCAGCATGTACAAGCTCACCGACAATCATTTGCTCGCGCGACGGGTCTGTCAGTGGGGGTCCAGGAGGAACGCAGACGTCAAGTAGAGCACTGAGGTCGACAGTAGCCTCATCAAGGCTGCCAAGTCCTCTCCGGCGGCGCAGAACCGATGCAATACCTTCGAAATCAACAACTGCCTCGGCACCCTGGGTTGGTACGACGGCCTCGCGTCGAACCGTCGTCAGCCGCGAATCCTTGGCCAGTTCTACAGTCAAAGCGGGTGAGCACCTGCCCTCTTTGAACCGGATCTGTTCGAGCGCCTCGAGTGAGTCCACAAGAGGTGACTCGAAGTTCTCCATGTAGACACCTGCTGACTTATGACGGAGTTCACGGTCGAGCAGGCCATTCCGGACGATAAATGGCGTGACGTCCAAAATGTGAATAGCAACGATTTGCTCACCATCGCGCTCATACAGACTTGCAGCAAGGTCAGGCGCAAGCAGAACGACACTGCTGGCATGCGAGCGCGGGAGAGTAGTTGCTGCATCCGCCATCGCTCGGCCTGCGGTAACAGCCTCATCAATGGCACCATCGCCAAACTTGTGTGCGCCGAAATTGAAGTCACGTAGCACGGCCTTCTCCGAGACGGCCATACTGCCCGAGGGCCCAAGCTTCTCAACGAGCATACCAAATGGGTGTAGCGATGTGATGGGCCAGCGTTTGACCTGTGCCACAAATATCTGGTCCGCGTAGGATCCTGGGTTCTCAACGAGATCTGGTGGTGCCTGCTCGATAGGGATCGCCATTAGTGGCACACACTTATCCACGGGTTTAAACCAGGCAATTTTCGGCTTATTCTGGTTTGGTGAGGGGTCATCAGCGGCTATGCTGGATCCACTGGCGTGACGCGAATGCGACGGCTGCTGTCGCTCTTTGGTGGCCTGGCTCGAGGGCCGCAGCAGACCAAGCGTCCCACTGAATAGCTGACCTGCTGGCCTCTCCAGGATTGCGACAACGTGGCCGGAATAGAGCGGCTTTTCCTCGCCGCTCCCGAAATCCTCACGCAGAAGCAGCGTTTGGCCCTCAACTTCGACATCATCGCTGCGCTTCTGAGGCGCCCGCTGCTTCAGCGAGCCCCGACGACGAAGCTGGCCCTCCTGCGTCTCTACAAGACGCCCATCACTCGACTCGCCGCCGCCTCGCCTCCGCTTGCGCTCTTCTTTCTCGCGCTTCTGTTCCCATACATCGTCAACGTCAAGCAGCTCAACTGCCACAAGATCTCCCTCAAGCGCCCGGTTGCGGTCTTTGCTCCCTGCAATGAGGACTTCTGCATCAAGTAAATCCGTGTGCACATACGCGTAGCTTCGGTTCTTATGATTAACGCGCAATGTGCCTGTCACTAGCAGCCCCTCGCTGAGCATTTCAGGAATCGTCGCTTGGGGCAGGTAGGGCACGAAGAGCGACTTGCGTCCAGATTGCGCATGCTGTTGCTGATTAGGCGAAAAGTCGCTCGCATTCGATGGTCGTGAGCGGTGGCTAAAGCTGCCACCAAAACTATCGCTTTGCCAATTTGATGCTCGCCGCGAGTGGTGTCCTGCCTGAACTGGTGGTGGCGGCTGCAAGTTTTGCAACCCTTGAGAATCCGCAGATGGCGGAAACTGAAATCTTTGTGGAGAGGGCGTCTGCCTGCGGAATGAAGAGGAAGACTGCGATCGATTGTGGCCACGGCCAGTGCGTTCTGGGACATGTTCAGGCCGATCAGGGGACGGCGGGAACCGGAATTGAGGTACAGCCTCAGTGGATCCTGGGCTACTAATGGAGAGGGGGCTGTTTGCCTGACTAGGTGATGAGGAGAAGAGCTGCGGGCCCGTCTGCAAAGTAGGAGAACCACCACTGCTGCGTTCCTGAGCAGCGCGCATCGCCTCACTCACAGCGAGTGAGTGCCTGCGTACGTGGCCCATCGAGCGCTGTCTGCCATGCTGCGACCCACTCGGACTAAGCTGGTTCGAACTGTGGCTACCAGTGCGGCTGTGAAAGACCTGTGGCGGTGGAGGAAGCAGCTGAGGAGGCGCTATATAGACGCTTGGAGGCGCTCCAAGGGGTGGAGGCTGCACAGCAGACATCTGCTGGTGCATCATGTGCTGGTTCTGCGCTGTTAGCATCTCGACCTGCTGCTGGAGCGCCAGGTTCTGTTGCACAAGCGGCGTAAGTTCACTGGGCGTTCGCCGATGCGCGATGTTCACGTAGCGGCCCTGCCAGGTGCGGGCCTTACCACCCTGGCCGGTAGTTGAGCTGTCAGTGCTGTTTTCGCTGCCCGACATGGGGGCAAAACGACTAAAGGGTAGAAATTAGGGGTAGAGCGTGTCCGTGTTTCGCAATTAAGCAAAAAAAATACTGGGGACTATGCTGGCTCTGCCTGACTATGGGCAACTATTCAGTGCTACGGACAGACTGCCCCTCTGAGGTGGTGCTTTGAAGATGACGTAGGAGAGCGACGTTCAGTGGGGTTAGAGAGGTTGAACTGAGGTTGCCAGGTTAGGGCTGGCTCAACCGTTAAGCTTGGCCAGGCGGCTTGAAAATGGCTCGATAAGCTCGTTCGCAATTAAATTTGACGAAGAAGGAGAGTTCAAGCATGTAGAACGAGCTATTTTGTATTGAGAAGCTAGGCTTTAGTTGACATGTATGTTAAGCACTAGTCAGATTTGTTGGTCGGTTCCGTTCCTGTACAGGCCTCAAACCTCGTCAAAAGAAGTACAATGTCGAATTCGTTACCTGGCGTCAAGCAGTCTATCTTTAGGCTTCTTATCCACTTATGGCATGCGTCGGCCAAGTAATATTTAGAGCCTCGTTTGTGGGCCCTTCACGTGCCACATGTGCCAGTGTGCCTAGGGCGGAGCCAGTCTCAAACCACCACAGCAGATTGGGATGGTTTCTGGCGATTCTGAGCCAATTGAGGCCCTTAGAAAGGCTGTTGATGGTGGTGAACTGGACAACGAGGCACTAGAGCCACTTTACTATAGTGTGGAGAGCTGCCTGGCCATTCGAGATGAGGCCATTCCTCTCGTTATGCAGCTCATTGAGAAGAACCCCAAAGCTGCGCAGCAGCTCCCTGAAACCGTTGTTGTGAACTTTCTGCATGGACTCAGTCTTCAGGAAACGCTGCAAAAAACCTCGCTCGACTCATCATTTCTCAAATTGCCGCTTGTGAGACCGCTTTTGTTGTCCATTCTTGTGGACAAAGTGCACGAAAACGACGTGTCTCTTGCTTCGCCCAGCGAGAGTCTCGTTCAGGGCGCATTTCGCTTGCTAGAGAATGCAGGTCTCGAGACCGAGTCGGTGGCCCTTATCGAGAAACTCACCTCAAAGCTGCCGGACGCTGCTCTGAAGTATATTCCGCTTGAGACACTACATTCGGGTGCCGCCGAGCTTCAGGTCCGTCTCATGGGCGTGAACGTTAAACTTCTTGGGAGAAGAAGGCTCCCCCCTCTCAAATTTTTGGTATGGCACCCCCTTGTTTCCGAGGAGGACGATATACTGCTTTCCGCGTTGCAAATCGACTATCTCGCTGACCTGGTTGGTGCTCTTATTCAATTTCCTCAAATTGAGCCGAAGATCACTGTGGCTTTCCACGATATTTGCCAAAGATACGGCAGCTCCCTTCTCATTTCGTCCATCGAACGTGCTTTGGCAAAGCTCGCAAACGTCGCCGAACCCCTTTTCCTTGAACTCGACGCTCAGTTTCTCCTGATCAAGCCGAACCGGCCCTCTCTGATTGCTCAGGTGCCCTACGAGTATATTGTTAAGCGACATCCTGAAGTCATTAATCAGTTGGAACTGAACGCGGCTAACATCTATGCCATTGCAAATATTTCTCAGACGTACCTAGGCTTACGCCTGCTTCGGCTTTCTCCATCAAGATTGTTGAATCTGCCAAGGCAGCATCAGCTCATTCTCTCTGCAGCGGCCACAAATTCGCCAGAAGGTGCTGAACTGTTTCGAGATCAATGTCTTGAGGTATTACAAAACGCCGTCGACACCCCTGAATCGGATGAGACGCGAGATCTCAAGGCAACACTTCGGGCAAACTTAATAAGGTCGAATATTCGGCTTCGAAAACAACCAGGCGTCCAAGTCGTTTGATTCCTATTTATTTCACCATTTTCCATACATTAAGTTTGAGGCACTTTACCCTAAGCCCGATTCGGTTGGCAGCTCTTCTTCAGTAGTCGATAAATGAATGAAAAGAGCTTTAAGGCAGCTGGTATGCAGTACCCAGAACACAAAATACTCGCCAGGGTGTCGCCTTCTCGACTACAGCTCTCCTGCTACTCATAGTAGTGTTCCAAAGTCCAAGTATCTGCTTAGCTCGCGATTTGGATTCCGCTATGAGAATCAAAAGGTCTACCAGGAATATGACGAACTCCTGACAATTGCCGAGTTGCTGCTCAGGAAAAAGGAGGCCTCGAAAGATGCAGATGCACCACAATGGCCAGCAATTAGGTTCAGATTGGGGCTGGCCCCTGACACGAAACTCAATGATCTGCGCAGTTCCGGTCATTCTCTTCCGCATGTCAACATTTGGGTTGACTGCATTCAGCAGAACACTCTTCTAGATGCCATGAAAGTCATTTCTACCCATCCCGAAATACCGTGGCCCGGCTTTATTGTGCTCTACACCTTCGGGCGACATGTTACTTCTCCTCTCGAGGTTTATGAAGCCGTCAGACTCTACCAAACCTTACTCCCGAAGTTGCCATTCCATCTACAGCCAGAGCTTGTTGCACTGGTTCTCAAGTTTTGCCAACGGAAACTCCTCGACCTTGCACCTCTCGTTGTTCGAACCTTTCTCAACGTGTGTAGGGACCAAAATCACGAGCTTACTGCTGCGATAGTCAACGAGCTTCTTTGGATAGTCGCCAGTTTCGGGAGAAACTGGTCCACGGTCGATACTGGGATACTAAGTGATGCCCAGGAACTGCTTGTCAGGGCTGCAGGAAGTGACAAGATTGACGCGAAAGGCATATTCGCCCTGTCCTACGTCACGCACTTCAAGCAGCCTCAGGTTGCACGTAATTTCATGAACGAATTGAAGGCCCCGGTCATGTCACGTACCCCACCAGGAAGCACGAAAGATTTCGCATACTCTAACGGTCCGGCTGTCATTAATATGCTCACCGCGAGTAGTGCCGAAGAAGCTCTTAACTTTCTGGACAAGACTCCTTTTCACAAGCCAGCGATGTGGACTTGTGCGGCTCTCTATCTCTCGCGAGCCAAGCTGCTCACATCTGATGTTGCTCTTCGCCTGTGGGCCAAGGCACTTAGGTCGAAAACCAGAGTTACAAGTTTGTTCACAGAGCTTGTTCTCGGGTCTATTTTAACTTTACATTCAAAACAAGGGGTGTTGGCTCATGCGCTGGCCGCTGGAATCAGGCTAACTCCTTCACTTGTTGCTCGAATGATGAAAGTCAATACAAAGGCAGAGTTGGACGAAGCTATGGCTCTGTATCCACAATTTCTCACAAACCGACTTGTTTCTGAGCAAATTTTGTCAACCCAGGGCTTCTGCGATCCAGGATCGGCTTGGGGTACATACTGCCGTATTCGAGATACGCAAGGCCAGCCCTCTCGGAGGGCTTTGCATACGCTCTGCCGTGCTGCATGGGATACCAATCTAATTTGGGATGGAATGTATGCATCGCAACTGGCTCTGGCAGAATTCAAGATGCATGTTCGAGGGCTCTCAGTTCCTGCTGACGACCTGCTTAGGCTATTCCCGGATGAAAAGTTGCTCTATGCCTACATTGTCATGGCAGGAAGAGCAGGCTACACAAAAGAGCTTGTGGGATTCCTCAGTTGGGTGGAAGACATCGGGCTGAATCCCTCAAAGCTGGTGCTCATGGCACTCATTCATCACAGCCCTCAGGGGCCTGCTCTCTTGAAGCTGGGCCAAAACGCCAGACCACCCAGCTCGGAGTGGCCCTCCGAAGAGGAATATAACCTCTATGTACAGATGCTACAATCATAGATATATCTGAACTATAAATATTTTTGTGCGCGCCTCGAAAGATCGCCAATATGTTCATCTTCAGTTCCGCACAGTTCGTAAATCGCGTTGTTGAGATTGACGAGGTACTCTATGTTGGGCCCACTGGGTCCCTTCGAGAGTGCTATATGTTTGGCAAGAACCTCAGGATCTTGGGGACCGACAAACTCTGTGTTCCCGGGGGTACCGATATAAGCTATGCACTTCCACGATTTTTTGGAGTCAGATTTACAGAAAAAGTCGAGCTCCGTATCGATGTAACCGTTCTTCTCTCGCCAATCCATGTACTCTTTCACCTCCTTGGCATGGAGTGGATCTACTTTATATGCGACGCCGTGAACAACATCGTCGTGGCCATACGGATGGGGATCATTGAGCGTTTCCCAGTACTCTTTAGTGATCAACGTCACTACCCTGCCGGGACTTTCAGGTGTTCCTCGGTGATCATTCGAAGACTGCCAGAATCGACGAACAGACCCAGTGACATAGCCCGGCACACGTTGAATGACGTGAGGTGGTGCCTTGAAGATCAACGACCCATAACCAAAGAGCCAGTAGTTCTCGGGATCGATTTCAACACCCATAGCGGGAGGAAGGGGGAAGAGCACGCCATATTGTTTCAGAGCACACGAGCAGGTTTTCAGATTTGAAATTTAAGATATTTGATTAAGAGCGGACATATGACCTTTCTCCCCCCTTTTTAAAGTAGTCTGATCAGTAATATTTAAAGTCCAAGGGATTGAGCCAACTCGACGCCATCCGCGAGATTAGCCACTCTGCCATCAAGCTTGTACCCCTGTGCAGCCAGTTTCCGGAGTTCCGAGGGGAGCGACTTCACCGGTACAGTGAAGCACTCAATGAACTCGTTTTCTTCCAACTGCGGCTGCGGATTCTGGTTGCGAGGGTCCGAAAGATCGACGTCGACATGAACCATTTTCGTGTTGGTATTCGTAAAGCCAGGATCATTGAACATAACTGGTGACACCTTGGTAGCCTTTCCTATGTATCCGGTTTCTTCGAGAAGCTCTCTCTCGGCACAGGTCTCGATGCTTTCATTCGGGTCGAGAAGCCCAGCAGGTATTTCAATACAAATTCCATTGGCAGGAGGGCGAAACTGTTTCTGGAGCAGCAATTCAGGGCCAGTTGGTTTGTGCAAAACGCAAATTATGCCTACGCCATCACAGTCGGACCCCTCAACTCTGGTCTTGCGGGAGCAAAACTCCCAGTCCCGAGCCTTGCCATTGGGATCGACATACTCAATGAGGTTTGTCTGCACCCATTTCGGATCTGGAAGCTCTTTATATCCAGTGACGTGGGCCTTGGATAAATCGACGGACATGCGTGAACTATTGTGTGTGAGTCTACGGTGGTTATCTGATCTCCAGGGTGCGAACCCATGCCTGAGCAGGCGATTAAGGGCGAGGCCGTTGATCCGCCGCAGCAAGCTCATTTCGGTCTAAAAACAGAACGACACCGAGAAATTGAGCCGTAGAATAAAATAACTATCTAGATGCATAAGCAGCTCGTAAAGAGTGATTGGCTGGGGCCGTGCGTCTCGAGCTGCAGCAGGCTGGAAGACTGTTATGATCCGTGCCCTGGCTTTCAAAGCTAGACAGTGACGGCTCCTGTATATGGAAGATATTGAGAGACATCTTATCGAAACAGGAAAACACGCCGAACTCAGCAGCTTACTTCGAGAGAAGCTACAGGAGAAAGGCTGGTACGACGATGTTTTTGCAGTTGCATCGCGCAAGCTAAGCGTCGCCAAGGATCCAGGCGTGAAATCTCCAGAGGTTCAGGAGGTGCACCAGAAGGCAATGGAGATGGTGCCTGAGTCGGTGAAGATCGAGATGCTCCAGCTGATTTTCTCGCTGGTTGATGATTTAGTGGAGAAGGCTTAAATGCCTATTTAGTGGGAATACTCATATTGCTGCGGTAGTGAAATTTTAGGTTCAGAGGTGCCACTGCCAATCGTGGAGTTCAAGCTCTCTGCGTCACTACCATTAGGACGAGTTCGCCAGGACAAATAAGCGTATTGCACCAGGGCCAAGATTTGCAATGCCAGAGCGCTCCATACCATCCCTGCAGCTCTGTGACCCCGCGTTACTTGGTCGGAGAGCAGGACATAAGCGCTCTGAACTGCTACCTGCTGCCAGCATGCTCCAATAACAGTAAAGCCGAAGGCCGTGCCTGCTGTTCCAAGACCGATCTGGAGATGAAGGCCACCTTTATACCGCTTTACTGAAGCAATAATACAGCATACCAGGGCAATAAGTGTGAAAATGGTCGCAAGAACAATGAAGTATGGTCTGGTGACACGCTTGGAAAAGTCGTATGCCAGATTGTGACCCTTGAACGAGTCAAGAGAACCACACACCAACGAGCTATTTGTGGCCGTTTTCTCACATATTCTGAAGTAGCCTGTGCGCAATTCCGCTGTGGAGTTTGATGTAGCTTTCACGAGGAAGATCCCAGAGAGCGAGCTCGAGGGCTTGAAACATGCAAAGTTGAGAACAAGAAGAAGAATGAATGCAATGAAGAGGAACAGGGCGTGTGAAGCGGCCAAGACAGACAATCCTGGCCGTTTAAGGAGATAAGCAAGCAGAGCTAATATCATTTGACAAGTCGTTGTACCATCAACTAAGCGGCAACTGCATTTCTGATGCTTTAAATAGCTGAACCGAGCCCCAGAAAACCGCCAGTGCGAAGGCGCAGGTACATTTGTCACTGCATATGCATTTGAAATGACGCCACATCCTACATATTGGGGTATTGGCGGTTTTTGAGATAACGTTTTTCGCAAGCGAATACAATAACCTACCTATACTAGTGCTAGGGATTCTAACCAAAAATTCCTATATCGTACATTATCGGAAACCTCCCACTAATTGACAGAAATTGGCACTATACCTGTAAACTTTATAGTTCTTTTTGAACAAATCGCTGAATCTCAGAAACGTTCGGGTTCCCGAGATATTCGGACCCTAACACCGCGGAATTTCGATTTCTCCGAAATGAACTTTGTGTCGTTTGTGAATCGATCTCCGACTCCATACCATGCAGTAAAAGCGTCTATTGAAATCCTGGAGAAAGCAGGTTTCGAGCGTATTCGTGAACGCGAAAGCTGGAAGCTGGAAGCTGGGAGGAAGTACTATGTGACAAGAAACACCTCCTCTATAATTGCTTTCGCGCTGGGATCTGAGTGGGTCCCTGGCTCTCCTTCGGCTATTGTTGGCGCCCATACGGATTCTCCAACTTTGAGATTAAAACCAAGAAGTGCTATCGAGACTAATGGGTACGTTGAATTGGCTGTGGAGACCTATGGAGGAGGTCTATGGCCCACCTGGTTCGACAGGGATTTGAGCGTTGCCGGACGTGTCTTCGTCAAGACCAACAAAAGAACAGAGTCTCGCCTAGTGAAAATCGATAAGCCCTTGCTTCGTATTCCCACGCTTGCTATCCACCTTCATAGAGAGCAGAGCACGAAGCTCGAGTTCAACAAAGAAACCCATCTGAAACCAATTTTGGAGCTCCAAGGGTCTGTAAGTGGCACCAACGAGGACCATCCTACGGGGTTGGTATCGCTCATTGCGAAAACTCTTGAAGTAGATATCGCAGACATCGAGGATTTTGAACTAGTTCTGTACGATACTCAGCCAGCACAGATTGGAGGGCTCAATGACGAATTCATTTTCAGTCCTCGATTAGACAACCTTGATTCGTGTTGGTGCGCTTTGCAGGGTTTGTGTAGCGGCTCGTCTAATGGCACTGCTGCTCGTATCATCGCTTTGTTTGACCACGAGGAGGTAGGAAGTGTAAGTGCGCAGGGCGCTGCATCGAACTTTCTTGAAAGCGTCCTCGGGCGTATCAATTCAAAAGAGCACGTCTCCAAATCCGTGGCTAAGTCCTTTCTGATTTCTGCAGACATGGCGCACGCTGTTCATCCTAATTATGCGGCCGCACACGAAGCCGCACACCAACCAGCCATCAACGCTGGACCCGTGATAAAGACCAACGCGAACCAGCGTTATGCCACAAACGCATTTGGAAGTGTTCTTTTGAAGCATGCAGCTGACATTGCCTCGGTGCCGTTGCAGAAGTTTGTTGTGCGAAATGACAGCTCTTGCGGCTCTACAATTGGGCCCATGCTAGCCTCTAATCTGGGCATACGAACCATCGATATTGGAAATCCTCAGCTAAGTATGCATTCGATCAGAGAAACAGGAGGGGTGAAGGACATTGAGTACTCAATTAAGCTGTTCCAGGCGTATTTCACCAATTTCGAGGCTCTTGAAGCCAGCATTGATCTCGACTAGAAGCTTCATCAAAGTTTTCAAAAACCATAGTTGCGCAATTTACACTTAGGCTCCTTGCATATGGTAGGACCTGAGCATGAAGGTAAAATCAATCACGTGGTATCGCATGCAGGGGGATGTCCCTTTTAGGAAAGAGCGAGCTACGATGCAGCCCTTGCCACAGTAAGGCAGCCATGGCGTCGCCAGTATAAATAGACAAGATAAACTTTACGAAATTCCACCCCCATACTTCTTGAATTATGATTCCTGGCATTATCATTGCACTATCCGCTGCGAACGCTGCGACTGCACGCCCTCCCCCCTCGACCTGTGACCCGACCGAAATCCAGGAGTGCTTGTCCCGGTTTGAGAAACAGTTTGCTGAGTGCGACCAGAATGACTTGAGCTGTCAGTGTAGCAAAGTCATCACTTCGGGTGCGAACTGCTACGCTGCCTGTCCTCAGGACGCTATGACGAAGTTCATCCAGACGTATAACGAAGGTCGCTGTGCTAACTTCGACCCCTTCTTGCATCGCAGGAATGCTAATCACGGAACTCCGACAGAGCAACCTGCTTATATCAATTCTACTGGACACCATAATGCGCTGAAAAGTGTTGGCTCTGCGAAGATGGACGCTCTAACGGTTGTGCCTAGCGAGCCAACAACTACGATTTCGCTGAGCCCACCGGACTACCACTCGATTCTCGAGAAATCGCGCTACAAGGAGAATTTGCGCTCTATTCGGAGCGAGCGGGCACGTCTTTCTAGTGAGGCCGCGGACCGTCTGGCCATGCCGTCTGCACAACAATCGAACAACAACAAAGATATTGTTGCTTCAGTCCCAGCCGTGGCCTCTGCTTCGCGACCAACAGCTTCGAACAACTACGTCAGTGCCACCGAGGCTCCCGAGGTCATTCAAATCTCTGGTGGCATGCAAGCGAAGCTCAGCGCCGCGATACTGGTCACTGGCCTCATCTGTCTTTTCCTCTGAACTGATTGTAAAGATTATAAGCATATATACATAAAACAAAAGAATGTTACAAAGCACGGAAGTCGTCTGTGGTTAATTTGATGGCCTGTTGCAGGGTCCACTTGGGCGCATAGCCAAGACTAGCTTTTGCCTTCGAAATGTCGTAGTACCGCGTTGCGCATGCGGTGCGAACGCGGAAAGCTGTAAGGGTCGGCTCTTTCCCAATAAAACCCATGATCCACTGCGAGAGGTAGCCGATGGCGAGAGCAGCACGCTTCGACAGCACGAGTTTGGGTTCCTCCTTGTGATCGTCAGCAGCCCAAATGGCGCGTGCAAACGACCAAAAATAGATCGGCTCATCGTTTGTGATGAAGAATGCTTCTCCAGCAACGTTCGGGGATCCGCTCAGCAGCTTCTGGGCAGCAAGTACGTGGGACCAAGCCACGTTCCCGACGTAGGTCACATCGAACAGGTTGTTGTTGTCTCCCAATTGGAACCGGTGCTTGCCGTTCTTGGCAACCTCGCGCAGGCCGGGGATCATCTGCCTGTCTCCAGGGCCAAAGATTCCCGCAGGCCGGATCGCTACTGTACTAAGCTGTGGCGAGTTTGCCTTCAGTACGATCTGCTCGCCCTTCTCTTTTGTCACGTTGTAGGCGTCCATGGACACTGTTGGATACGGCGTGGACTCGTTGACGCCGAAGAGATCGTCGCCGTTGAAAACAACGCCTGCGCTCGAGGTGTATACAAGCGCAGATACCGATTTCGAGGCGGTGCATGCGTCGACCAGTGTCTGCGTGCCCTCGACGTTCACCTTATGGTAGATCTGCTCGCCCATTCCGTGGATCGGCGAGGCCGAGTGGACGACCACCGAAGGTTTGGCGGTCTTAAGTACGGCGTCCAAGTCTGCGCGCGACGTCAAGTCGCCGGTATGCACGCTGATCTCGGAACGCGTGAAAGTGAATGACCCCGGGAGCGTCTGGGGCAGATCGCGAATATCAAAAACATGGATTCGAGGCCGCGGCTCGAGCTGAAAGAACTCCTCTATAAGATGAAGCCCAAGAAAGCCACATCCGCCTACCAAAAGCACGCTCTCCATTGTTAAGAGGCTTAAGTCCCCACATACCCTAATATATATGAAACATGACGCGAATACGGACTGAAAAGTCTGGATGAATGAATTACAGAAGTGGAAATGAAACACGAAGATCCCAAAGAATATGCTGAGACGCGCGATTCGTATAACCTTCAAGTAAACCTCTGAGATTCAAAGACAGGTGCTCAGTAGCCCATATCAGCCTGTCTGAACAGGGTAGCTAGTGTTGTTCTATACAGCCGCGTTAGTCGATACCTAAAATAAACGAATAGCACGCTCTTTTCAGTCAGACAGCATCTCCTTTTGCCTTTATAGCTGTTGACAAACATCCATGGAGTGAAGTCTTATAGCTGTGCGTGTGTCAGCAAACATCAGCCATGCCGAAGCACCAGCAACGGCAGCGAAAGACGCCGTATGTGCGGCCTCCGCCACCGCCGGAAAAGCAGGGGTTCTTCTCTCGAATAAAGAGTTTCTTCTGGAGCACTCCAGCGCCCGAAGAGCTGCCTCCTCCGCGCGTTATTGCTAGCGACGCCGATACCAGTGTCGACCATAGTTTCAATAGCCGTATAACGCACAGCTCGATCGACGCAAGCACTGCTGGCCAGGAAACGCTCGAGTCGTCGAGTCTTCGGGCCCCGCAACCAGAAGGATCCAGCCTCACTGGTCTCCAGGGCCCGAATGAGGCTCTGCGTCAATTTTTTGAAGACAAAGGTGGGGAAGACCTGTCCAATATGGAGATTGTCGGCGTTCTAAGCTTGATTGGTCAGGCCGTAGGCCGAAACGAGAGTCTGGTGGATTTCTCGAATCTTTCAGAGCTTTGTTCTTTCCAAAGCGACCAGACTCCGGCGGATGCATCGATCTTGAGGGCCTTGAATGTGCCTCCTTCGCCCAGACCGTATCTGAAAGGTACCCCGCCGCCCTCGCAAGTGCGCACTCGCTCTTCGTTGGCGAACGAGAGTCGCAGTCCATGGACCTCTCCTCGTCCCTCGCGGATTGGGGCACGACACAGCATCGGCTTCGGAGGCAGGCCGACTCCTCGGCCTTCGAAGCCCCTCAGAGCGCCCTCGACTCGTGAGCGCTCTGTCCCTACCGAAGAAGCCACTCCTGCTGCGTTGGCCATTCTCAAGACACTAGACGCTCCAACCAAGCGTGTTCTGTCCAGAGACGCCACACCTGCTACTTCTACGCCATTCAAGGAACTCGCATCACACCCTGAGTCTTCAGAACTTGCAGAGGCCCGCCAAACACGCCCAATTTCAAGCCCGCTCAATCCTAATAACGCCCAGCCCAAGACCTCTGAGACGCTGACAGAGGCAATGCGCCTTCCAAATATCCCTGCCAGTCTTCTTACCTCTACGGCTCAACCAACTATATCAAAATTAGCTCCAGTGGAGCCAGAAAGTCTTGCTTCTCGCTCCGAGGAGGAAGAGTTGCCCAGCTTCGAGTTCACAATCCCTCAAGCACGCACCTCGCGCCAAATGACTCCTGCCGAGGAGGAGTTCGTGGCACAAAGCCAGAACGAATTTCGATTCTAGACTAACTAAAATAATACAAAAGTTCTAATGCTGCAGCTTTATACAGAATCCAAGCCATATATGTGATTTGGTTTGTCATCACACACGAATCTCGAAAGTTGAGCTTTGAGTGCAGGTGAGAGGCCTTTTTCACGGCTTGATGAAAAGAAAGAAGGGAGCAAGAAGAGGCATCGGCTCGCTTCAGTTCCTCAATTTGCCGTCGCATGTGTTCAGCAGTGACGAAGACAGCGAGGAGGAACAGAAAAAGCCCAAGCTCGAGAGCACAGATGTTTCGTTCGATCCGCAGCCATTGATCTCGTCGCAGGACAAGAGCGAAGAAGAGGTCATTGAGATCAGTGATAGTGAGGACATAATAAACCTTGTTTCGTCTCCAGCGAAGCCAGACGGTCTCCAGAGCTCAAAGGTAATAAACGCAGAGATACAAAGCTCCAAGGTACAAAGCTCAAAAGCTCAAAGCTCGAAGGCACAAAGCCCAGAGATACAAGGCCCAGAGATACAAAGCTCAATGGTACAAATCTCAAAAGCACAAAACCCGAAGGCACAAAGCCCAGAGATACAAAGCCCAGAGATACAAAGTCCAGAGATACAAATCTCAAAGGTACAAAGCTCAATTAAACAGAATTCGAATATTCCAGGCTCCATTAGCCAAACCTCAAATGAACAGAGCTCGAATATTCCAAGCTCCATTAGCCAAAGCTCTCCTCCTCCTGCCGCACACTCAAACACACTTCCTACACGGAGCAGCAAGCCCATTAGGGCAGCAACAAGCTCGAATTCGTTACCGAGCAATCTTCATAGCACCGTTGATTTACATATCCTGTGCGACATCCCGGGCAAACAATTCTCGCGATTTCAGACCCACGGCACCAACCTACCGTTCTATAGTCTCGAAAAGGAGTTTGGGAGAGACTCAGTGTTTTTGTTCAATAACGAAGCTTTCAAAAAGTTCATGACACCTTCAAAACTATGTGCTGGAGCACCTTCCATGGAAATTCATGTCGTTACGGAGCCCCAGTGGAGGGCTATCCAACTAGGGGAGGGCGAAGAGCAGCTCGAAGAAGCAAAATCGCCATCAGAAGATATGGAAGAGAGCTTTTCTATTGTGTTAGAAGGCAAGGAAGGGCAGGTGAAGGTTCTGGTGACACCTGTCTCGATAGTTGCGAACCTCGTCAGACATTACCTGACAACATGGAAATTGCCTCTCGACTCTACCGTTATTGTGAAATTCGACGGAGACAAAGTCGACCTAAATAGCACATTGGACCAGCTGGATCTCGAAGAAGACGATAAGCTCGAGATCCACGCTTAACTGCATTTCGACTATTTTGGTACCAGGCGTGGAACCCGAGCCCTACTTTTTGAACTCCTGGATTTGGCCTCAAGGATGAGGCTAGCTGGAAAAGCATTGTGGGTGACGTTGTGGAGCCTGTTTTTCAGTGCTGTTGCCGCAAATGAGAACAAGAAGGGCTATCCGATTTTTTATGGCTCGTTCGAGGATGTAGGTGAGAGCAGAGTGACCACTGATGTGCTGCCTCGACAAGTCATCGATAAGCAGCTCACCGACTGGACGAAAGGATGCCCAGCGGATGCGTTCGTTTTCATAAGAGACTCGAATCCATTTGAACTGAACGGCATGAAGCGGTTTCAGAGAGCTGCTGAGAACTCGCTCACGAGAGGCACATTTCTCACGGAGCATCCGATAAATTTGCGCGAATTTGGGCTCGACTTGGAAGAATACTGTGAAGGCGAGTTTATTGATGTTGACGTGAAGAATATCGATAAACTTGAGAAGCATATCGACACGAAAACACGCATTTTTTACGTCCATTTCGAGGCTGGAACCTCTCCCGAGACGAAGAACGAGACGCTGAGCGAGATCTTGGGCCATCTTCCTTCTCCTTTTGTGTCAATTGCGTACACCTCAACGTTCACGAACGCAAAACCAATTTATCGCTCGATTCAGGTCAATCCAAAGCGACTGGAGCGCAAGCAGCTGAAGCACAAGCCAGACAAGATCGCACCGATCATCGCCCCTCTATTTGGAAAAGGTCCTCGCAAGCCCATTGAGGATCCTGTAGTGGATTTACCTGATAACTTTTTTCTAACGTTGATGGTGGGATCCATAGTCGCAGTACTATTTCTCGTCTACCGGGACTTTGGTGGGCGTAAACCTCAGCCAAAGCTGAAGAAATGAGTGACGCAATGAGCATAGTATTTATTAATTAGAATATCACTGAGTTTATCATGAAGCTTGTCTAGATGGTGTATGCCTATAACACCAGCATCTCGAGCCGCCCCAGAGAGAAGGAAGAGAATGAGCCACCATCATACGTTCAGCACCACCGGGCTCCAAACGTAATCTTCGCCATACCGAAGGCACAGACCTTGTCGATGTTGTTGCAAAGCAAGGTTGACTGCGTGGGCGCCGAGGTCAACTTGAGTCTAGGAGAAGAGGGGCCTAGAAAGCCTCCAATGGGTGCGCGTGCCGTTGAAACGATTTAGGCGCTCACGAAATGGAAGTTTGAGGTGAATCTCTTCAAACACCTTCTCCATCAGTGGACTACGCCGGATTCCTCCAGGAATAGGCGTACAACATCGTCCCACTTCCCTAAATCCAGAGCGATGAATACATAAAGTGTTGTGAGCATCACACAAACACTTGCTACACGGTTCCTCATAGGCTCTTTACTGAGTCCATACGTAGTTCGAAGGTAAATGCTTCATAAGCTTGGCCATTATATCATATGTATATATGGCAGAACATGGCGACGCAATGATAGTGGGCGCGAAACATATGGAAGCCACTTGCGAGGCTTCCATATGTTTCGCTGGCCCTTATTTATTTCCTGCCTTAAGTTGGGTAATGCGGAAAAACGCACAGGCTCAATATTCAATTTCATGACTGGATTTCTCGATTGTAGTCATGCTACAGAGAAAACTGATGCGGCTCCTACCATTTCTAATTCGCATGGACTGTGCCAGCAATCACACCTATCGCAGTGTACTTTGAAATCTCACGTTCGAATAGTGGTTGATGTAACTTCAAACTTCCAGAACCGATAGACTCTGGCAGAAATGAGCAACACTACGCATTGTGACTCTGGAAGAAAAGTGGACGCAAGAAGTCTGTTCCAGCTTGAAGAGGGATACCAGGGACACAATGTGGAACAATTGCCACTATGGTAACCAGCTCTTGTGGCAAACGGGCATTGACCATTCTGCCGCCCTAAGCTGCTTCAAAAACTTAGATGTGGATTGATTCTCGCGAGCTCGGCCGCTTCGTTTAAAGCAAATTTTGACAAACCTGTGAAGTTGCCTGAGACTGAACAACACCAAGCTCATTGAGTTCAAGTGAGAGAGCCTTGTTCTCATATTTCTCAAAACTTGATTTCAAAGTCCGGCTGGGATAGCCTTATGTGCCTGTCCAAGCAGGCACATGAGCAGAGTACTGGCTGTTGCAAAACATTATAAAATGCTAGAACTGTCAGTTCTTATGCTACATCACTAGTTATACTGGGTGCCTCCGTTAATCAAAGCTACCTTTCCGACTGGGATAGCTATTCGTGCTTCTCGAAGCGGGCACATGAGCAGATTATTTCATTAAAGCACTGGCTGTTGCGAAACAGTATAAATGATAGAACTGTCAGTTATCATACTACATCACTAGTTACACTGGGTGCCTCCGTTAATCAAAGCTACCTTTCCGGCTGGGATAGCTATTCGTGTCCAAGCAGGCACATGAGCAGAGCACTAGCTGTTGCGAAACAGCACAAAGCGATAAAACGATCAGTTCTCATGCTACATAACTAGTTATACTGGGTGCATCCTTTGAAGCTACCTTCTAAATTCTTTCACCTTGGGAGTGCCTTGCTCAATTGCTCAACTATAAGTATAGCTTCCAACCAACGAGCAAAGCTCCATTGGCTTTTTTTCAAAAGGTGACATCCCTTTAACACCTACATGAATAAAAGATAGTTCTGTGGAGGTTTTTTTCCCCCTATAGCTCGAAAAAAAAAAAGGTGCCGCATTTTGAAGTTTCCTCGATGTTTTTTTTTTGGTGTGCCGATCTCTCTGCCTTCAACGCACACAACTTGTGCCAAATAATTTGACAAAAAGAAAAATGAAACATGAGTCCATTAGAATACATGTAGCATTTACAGCCGACTATAATCTACAAAGAGGGCTCCAAAAAAAGAACCCAGTGCCGCAGCAAAACCCTCCTGACTGTTTTATTTTACCTTAAGCGACGTTTCATATTCAAAATGGTCAAATTAATCATCCTCTCTGCCCAAAACGGTTGTTGCGAATGCGAGTGGCGGAGCGGTTTGGGTTGGGCATTGTCTCAGGGTACGGCGACCCAACAATCACGTGGTTAACGTTTTTGAAGTTAGCTCGAGCTCTCTGCTCTCAATATCTCTCGATATGTGGAAGTGGGCCCAAGGAGCGGTAGCGTCGGTTACTGGAGCGCAGGAGCCCGAGTATGGAGCTGAGGCGTTCCAATCGATTGACTCGCGAGTTGCTGGGCTGAATCCGTATGGAGAGCTGCAGCCGGAGGATTACAACTGGCAGCAGCCAGCGCAGTCGCACGTGGAGACGCAGACGTTTTACTTCAACTCGCCTGAATACTTCGGCTTTGTGCAGCTCATCCACTCGAACCCAGTGAATCTTGCTTTTACTTCGCAGTTCACGTTCATGCTGCGTAAAGTCGGCGACCCAGACGTCAAAGTTTGGGGTTCGCACCGTCTTTCTTCAGCAGAGGTCGTTGGAGGCAGGAATTTCAAGGCCGAGCGGTTCTCGATCGAGCTCATTAATGACTACAAAACTTACCACTTCTCAGGCTTCTGCACGGACGACATCCAGGTCGATTTGTACTTCGACCGAGTCGGCTCTGGCTTCAAGATTGGCGAGGACGGAACTAGCCGTTATGGCACAGATCCTTCTAATCCATGGGGTACAATGCGCCACGTTTTCTGGCCCCGCTGCTCCGCCAGCGGCACGATTGTGGTGCGCAGCAAAAATTTGTTAATCGACCTGCCCAAGGGCCAAAGTCAGGGACTCGTTGTAGGCGCTCTGCAAGGCATGAAACCCCATCATTGCGCGGCCCGCTGGAATTTCCTCAACTTCCAGGGACCAACGCTGTCTGTTGGACTCATGGAGTTCACGACGCCGAACTCATACGGCCGACAATGCTCCTCTGTGGGGGGGGCGACCTACAACGGCGAAATTCTCATGACCGCGGTTAATTGCAAGACCGAACATGGCGCCACAAGCGCTGATCCTAATGGAGACGGCACTTGGCCAGCACCAACAGAAATAACCTTCACCTTAGAAGGGCCCCGTACCGACGCTGGTGACCTCACCAAACCGGTCCGCATTGAGATCTCTGGAAAGCTCACGAATTGCGTCGACCGCGTCGACGTCATGTCTGAGCTGCCAACTTTCGTCAAGCGCGTCGCCTCGGGTCTCTCGGGCGCCTCGCCCATCATCTACCAATACTACAATGAGCTCACCGCGAAGATCACCATGGACGGCGAGACTTTCGAGGAAAAGGGCAACGCCTTCTCCGAGGCAACCTTCATCAGTTAATCTATTATTTTGCATCGCTGGCCAGTATACCCTATATAATCATTTAATTTGCTGGCTCTTGCCAGATGCTTAGAAACCGCCGTCAAAACCGCCTCCGCCGAAGTCGTTTCCATCGTCGATGTAGTTGTTCTCCACAATTGTGTCGTGGCCACCTCCGTCAATAGCTTCTTCGAGCAGCATGCCACCGAGTAAACCGCCGCCTATTCCAAGGGCCATCGAACCCATGCCGAAACGGCCGCTGCTATATCCTCCGCCATAGCCGCCACCATAGCCTCCGCCATAGCCTCCACCATAGCCGCCGCCATAGCCTCCTCCATATGCGGGCTGCTGTTGAGGTTGTGTGGTGTAATTCTGAATGACGATGTGCTGAGGCTGCTGCGATTGCTGAGGTTGCTGTTGCTGTTGCTGTTGCTGAGGTTGTTGAGGAGCCTGCTGCTGGTATGAAGGAGGCGATTGGGTCGATCTCGAGGGAGGCGGACCGGCCGGTGGACCTCCGGACGGGGGCTCCCATTGCGATTTGCCCGTCGCTGTATTCACATAATAATACTCATTGTATCGGTCGTCCCATTTGACGAGCCAGCCCTCAGGAGTAGAGGGTGGGGGCCGCTTCACGTCAGACATCTCCTATGCAAATCAATGCCTTTGAGCTGAGCGGTGGCTACCTCCGCTCGTGGGAGGCGATTATATGGGACCTTGAGCAGCCCTTGCCTCCAGCAATTCGCTTGAGCACCTCTCCCGTTGGGCATGAGCGAGAGCAGAGAGCCCAAGACCGTTTGTGGGTACGGGCAGCTCTTACCCCCTCCCTTCCACGCACTCAATGCGTTCACCGGTGGACGTCAGAACTTGTGAGTATCGCGTCGTTAAGCGTATCATGGAGGTCGTGGGTGTATCGTGTCGCTATGCGTATGTAGAGCTTAGCGGTTTCGAGTAGTAAACGGTATGGTGTGGTGCTGCGTTGGTCCCCCCCGCAGACCAAATTACGACGCGCTGTTCTGGACGTTGTTTTCGTTAGTTGATTTTCGCTCATAGAAATGCAGGCGTTTTTGCTGGCTTGGCTGCTCTCTGTTGTGTCTGCCTTGAAGTTCGAGCTTGACGCGACTACAGGTGGAAACACCCGCTGCATCCGCGACTTCGTTGGCTCTGAAACGCTCGTTGTCGTTAAGGTCAAAGCATCTGGCAGCCTCTCGGACGGCCAGCGGCTGTCTATGGTCATCACTGACTCGAAGGACAATAGATTCGCGTTCCGAGATAATGTTGTTGACAAGGCATACCAAACGTTTTCGCCAACTAAGGACACAAGCTTCGATGTCTGCTTCACAAACCACCTCGACCGTGCGACGGGTTCGGGCGGACGTAGGTACCGCGAAATCGACCTTGACGTGCAGGTCGGCACCAATGCGCGTGACTGGCAGTCCTACCAAGCAGCAGAGAAGCTGAAGCCGACGGAACTCGTCATGCGCCAACTCAACGACAAGGTGGAGGAGCTTTACAACGACCTCGAGTACTTGCGTCTGCGCGAGGAGCGTCTCCGAGATACAAACGAAAGTACTAACGCACGTGTGAAGTCGTATTTCTTTATGATTCTTCTGTCCTTCTTCGCTCTTGGTGCGTGGCAGATCACATACCTTCGCTCCTACTTCCGCTCAAAGCATATAATCTAAAGACTGTGAATGGGCACAAAATCACGTATATAGTATAAACTAATTGAGCTTCCGCCACATGCGAGCGAAACTAGCCTTATCTGAACACATTCTCACCATTTTCTCCAAATCAGACCTAGGCACATTCACGCTTATTGTTCTTCCGGCTTTCTCGAGGCTCTCAACGGAGATTTGGTCGCCTCCTTGGCTGAACATTGCAAACATTCTCTCCATTGTGGGGTTTCGAGGTACCTCGTCTTCATAATCTTCATCACTGTCGTCCTCAAACCCCCCGGAACTACTCTCCTCATTTGAGCTGTCTTCGTTGTTCTGTACAGCGTTTTCCATGCAAACACTCATGAATTTCTCAAAAGTTATCGCTCCCGAGTTCTCGGGATCCATTCGAGGAAGCACACTGGGTGCAGAATCGCCTGGAATTCCAGCTGCAACGAGCGCATCCACAAGATCTTCTCTCATGAGCACCGGCTCGTCATTTTCATCCGGAACTAGGAATTTCTCGAAGGCATCTGAGTACTTCTTGAATGCCTCGTCGCTCATATCATTGTCAACCAATGACCCTACCCTGGCTCACGCAGCCTAAATAGGCATTGCTTTGTTACCAAGAGAGTCTCTAGCTGAGATTCTGATCTTGTCATTCAAAAAGATATTGAACATATCAAGATTTTGCTCGATTGATGATTTGATTAAAGGCTGGTGTGGAAAGATCTTTGTTTAGATGTATAGAGTGGCATCCGGGCTCCAAATTTCATGTTTCTAGCCAAATTGGTAGTTCAGCGTGACCTCAAGAATTTCAATGCTCTTTTCTAAATGCAAATTTTGGGTTTATTCTATAGCTTTTACGCTGAATGCTGCTGCACGCTAGCGTTCACTTCACCAGTCTATCGTTGGTCCACGTCTTTAGTGGACCAACCAAAACACTGCAAATTACCACCCAATTAACCTTACTTTTTCGACTTTGCTGGCTGAGAGATTTTGCCAATGCTCGCTGTTTTACGAAAGCAGAAACTTATATTCTCAATACTCCTCCTACAAACAACTTGGATTCTGGACTATTCTGCTCAACCACGACCCGATCATCGTTTTGGTATGCCGCATTGATGGGATGGAACACCTGCTCAATTAGGCATTTTCTCACAAAGTGGCCAGCTAACTTGAACACGTTCCGGGTCTGGGGCCGCAACGTAGATCTCACTACATTCTTCTCGAAAATGTGAATGAGCTGCCAGCTTTTTAGCTTGACGTCTCCACTCTCGTAGGACAATTGGCTCTGCATGGCGGAAAGTAAGGGCCCCGTAATTCTGGTATCCTCTGCGAATCCAAATCGAACAACTGCTTTGTAGTGACCCTTTACTTTAGTAGGCACAACCAATACTTTGTCTTCAATATCAACAACGGGGACTCCACTAGACTTTATAGTGCAGAATATGACAATGGAAGGCAAACTGCAGAAGTTACGCACTAGACTGGCATAAACACCAGGAACCGTGTTGGGCGAAGCCATATCTTGGCTTTGGGTATCTGAATAGATGATGGCAATTTTCCGCGTATCAGCGCCATTCAATGGAGCCATAAGCTGGTTGCCAGCTGCATCTGTGAGAGCAACACAACTCGGGAAGAGCGTAACTTCCGCTTCGTCTGAAGTTTCCCGAAGCTCAGGAAACAGATGTCTGATTCGCACTCGGCTTTTGATTTGGGTTGCAACAGTCTTACAGCGGAAGTACCACCAGAAGAAAAAGAATGACGTGAAGACTCCGCACATCATCAGAGGGAACCAGGCACCGTGAGGCACCTTCTTCATATTCGAAATTACGAGGCACATCTCCAAAGGGACAAAGATGCAAATATAGCCAACCACAATCAACGGATTCACATTCTCTGCAAAGATCAAGCAGATGGAAAGGAGTGACGAAGTAACAACGAAGTCGAGCGAAATGCCCAAGCCATAAGCCGCAGTCACGTTGTTGGAATTTTTGAATGCAGCAGTAGCTCCCCAAACTCCAGCAAATAAAAGCAAATTAGCTAGCGGGATAAATACTCGGCCCTTGGAATTTGAGAATCGTATGATCTTTAGCTTTGGGAAACAGTCGAGATTGATGAGCTGCTGCAAGATGCTGAATACACCCAAGATGAGAGCTTGGGAGGCAACTATAGTACAGAGAATTGCAAGCACGAACATGAACCAGTAGAAACCATTGCCAACTCCACCCGGAAGCGATGAGTAGAACACGTTTGCAAACTGATCAGGGTACTTGACAAGATAGGCACCTTGGCCCAAATAGGTCAACAGAAGGCAGATCAGTGTGAATGAAATGCCCAATTGAATCGGGACTTTGCCGAAGTGGCCCAGATCCGCAAACATTGCCTCGGTTCCAGTGATGGCAAGCATCGCTCCCCCCAATGCGTCGATTCCACTGCCTCGCAACAACCGGATCGCATAATACGGGGACAGGCTCCTAAAAACGCCTGGGTCGTACCTTGCAATGTTGTAAATTCCAGATACAGCCAAGCTAACCAACCAAACGAACATGATTGGGGCGAAAAGCATAGACAGCTTGCCCGAGCCAAGGTACTGAATGAGAAACAGAAACACGAGAATGGCCTCTGAAATGCCAACAATCTGCGTCAAACTAGGAACAGCTAGTTGGATACCTCCCACAGCAGTCAGAGCAGTGGTAGTAGGCGTCAACAGGCCATCCGACATGATTAGGGCGCAACCTACGAACCCAAGAGCCAGGGAAAGCAGAGATACAAACCTCACAACTTTGGGGTTCTGTTTCCAGGTGCGTTGTTCCTGGTCCTCAGACATCAGCGTGTTCGTGCGATGAAGCATTTCCAAGTCGGAGAGTCCCTCGGAGCCCGGCACATGAACACCCGGTCCTCGAACTCCGTAACGGAGGTGCCTTGCAATCTTGGTATAGATGGCAATTTGGCCTCCCTCGCCATCATTGGGTCCGAATGTAAGCACGATGAGAGTATACTTGAAAAACACAAGAATAACAAACAGCCAGAAGATTAGCGAGCAGCAGCCGTAGATGTCATTGCGCGTAGGGGTGGCGTGGGGGATCTGAATGGAGTTCATAACGTACAGCGGCGACGTTCCTATGTCTCCATAGACGGCCCCGAGCGACCCAAAAGCAAGAGCAAGCGTCCTGTGCCACGGAATACGCCTCACATTACCTTGGGAAGTCTCCGCTATGATATTTTCGATCATAGAGGGCCCTTTATTATGGCCGTCGACGCTTTGCATGGCCAATCTGAGCAATCTGATGGTGTTTATGGTTGTCTATGTGGATTTTACGGAGGGGGGGGCGAATTTATAGTGGAAAAAATGGCACGAAAGGCTATTATCAAAGGAAAATAACATCTGACGCCAGAGTTAATCCTTTTCGGGAGCCAGGAGCGCCTTGAGCACGCTTTCATTCGTCCGATAAGCTGTGCGGTGACTGCGTTGGGACATCGTCAAAAATGACGTCGTTTCGTCCATGGCCGTAGGCCACCTACACAACACCTGTATCTGGAGACCTTCTAGTGCTGCAAGAACGCTGAGAGAAGTTTGTGGTTAATAGATATTTAATTTCTAACCTATTTGAATTTTGCCCCCTCAATCCTATGTATATGCCATCTGGTGATCGTCACTCTGGCCGTCCACCTCAGAAGTTTTTCCTCCCAGCGAGGTCTCTAGATCCCCTCCACCAGGGACAATGCGCTCGCGTAACCCACCGCGCTGCGTCATTAGGCACACAGGGCGAGGGCCTCAAAAATATCGACAGAGCTGCCTTTCCTCTGGGCTCAGTATGGATCACGTGTTCTAGCTTTTGGGATTTCCAGACGGGCTTCCCTTGCACGTGCTCTGCCCTGTTTTGTCGTGTTGCAATCGCTTAGGGGCGCTGCATGTGACCAGTCAGTGGCTCCCCGGGGGTAGGGTACTGTAGCGCCTCGCATACGGAGTTCGTAAAAATAGGAAATGGCAGTGATAAGGCCATGCATGACGAGAATCAAAGGCACACAAAGTACTGCGAAGTAATGTGGGAGTCAATATGTAGAGAGCGTTCTCGGACACTAGAGCAGGGGGCCCGCCAGCGATAACAGAGCAGAATCCACCTGTTGTCGTGGGGGGACTGACATGGGCTTGTCGGATCGTCTGCAAGCTCGATTGTAAGTGGTCGAACTAGCGGCCATACGCACGTCTGCAATCACTAAATAGCCTTTAGCATATGCTCAAGTGAATGTTCTCTGTGTAAACGCAGAGAAAGCAAATCGGGTAACGAGCAACCCTTATTCTCGCTATCGTGGCGATACTTGCGGTTAAAACTTGCTCACTATAGATTTTCCGGCCGATATCGGTTGCTTCGAACTCAGCCTGTAATCAAGCGCTTTTCATTGGGCAGAGATAGTTCGAGCTTCTCTGACTAATTGCTCTGGAACGCGGGCGGCCTAACCCATGGAGTCGAAACCCTGGGAAAGCAGCAGCGGAAATGGGCCATAATCGGGGGGATGTGCGGGCCATAGCAGCGCAGCAAGTTTGAAAACCTCGATATACATTGTATTGCGGACTGACCACATCAGTGTAGCGAGCAAAGGGGCTTATCAGTGGATCCGCCTGCACCCCTGGCCCTAATTATGATATGGCTATATTCTCTCTATTCTTGTTGAAATGTTCCGAACCCTGAGATATTAAACCTAGAACCGGTACATCGGTTTATATAAACTTAGTGACGCATAATTGTATCTTAATATTACTAGCGAGATACTGCTTTTCACCGAATAATTAGAAGAAATTCATATTTCTTAACACCTCCTCAAAATGGAAGCCCTCGTTCCCGTTTCGAATACAAGTACTCTGAGCAAGTACTTCCAGCTGCCCCAGGGCCCCCAGGTCATTGCTGAGTACGTCTGGATTGACTCCGGCCTTGGCATGCGTTCAAAATCGAAAACGCTGCCCTCATTACCCAAGTCGGTGGACGAACTTCCCCTATGGAATTTTGATGGTTCTTCAACCGGCCAGGCGCCAGGTAGCGACTCGGACATATTACTGAAACCGGTCGCCATTTATAAGGATCCTACCCGGGGAGGCAATAACATCATTGTTCTTGCTGAGTGTCTCAACAACGACGGCAGCTGCAATAAGTTCAACTACCGTCACTCCTGTAACCTGCTCATGGAACACTTCAAGGACGAGCAGACGTGGTTCGGCATTGAGCAAGAATACACTCTGCTCGACCAATTTAACAATATCTACGGCTGGCCAAAAGGCGGCTTCCCAGAACCTCAGGGCCCTTATTATTGCGGTGTCGGAACCGGCAAGGTGAACTGCAGAGACATCGTTGAAGCTCATTACCGTGCCTGTCTGTACGCAGGCGTTAACATTTCAGGCGTTAACGCCGAGGTCATGCCCTCCCAGTGGGAGTTTCAGGTTGGGCCCTGTGAGGGCATCAAGATGGGCGACGACCTCACCATAGCCAGGTATCTTCTGCACCGAATTGGCGAGGACTTCGGTGTCAAAGTCACTTTCCACCCAAAACCGCTTCGGGGCGACTGGAACGGCGCAGGCTGCCACACCAACGTCTCGACCAAGGCCATGCGCGAGGATGGCGGCCTGGAAGTTATCGAGGCTGCTCTCAAGAAGCTCGGTCTCCGCCATAAGGAGCACATCCTCACTTACGGAGAGGACAACCACGAGCGTCTCACGGGCCGCCATGAAACTGCGTCCATGGACGATTTCAGCTACGGCGTCGCCAACCGCGGCGCCTCAATTCGAATTCCGCGCTCGGTCGCTATGGAGAAGAAGGGCTACTTTGAGGACCGTCGCCCTGCCTCCAACATCGACCCCTATCTGGTAACTGGCATGGTCGTCGAGAGCATTCTTGGCAAAATTGACGGCGTTGACATGTTCAAAAGATTTGAAAATGCTACCAAAGGTGTCTGAACAATCCTCTGTTTACATTAGCGTAAGCTCCAAAAAGAAACTCTCACTCTAATTATTTACTCACGAAAGTGTGTTACAGGAAATGGCTCCAATCTGCATGAATACTTATGTTTCGTTTCCCCTTCTTACCTTTTAAACCGTTTTGTATTTTGCATAAAATTCTGGTGCTCTCTCTCTTAACACTGGCTGCTCGACTTTGGTCTTTGAGGACTGCGCAATTCTCACGTGCACTGAAATATTCCAGACTCTCGCTATGAAGGCGTTCAGGGAGTACTTTCGAAGCCCAGCAGCAAAGGGGAAGAAAGTTACTGGACTGTTTGGAATTAAAGGGCTCACTTCCTCGGAAGGGCTCACCGAATTTGCCACATCCTCGCTGGCGCGTGCACAATCCCTGGCGCATGATCTGCGATCACCAGCATCTAACAACGGTCAGGCAGGTCCTTTAGAAATTAAGAAGCTGGACGAGCTTAGTGACACGCTATGTAGAGTTGTGGATCTCGCCGCATTTCTGCGGATAACCCATCCCGATCCTAGAATGGCAGATGCTGCCCAGCAGGTTCATGAGTTGCTCTTTGGTTTCATGAGCGAACTGAACACAAGCAAAGATTTGTTCCAGCTTGTGCAGGCAGCATTGCAAAACAGCGAGACGCAAGGTGAAGAGAAAATCGTCGCTCAATTGCTGAAACATGACTTCCTGAAGAATGGCGTTCAGTACAAACAAGACACAACTCGTCAAAATAAGTTCATTGATTTGTCCAATGACATTTCTGTCAACGGCCAATCTTTCCTGCTTGGCTGTGGCGATCGACAAATCGACGATCTTGAATTGAGCCCGACTGAACTGAAGGGCTCCAGCCCTGCGTTGTTGGCCAAACTAAGTAGACTGGGCGCCACATCTTCCTCCATCTGGCAAGGCAAGATCCGTGTCCCGGCCTCCATGCCGCATATCAGTGAGCATCTCTTGGCCACAGCTACAAACCCAAACACTCGCAAAAAGGTTTGGCATCATTTGCGATCTGCGTCGAAGCAGCAAGTCCAACGGCTTGATGGGGTCTTGAGGGATCGCCACGAGCTGGCCCTGCTTGCTGGCTATGATACTTTTGCCAATTATGAGCTGGGAGATAAGATGATGAAGAACTCTGAGAATGTGAATCGGTTTCTGACCTCACTGGCTACCACTGTGAAACCGCTTGCATCCCAGGAGCTTCAGAAGATTGGGGCACCTGTAGCACCCTGGGACTACAATTTTGTACTATCCAAATACCGGAGCCAGCTGCGAAGAACTGTATCTCCGCCATCCTTTGAGCTAACGGGTGTTTTCCATGCCATAAACGAGCTGATACAGACGCTATACGGACTCCGTTTTGAGCCGGGTAACATACTACCAGGAGAAGTTTGGGATCCTGAAGTTCATCGGCTCGACGTCTATGATGGTAACGAGAAAGTTGGCGTTGTTTATTGCGATTTGTTGAGCAGGCCGGGAAAGCAACCGAATCCTGCACATTTCACTATCCAGTGCGCACGGCAGCTGTATCCCACTAATGAGAGGCAGCTCCCGATAATTGCACTTGTGTGCGATTTCGAAAAAAACAGTAAGACCGGCAGTGTCACTATGCAATATGGCGATGTGCAAACGCTGTTTCATGAGATGGGGCATGCCATTCACTCGATGGTTGGTCGCACTCGCTTGCACAACGTTGCAGGCACTCGGTGTGCCACGGACTTTGTGGAGCTCCCTTCTATTTTATTCGAGAAATTTGCCTCGCACCCGGCCGTGCTTGAAACAATGAAGCCCGAGCTAGATGCCTCACAATTTCTGGCCAAGCAAGCAAAGATCGACGCTGCTACCGAGTATTGGGAGACCTGGCATCAGCTGTGCCTGAGTTTTCTTGATCAGGCTTTGCATGGAGAGCCGTTTCTGAAGTCTGGTAATTCAACTGCAGTGGCCAGACAGATCACTGACCAGTACACTCTCTATGATAAGGCTCCACTAGCGGATCAGCACACCGAACAATTCGCGCATTTCGGCCATCTGATCTCGTACGGAGCTACCTATTACAGTTATTTATTAGACCGAAGCCTTGCCTCCATGACATGGGATCTGCTGTTCCAGCAGCGAAGCTCGTGGGACGAGGGAGGGCACCGGTTCAAGGAGCAAGTTCTCCAATGGGGAGGCGCGCGAGACCCTCTCGAATGTATAGAATCTTTATTTGGCAAGGAGGTTGAGCCCAGCGCCATGGCCAAGAGTTTGGCAAACCGGCTCTAAAATGAACATATTCGGCTCACCCCTCAATCAAATTCTTTTAAATTCGGCATCTCTCATACTGGCGTGATCGTGCCCCCCTCAAGGGATTCATTCTCAAACCTAGAGAAGCACAACAGCGTTGTCAGCACTCGGAGTTGAAGGGATCCAACGTGTTCACTTAGATATGTAGATTAAAAAACGTTGCGCTAACCAGCTTCCTACTGGGAAATGCTCATGACCTGCCACACACGGATGACATTATCGGTGTAGCCAACATAGAGCACCTGGCCATCAGGAGACCAGAGAAGCGAGATCGGAGTCGGCTCCTTGCCAGTGGCGACTTCGACACGGAGTTCCTCGTGGAGCTTTCGGCTCTGGAGGTCGTAAATCTTGACGCCAGAGGCGGTAGCAGCCGCGATCCAGAAACGGCTCGGGGAGAAGGAGAGGCCGAAGACCTCATCGGAGCCAGCGAGCGAGTACGAGTACGACGCAGGGTTGACGTTCCAGATGAAGATCTCGCCATCCTTTCCGGCGGAAGCGCAAAGCGAACCATCCGGAGCAAGAACGGCGGTGTTGATGTAGCTCTTGTGACCGACGAAGTCGGCATCAAGTTCACCGGTGTGGACACCCCAGGACTGAAATATGAGTTAGTATGCTGTTTTTTCCCACTACGTGGGCATGAATTTTGGTGGATCAGAGATCTTGGTGGAAAAAAGTTCCTCACTGTGATACTCGGAAGTAGCAAATAATGATGTAACATCATATCCACCAGAAAGAAAAAGTTAGTACTTACCTTCACAAGCTTGTCATGGCCGGCGGAAATAACACGCGGCTTGGCATCGGGGGTGAGGTGGGCAGAAGAGACCCAGTCGTTGTGGCCGGAGGGACCACTGAAGACGAGCAGCTGCTGGCCGAGAACGTCCCAAATACGGACGGTGCGGTCACGGCTGGCAGAGACGATGAGCTGGTTGTCGGCAGAGAAGTTGCAAGACAACACGTCGCCCTCGTGGCCGACGAATCGGGTAGAGCTGCCGTCGGCCAGAGACCAAAGGCGCATAGACTTGTCCCACGAAGAGGAGAGGATGTAGGCGCCATCCTGAGACACAGCAACGTCAGAGACAATGTGGCTGTGGCCGAGGAGAGAGCGGTGAGCGTAGCCAGTGGAGTCGCCTTCAAGAGAGAGCTTCCACACAATGACGCTCTTGTCACGCGAACCGGAGATGAGAGTGTCCGGAGTGTTAGGGGTGATAGCAAGGGAGGTAACCCAGCCGTTGTGGCCCTCAAGGGCGCCGCGGAGCTGCAAAGTCTCAATACTCATGGTTAATAGACTATGTGTGGTGACAAGAGAATTTCTCAGTTGTGCCTGCACCCAAGCCTGGGCGACGATCTGAAAAATTCGTATCACCTGACTGTGCTAACTACCCAATACGGCGCGCCCCACATAACCACCCGGGTACTCAATTGCCACTAATTTTTCCGTTGTGATATATAGGGCTAGGTTGGATGCTTACTACTTAGGGCCGAGCCCTCATTGCATGTGCACCGCCCGAGCGCTTATTCCATGGAGGAGTCTGAGTTTCGAGGTTCTAAAGCCAGGCTCTGGTGCAGCATGGCCTCTTTTTCTCGGCCAAACGCAGATGCCTGAACCGGAATGTTTAGTGGAAGCAGCTGCGAGTGGGACGCGTCATGCAGCAGCTTCACTTCCCTTCGCAGCTTGCCATTGACCTCCTCAACGAGTCCATTGTAGTTCTCCACCGCTGCTCTGAAGCTTTCGCGCTTCAGCTCGACGTCTCCTGGTAGTTTGCCGTCCGCGATGGCTTGCGTCAGGGCAGAGCCGTACTGCAGAATCTTGGTAATTCGCATGTCAAGCGCGCAGATACTCGAGAGTCGCACACGCACGTCCAGCTCATCTCCGTCGTGCATGCCCTCGTCTGAGGACTGCATCAAGGCGTCGTGGTCTGCCATTGGCCGAGCTGCTCCTTTCTGAACCGCACTTCTGGCGGGATTTCTTACGATTCCCGATCCGTGTCGATGGGCGATGCGCGCCCTAACCTGTACCATCGTATGTATGGTCCTAACCCTTGTATGTGGTGCCGGAAGAAAGCAGCACCGGTAAATGATTCTCGGTATTGCTCAAGACAAAGTAATTCTCGAGTTGAGGGCCGTTATTCTTGGAGCAATTCCTCTGCGAGCTCGGGGCGATTTGGTGCGCTGATGGAACAGTTTGCAGCATTGAAGCAAAAGGCCATGGAGGCTCGCGATCTGAACGTAGAGTTCATGACCTCGTTCGAGAGATCACAGAATGGCGTGCCTAAGGTCGATCCGTACACGGATCCCGCTTGGGATGTCTCCGCTGCTGAAGCTGAGAGGCAGTTCCCGTCCAGAGTGGAAAACGTGAATGGTGGGGTCACTGACGAGGAGAGATCCTACGTCAAAGCAGTCAATAGCAAGAAGCGGGGTGATGACGCACTAGTAGATCACCTCAATAAGAAGGTCAGAGTTGCTGAAAAGAGATCCAGTGCCCAGAACTACGCGAACCCCGAGGTCACAGAGATGGAGGGAGTTCCTCTCTCTGATGCCAATGCACGGTTCAACCGACGATTCTGAATGGAACCCCCTCCCCGCCCCACTCAAGCGTAATTAATCCTTACTTAGTCGATCTTAATCCACGAGCGCGGTTTACCGCCGTTGCGTGGCCCCAAACCCTCCTGCTGCATGCGTTGCAATGAACTTTGAGCCCCTTCCCTGAGATTTCGAGCTGTAGACAAGATGCGCACGCCGCGGGTGATAATTATGCGCCACGGCGAGACCGAATGGTCTAAGAAGGGCTTCTACACCGGCGAGACCGACCTTCCGCTGATTAAGGAAGGTGCCGAGATGGTCGCCAACGACGGCCGGATCGGCGTAGGTCCCGGCCGTTTAGTCGATCCTAAGTTCATTCGGCATGTCTTCGTGTCGCCAAGGCTTCGTGCGCAACAGACAATGGATCTGTTTCTGCATAATCACAAATGGAGCATTCCCGCCCACAGTTTCACGACAGATGAGAGGTGCAAAGAGTGGGACTATGGCGATTACGAGGGGTGGACGACACGGCAGATCAACGAGCACCGAAAGAGCAAGGGCCTAGCTACACCGTTCAAAGTCACTCGCGATGGATGTGAAGGGGGCGAGTCGCCCGAGGATGTAACGAAACGACTTGACTCACTCATTGCGGATATCCGCAAGATCCACGCTGAAGCAATGGACAATGAGGATCCCTGCAACGACGTACTCGTGTTTGCGCACGGCCACAGCCTCCGAATGTTCGTTTTGCGCTGGCTCGGTATCTCGCTTGCGGACTACATTCCGATGCTAATGCCGGCTGGCGGCCTTGGCGTGCTCAGCTACGAGCACAACTCGATCAATGAGCCTGCTTTCGAGGTCGGCTTCCACCTTTCTAGTTTTGAGCATCAGATGTCCACCTAATCAAGTTGTCTAGTCGATTCACGTATGTAGGCAGTCACAATTTGCATGATAGCGGATTCTCTTGCGAGTCGACCAAGTCGCTTGGCAGGAAATCGAAACAGGGACAGCGACGATAGAAATAAACTAATTACGTCGTTTTTGGTCCTCCGAATGAATCTGTGGTCGAGGATTTTTCTGGTAATCAGTGTATTCTCCTCGCGATGAAGTTGTTATCACGCTACGAAGCTCAATGTGTATCTATCTATTTAACATTGCTATATACCCAGCTCCGAGAGAATTTTGTGCTGCTCTTTGGACAGTTTACGTCTCCCTCGCCGTCCTCGGGCTTTGTCAGGATTCGTTATATTAGGACTGATGGTATCAAACGAGGTGTATGTCGGGTTGCTCAATGGTGAGTGTTCTCCCACAGAGGGAGAGACGGGCTCAGAGCCACTGTGGAGAGGCAAGGTAGGCGCCAGCGTTCCCATCGTAACCCGCGATGCTGAATGCTGTGGCTGCCATCGGGGTAGGCTATTGGGTTCCCCGAAAGGATCCGAAGCCGAATTAAGGAACCGAGTCGACAGCATGAGTACGCCAGTGATGAGCACAGCAGTACCAACGACAACCCATATGGCATGTCCCGGCTTGAACACTTTGCTTTTTCCATAGAGAAGCACGCTGTTTGTGAGGGTCGTGACGTTATAAATGCAGAACACGAGCGGGTAGAGCACCGACGTTGAAATACATTGCAGACCGTTGTTCACGCACCACATCTGGGACAGTGCAAACACAAGAAACGACACGGCTATGATCCAGAACCTGAGCTGCATCACATTGGTGAACATGTCATGGTAGTCTCGCAGTACAAGGCCAATGAGCAGTTTAGCGGAGAGCAGCGAATGTGCTGAAGCAACACCAGCAATTATTCCCCACATCCAGCCACATCTTCCGTCCAAAGATGTATCAGTCATCCCTTCTTTTCTCAGTCGAAGTCGTCGAGCATAGGTGCCCAAAGTCAAAGCGCCTGCCAAAGTCGCAAACATCCAGAGCATGAATTGTGGTCTCTGCAACAGCGCAAAAAGCTGTTTCAAAGAAACATCTGGGTCGGACCGGGCACCGCCTAGACCAGCTACAATGACGGTTCCGCCGATTACAAGCACAGTGCCTAGCACGGCAAGTCCAGTTAGAGGCTCCTTGAGAATGAGATTGGCCAGCACAGAGTTCGTGACTAGCCCAATGGCCTGAAGCGTACAAACAAGCGCGAGAGGAAGAACGGCCAGCTGCACTGTGGAGCCAAAGATATTAGCAAACACGAAGAGAGCTATACCTGTTCTCCACAGAGCCATTGAGTTGTTCTGCCATCTTGACACCCACTGTGATTCCAAGTTATGTAGATATGACTGTTGCCTCGTCTCAGGGGAGGACTCTGCATCTCGAAATGGCTCTGGAATCGACTCCGGAGTGGGCTCCCTCGATAAAGGCGCGCCGAGATACGATAGCCGCTGGAAAGTCAGCCCTAAGCTCTGCACCGTGCTTGCTATCACCACCACTGTGCATTTCCAGAACAGTCCCATGCCAATAAGACCGACTGCGCGTTCAAATGAGCAGCGTGCTTTATATTAGCTCGATCTTCCTGGGCGTCACAGTTTAGTGGGGTCACATGTTCAGACTCACCGTCTCTTCGTAGATCATTGTGAAATATTTAGGCTATTGAAACTAGCTCTGACTAACTCTGACTACATAAATCTGTGATTACTATCTCAGTGCTTCTGAAATGGCGTCAAGACTCAATGCCCTGCACACGCTTCCTGCCCCGCTGATACCAGCGTCTGGCTTTTGGGCCAAGGGCAAGTCGTTAGTGAAGTTCTACAAGACCGGCATTGTAAATGTTTGGCAGAATCGTGCTGCAGCCAGCAAGATAAGAGAATTACATGGCTGTCGAAATGGGTTATATCTCGCCAAGTCCATTGTGGAGAACACACATTTGAAGCTCATCGAGCAGCACATCAAGAAGACTAAGGCTTCGCCGTTGGCAGTAAAACGAGAAGAATTGCTCACTTTAATCCGTACTGAGCGCGATATGGGAAAGCTGCCTTTGTTCGTTGTTGTATTCGCCATTTGCTTCGAGTTTACACCATTCGTCTTGTGGGGATTTCCTCGCATAGCACCATCGACATGCTGGTCAGCGTCGTACAATGCAAAGCTGCGTGAGAAATACAAACTTTGCCTTGCTGATTTGAGGGCCAATTCGAAGGTTGACGGCTCAGAATCGCCTTACAGGCTCGACACTCCCACGTTGAGAAAGCTGGGTGCCGCCCTCGACTTTGGGCATCATTACCGCTTTCTCCCTAGGTCTCTGCTTATTTCCAAACTGCTTGATCATATTACTAAAGTGAGGGCGGATGATGTGCTTTTAGGCGAGAGCGAGGCCAATCTGGATGAGCTCGAGAAGGAGGAACTCATACGTGCACTAATGGCTCGTGCCTTGCCTTTGGACGGGGGTCTCGACGCACTGCGTACCTGGTTACATGAATTCAAGGAACCAATGGATGCTGGGTATTTCTTAAAACCCAAGCTCTCTTGAGTAGAACAGCCGGCACTCGTAACCCCCCCCCCTGTACATAGATCAGTTTGAGCAAAGCATATAGATTATACATTCCTCCTTCTCCTGCTGAATAAAACGACCGTTCAAACACCTCTAGGTAGTCCTTGTGAAATGACTACTCCTCCTTGGTGCTGGCTTGCTCTCCTGAGATATGATAACCCGAACGTAAGTTCCATTCAACGAAGTTGACAGACGAGAGACGCGGCCAGTTGACGTATTGCAGCCCATGAGCGAAGATAAATTTAAGCGACAGTCCAGCAACAGAGGCAAAAATAAGCGTGACAATGGTGTTAAACAGCCAACCGTGCGTTTCTGAGGGATAAATCAACGAGAGCGCTGCCACAAGACTGCAACCGCCGAAAAGGTAAGGAACGCTTTGCACCCACAAGCTGCGTCGGTCCATAAACGGATAGACTCGCGATGACGGGGTATAGTCGCCCAGAAATAGTGTGTAGCCATCCTGGCGGGGTCCGTCTCTCAGATTATTGCGGTAGTAGCGCAGAATCGAGTTGCGAAGGTCTCGCAAAGCGCCAAACTTCGTCCGCTGTCCTGTACGGGTGAAGTCCGTCTTGAGGGCACCGGTTCCGGAGTAGGCGCACGAAACGCCGTCAGCGTTGTCGGCCCAAGTGTTCCGGAAGCGCGCCACAAACTTGAGATCAGTCGCAATTGTCTCCCCTTTCACCAATACTCCTGCTGCCGCTAGCTGCTTTTCGAGAGTATACAACGCCAGCGTGCTTTGAACGACATTTGTCCTATCAAGGCAGTCCATGCAATTTGTCCGCACAACACCTTTCTGGGTCTGCACGATCTGACCGCCACGAGACTCGAACCACATCGCCTGATCAAGGCCCATTTGAACGAGTTGGTCGACGAGCAATTGCACTCGATGCCAGCGCATCTTCGAGCACTCGTGGTGGAAATCAAAGTAGATGTAGTGCAACATCGGGTCGGCAAGCTGCTGCACGACTGCTTCGTACACATCCTTCACCGGCTTCTCGTATCCACTTTGGTTCACAAGGTTTACCAGGAACTGCTCGCCGTATATCTGCTTCTGATCCTCGAAATGCTTCGCTGCAGCGATACAGCTGCCTCCCAAATCACCAATGCGAAGCACGGGTTTGTACTGTAGATTGTTGATCTCACTCCACAGCGCAGGCACAGAGCCGCGAGTTTGCAAGAATGAGAATTTTTGATCCCCAACGAAAAGCAGCTGCTCGGTCTCGTTGAAGTTCGCAGCGAATCCCTCGCTATCAAGGCCCCGACGGAAGTACCGCGTACCTGCCCTGAAGCGGCTGCGTCTCGAGACGACACCAAACTCGACAGCATGGCCGTGAACGGAGATCTGTGCTAGGGATACGACGCCGTAAATTAGAGGAAACAAAAACTGAGGGAACGCAGCAAGGTCGCGTGACACTTCGTAGTTCCAGAAGTAACGGTTGTTCAAAGTTGGCTCAGAGCCAGAGGCCAGAATACTCGCAGTACGTTGAGAGCTACTTGTGAGGTCGTAAGAGGGAGAAAAGAAGAGCGTGGCATCTCTCAGGTGCGACTCGAGTAGCTCTACATACTCTGCATCGCGTAGTTCAGAGCCATGAAAGCCAATGACCTCGCAGGAAAGAACGCGGAACACGCTGGCGTTGCCCAGGGACCCCACTTTCTCGGTCTGTGTGGCTAAAATAAGGTACTTCGAAGAGGGAAGGTCGATAATTCCCACGATGCCACCGATGGCTCGGCTATTGCGAGAAGAGGCAGGATGCTTGTCCGCTGAGGTGGCAATTAGCTGACCGGAGCCACGGTCTATGAGCAATACCGCATCGCCTTTCTGTAGGATAAACTGGTGGGGCTCTTCAGTGAAAATCAGGCTCATTAGACACGCAATAACTTGTATACGCCGTGTCAACGGAGATCGCGGATAGTCACGCAACCCCTAACCAGGCCCGATCGCACTGGACCTGGACCGATCTAGGCATTCTCGATTTGATGGAGGAGGAGCATACCTTGAGGCTTGAGATTCCGCTCGAATCGGCAACTCAGGCAGAGGCTCTATGTGAGTCGTTAAGGCCGGACCCCAGCCTAGGTCCTAATGCAACGAGAGAGTTCAGTGTCGAGGGCACAAAGCTCATTGTCGACATGAAGGAGACGTCGGTAAAGTCGCTCCGCGTTGGTGCAAACTCTTTTTTTGATGTTCTTAGAGAAGCACTAGAGTGCCTGGTGACGTTTGACCCTGCATACTACTCTGCATCATAGCTATTTATTTCGTGTAATCGATCACCCCATGACGGTCTGTAAAATGAAGAGGAGCAAAAGACCCATTCATGCTAACACTTATATATGAAGAATTGTAGAGACATGATTTGCTAGCCTGTTGTTTTGTCTTGCTGATATCACCTTGGCCGGCCCTCGTGTAGAACCAATAGCAGGTTGACTGATAATTGCTAACTGTGATTTCCTATATGAGACTGAACTTGTCTTGGTATGAATTTGTCCTACACTAACTGTGTTGCTTTTGTTGTCTCTGGCCATATGTCTAGTCGACTTCTATATTGAATACGATAGTCCACCGGTTAAGACACGCCTATTAGAAAATGCCAAATGGCAGATGTGAAATCTCTATAGAACTCCTAAATAGTTCCTGCGTTTTTGCTGCGTTTTAGCTGAGCATCTCCGCTCGATGGCAGGAGGTTCATCATTTGTGAGCCAGTATCATTTGATATGAATCTGTCCTACACCAACTGTGTTGCGTTGTTTGTCTCTGGCCAATTGTCTACTTACTTTTTGTATTGAGTACGATACTCCACCTGTTAGGATGAGCCTGTTACGAAACGCCGAATGGCAGATGCGATATCTCTATTGAATTCCTAAATAGCTCCCGCGTTTTTGCTGAGCATCTCCGTTTGATGGCAGGAGGTACATCATTGTGAGCCACTATCATTTAATATAAAATTGTTCTACACCAACTGTGTTGCGGTGGTTGTCGACTTCTATATTGCATACGATACTCCACCTGTCAGGAGGTACGTATTAGAAAATGCCAAATGGCAAATGTGAAATCTCGATTGAACTCCTAATTAGCTCTCGCGCTTTTGCTGGGCATCTGCGTTTGATGGCAGGAGGTTCATCATTGTGAGCCACTATCATTTGATCAGCATGCAAAGCTTTTTCGTTAATGTACATCATATTATTTGGACAAGTTCAGGAACAGAACCATGCGCTCCTCATCCGGCTCAGCATCAGCTAGCGGCGGTGGGCCGTACTGACGCACAAAGCCCCCAAAAGTCGGTTTGATGGCAATAATAGTAAGCTGGTTCAGGCCCGGCGCCAGCGTTATTTCGAAAGACTCCCACTGTCGCTGAGGGAACTGCGCTGGAAGAGGCAGCAGCTTTGCACCGTTGAGCAACACGGCAAGCTGAAGGTGTTCGACTTGTCTATTTGGCAGCACAGACAACCGCAGTGTCGACTGGTAGTATGGCAGCGTCGTGGCGTAACTTGTGAACGCCTTCGATGGCGAAGGTGGGATTTTGATCTGCAGTGTATCGTTCTCTGCACGCTTCACGTCTTCTATTGGCAGCGATACCGCAAGATGGGGTGGGATTGGCGTGGAGTGGCAGGTTACCATCCTGAGCAGAGCGTCCTCAGGACCCTCGTCTGGTGGCCTGTACACAAGCTCGTCGTACACCGCAGACGGCTGGAAGAACTGCGGCGGAAGCGGGCCAGCGCCCGGAATCATTGCGCCGTTCTCGGGGTTCATTCCACCTTCCTGGCCTTCTCCATCGCCGAGATCCTCATCATCCATATCCTCTGAATCGGCCTCGAAATCTTCGTCATCGTCGTCCTCGTACCGCGGAGCTCTCACCGGAAGATCCTCTTCGTCATCGTCGTCATCGTCGCCCTCGTCATCCCCGTTGTCATCCTCCTCGTCATCGTCGTCGCCCGTGCCACTCTCGCTGGGGCCAGTGCTCGCTGCACGGGGTAACGCGACTTCTAGATAATGTGGAATCTGCGAGTATTTCTTGATTTTGTTTTCGAGCTGTCTGCTGAGTGCCTTCGCGTCGTTGTAGATCTGCGAGTCCTCTTGGTTATACAGCATCGCGTTCTTGAAGATCTGGCCAACCGCCTCCTCAAAATCGGCCCAGGACTCCCAACAACCATTCGCTTCGAGCTGTTTTCTTACTTTTGTGAACGATGTTGGGTTTTTCACTATCGCCATGTAGTTTGGGTAAGTCTTGGTGTCAGGCTCTACGATGAATGCGTCGCTCAGCTTTCGGCCTTTAGATTTGTAACTTTCGAGCTCGCTGAGCGCAGCATTCTGTAAACGCGCTCGAGATGCTTTGCTTACGTTCCTTCCTAGATATAACAGTGCAAAATCGAGGATATCGACGGCATCGTCGTACACAGGGCTCTCCTCACCATTGTATGCCTTGGCGTTCTCGGCCATTAGTTCGAAGTCGTCAAGGAGATCCTCGTCATTGTTATAGGCGCCCTTCTTTACGCGTTTGCCTATTTCCGCTAGAGAAATGGGCGATTGCACGACGTCTCGGTAATCTGGGTACATGTTAGCGTCGGGTATCTCCGTGAAGAGTTCGATGATTGATCTACCCTCGACCTTGACCTGTCCTAGAGACTTGAAGAGCGCGCCATGCTTGTCAGAGGCCGAATCAGTCGCCAAATTCTGCCGTTTTGCAGGCATTGCCAGTTTTCAGCCGATGAAGTTGATTGTCACCGAGCGTGAGATGATGTGTACGTAATCACAATGGCATAGCGAACACTTCAAGCACCGGAGATGGCTGTGATTGTCTGGCCCCTTGCCAATTTCGCCTAAATAAGTTAGTTTTAGCTCGACTATCGACTTAGTTTATTCGTGGGAGCACGGCTTTGAGAAGCTCTGAAGTGCGTTGCTCGGTCTGAGTGGTTGGGAACCACGAGCCTTTATAGTTATGAGCCTCTGTAGGGGAGGCGACACTGCGTAAACCTACAGCCAAAAGGACTCTATAAAGAGCTTCGGGAGCACCGCTTTCCAGAACCCGTGGGATTATAGAGATAAAGAACCCCGAGAAGTCCACGCTGCCTGGGTTTTGGATAGCAAGGTTCAATGCCAATGTCGCAAGGGCAATAGCCAGTGACCTGCTTGTGTTCTGCGATCTAATGGCAAAATTCTGAACCAAGAGCACGAGCTGCTCGATCATCGACTTGTTGGTGGCATTGCCAGCATCGAAGTCGGCTCGGCTCAATAAATTCACGACTCCTCGAATTGCCAGGAGCGTGTGTTTGGGGAGATCCGCATCAATAGCATCCAGCAAATTTATCCATATCAGTTGCACAGGCACCGACGCTGCATCCGCCAGGGAAATTCGAAGCAAGTCGTAGACGGGCAATAAGTTCGCGATATTTTCGCGCCACTTTTCTTTCAGCTCAAGAGCCACTTTCAACAAATCGGAGGCGGAACTCGGAAGTGAGTGCAAGAGCGGCTCAATATTGTAGGCGATCAAGTTCTCGCCCAGATCATTGGCTATCTTCTCTAGAGCCTTCAGCAGTGGGTCTGGCTGGAATGTCTTCAATGCGAGCAGATCGTTATATCTCAAAATTTGAGGGATCTCGCTCGACAGAGCTGAAGTCTCCGCAGGAGGCACTGCCGCTGGCGTGCTTGCATCGAAACTCTTTGCCTGCGAGTTCTTGATGATAAACTGGACAACTTGCTCAAGGTAGCTGGGCGGAAGCTGATTGTCAGCAATAAACTTTTCCGCAGCAGTGTATGGGTTGTCACTGTTGTTATATGGAAGCTTGAGGGGTGGCGCATTATCAGACACGTCGACGTCAAAGACATAGTCGTACTGTTTGCCTGCGTAAGTCTGCTTCTTGGAGCCCGAGGCTTGATTCTGGCCAACAACATCACCAATTTTGCTCCAGGTTCCATTTGAATACTGATGTGCCTCTATCACCCTATTGGTGGGGTGGCGAATCATAACGACTTGGCCCTCTTGAGATCCTGGCTTCGTTAGGACAGATACGTCCGCAATCTCAGAGTCGTCGATCTCGTGCTCGCTCATCGCAGAGTTCTTGACCAGTTGGTCGAAATTGTGAAGTTCATCTGCTGAAGCAGTGCGCTCAGAGTGTGTAGTGAAAACACGCGCCGTATTGTCTGAAGATCCAACTACAAAGTCGCCCTGGCGGTTGGTAGCAACAGACCATTGCGAGATAGATGGGAGCAGTATGGTTTGGACACACTTCTTAGTGAACAGGTCCCACACTCTTACACTACGGTCCTCGCCGCTTGAAATGAGATATTGAGAACCAGCCAATGCCAGTGAGTAAACGAATGATGTATGGCCTTTCAGCACATGAGATTGCGTCCCCGTTTGAATATTCCAGATTCGGAGGGTACCATCGTTAGAGGCACTAACAAACTCTCTCTCTGAGAGTATAGCTAAAGCTCTCACGACGTCTTCGTGGCCAGTATAAGTTCGAATTGCCTTATTAGTCTGTATGTCCCACAATTTGATAGTTCTGTCTGCGCTAGCTGAAAGCAGCTGCTTGTCGTTTACAAATTTCACGTCCCAAACATTCTGTGTGTGACCTTTCAGTTCACAGCTACTTTCTGGTGATTCCCATAGACGAATGGAGTGATCCCAAGAGCCAGATGCGAGCATTCCGTTGCGGGGGTTGTAGTCGAGACATGAGACATTGGCAGTGTGGCCCAGGAAATACTGGTCCTGGTCCGAGAGTAGATTAACGCACCTTATGGTGGAATCATAGGACCCGATGTACACATTCTGTTTAGTGTCATCGATTGCTAATGAGTTCAAGAATGCAGAACTGTCAAGCAGGGTTCGCGATGTACCATTTGTGGATGAATAGACCGCTTTTCCGTCTCGTGACGCTGTAATGACAGATTCGTCGGATGTAAGCGCCACTGCCCTCACATCATTGGTATGGTTTGATAGAGTTCTGCTAAGTTTATACACAACCATTTAGGACCAGCGCTGGTGGCAGCGTCGAGCTGGACTTTCGTGACGGGCCGGATTTCACACGTGATATCGTCGATACAGCAAGAAGGCGTGTTCAGCTATCAATTGTGAAAGATGTCTTTTTAGAAGACGTGAGTTCGCGTGCAAATTTGGTTTTTCTGGCTGCTCGGTTAAAGATGGGTAAGTATCGAGCAAAATTTGTCGATAATTCTTGGGCGTACATATTTCTAGCCACGCTGGGCCTTAGCCCGGTAAACTGTCTAAATTACTTTTAAAAACCTTTCAAAACCCCTCTCTGATTAGTGGAAGCTTTATAGAACTTTGGGAATATGATAGCCATTTTTGTTTGAGTCTTGCCCTATACGTAAAAGCTGTGCAGATGACCTAGGCTGTATGCGGGCTGTTTAACCTCCACAACACGAGTTGTAACTGACTGCTATCGCTGGCGGTTTCAGCCAAAGCGGAGCCAATCTCACTCTGAAAACCGGCAATTGCTGATCATGAAACTTACTAGGTAATACTCAAGAACTATATAGCCACATTGATGGCGAGAATGTGGGCCGCCTTTCAAAACCGAATTAGAGCCGTCATGCTATATCCCAGCACCCTAATACCAGCAGACGAATCTTTTACTAAAACTATAAGGCAATGCCTACAACAAAAATGTAAAACAAGCTTCGAGCTCTAACACTATCAAAGTTACTCTTTTAGGTGATGAAGCAGCACGTGAACGCACCCTATTCGTACCTGCTGGAGCATGACTAAGACAAGTCATTGAGCTTGGGGTTCTTGAATATCGCAACCCACCCAACCAACCACATCCCAGCTAGCGCCATCGTCAAAAAGGTGAGAAATCTAGGAGCAGCGAAAAAGTGGACCAACAAACCCAGTTCTGGCCCGCTTTCTCGAGAATCTGAAGGTATCTTTCGAAATCAGTGGAACAGAGCATCAGTTAGGCGTTCATAAACTCGTCCTACCGCCTTCTCTTTCCCCTCCAACTCAGGATATTTGCCACCGTGGCCTCATTTTCCCCCCTCCTTTTCTTGCGCGACGACCCTCTGCTTCAGCCAGCAAATTTGACACCCTGACTAAGCAACAATGAGCACCCAGTTCACTCAGCCAGCTAACCCTAAACTCATTTCAGGGCAGGATTCTGATCACAAGTCGGAGGCCATGAACAGCAGTGATGAGGAACGCACCCATTTCAGCGTTATCAGTCGGCGACTGAAAAAGCGCCGGAAGACCAATAGCTCGTTGGTCTCCAATCCATTTGGAAGTATCCCGTCTTCGGACTATTCGCCCTCCAAAACACTATTTGGCTCTGAGAATAACGGCGCTTTTGATGATGATGAGCTTGCCGGTGAACACACCTCTCGGCGGCGCAAGAGCCAGCAGGTTCCAGAAGCCGACCTGCTGGCTAGACAGCGCTGCTATGACTACCTCCACACTGCCATTGACGCGGTGTGGGCCGAGTACTGTGATTCAACTGCGTATGCAGAGTCTCTCAAGTACATGCCTCATTCACCAGTGAGCGAACAAGAAGACTCCATTTTCTTGTCGTCCGGCGAAGAAGATGAAACAGCATGTAGTTCAGGCAAAGGCAGGACTGTCAGCTTCAACGCAGGCAAGGGCCACCAGAGATCCGAGAGCATCAGTATGCAGCCGCAAAGTCAGAGTCTCATGCGTCAGAAAAAGCGGCTTCTGGACGCCAAGTATTATCTCAGTCACTTTGTTGGTGCCCCGGATACTCACGCAAGTGCCACTTTCTGGCGCGTTTGGGACCAACTGAAATACTCAACCGTCGAACTCGTGGAAGGCGACGATGACGACGCCGATGAGGTTATTGATGATCTCGAGGCGGGCAGGTTCTACTACCAATAATTCGTATTCTTTCGCTTCAATTGCACAGGGCATGCTTGCACACAACACGATTGCACATAGCGCGATTGCACATAGCACGATTGCACAGGGCACGATTGCACATAGCATGATGGCATGATTGCTTACAACATGATTGCTTATGGGCTCGATGCTCATAGCATCACAGCGTATGGCATGATTGCTCTCAGCAGGATTGCTTACCACAGGACAGCAGTAGCATGATTGCTCATTGTATGATTGGACATGTCAATATATTGCAAATTGTACATGGCATGATAGTACACAGCATGATTGCACACAGCATCCTGCATAGAGCATATGAGCATGATTGCATCTAGTATGATTGCAAGCAGCGCGAGTGGACGCTGTTGCTCACGAACATCCCACTCCCCCCACACTCCTTCCACACTTTTGTCGTTCTCTTTGTAGAGCGGCTTTTCAGTCAATGCTGGAACTAAGGCATTTGCATTCACGCCTCACCCATTATTTATTAAACTATATTTATATAAAATGACGACGACGACAAACATATTTCAAGCATGCCAATCTTCAAACTAACCCATTCTGAGCTTTGCAAAAGTTCGAGTACATTAAGTATAATTTATGCGTGATTAAAGAGAAATATAAATACCAACCGGGAAAGGAAAGGCTTATTCCTGAATATAGCGACCCTCCTCGAGCTCGGATTCTTTGTCCTGAATCTCATACTCGTCATCCGTGCCTTCCCTGACTTTAATAATCTGTGTCTTGTTTCGGTCCCAGTAGTGCCAGAAGGTGTTAGCTCTATGAAGTCGAACAGAACCAGCGGCCACTTCTATCACAGAACGGACCCCTTCAAAAACTGACTTCTGGTTGGCGAGGTTGTGAGAGGCCTCGTTGCGACTAATTTGGGCCTCCATCAGAGCAATTGTTTCTTTCAGGTAGTTGTAGCATCGCTGCTGAGCAGCAGCATCTTCTCGAGGCACGAAGCCAGCGCTGTAGCTCAAATAGTCCAGTAGAGGCATATTTCTTATTAGAAGAGTGCTCGGATGGCAGATAAGGGTTGTCTTTGATGCGCCGCTCTATGCGGAGGCTACCGGTAACTGTCAAGGATGAGCCCCCTTTGGGATACCCTAACGGTGTCCAACGTCGGGATTTTCTAATCGCCTTCATATGTGCAGGAGCATGCATGAAACCGCGCCCTGGCGGAACCTTTTTTAAAGGTTACTTTACAGAGAGTAGGCAGATAGACAACTTACTTAGGAAATAGCTGAGTTATAGAGTTTTTCTTTAGAGTGTGTAGTTTTCTGCTTAGATTTAGGAAAGCACGAATCTCCCTGCGCTGGCGCGTAAATGTACCTGGATCCTCATGAAGTCTTCGAAAAGCTTCGTACAGAATCTGCCAATCTGATTGTCCCTTCGAATTTAACCGAGGTATCTGCCTCATTCGAGCCCTATAGATTCATTATCAAGAGCGCGAAGTCGGTAGAGTCTCTCCTCAAACCGATTGCCCTCGCGGGTCTGACGAATTTGCAAAACCATGTACAGCACTGCAGCAATAAGAAAATCACTTTCTTGGAGCACACAAGTTATGCGGATGATACCGCTATTCCCATCATAAGCTGTGACAAGGACGCAGAGTATATGCGAAACGCTCTGGATCAACTATACAGGAACAACGTAAGCTGTGCAGTATTCTACAGCAGAGTCACGCCAGGCTGTGAACTTGACTCCTCTGCCGAGTTGTTGAAAAAGACGCTACCCAACGCGTTCACGACTCTCTCAGTAGGAGACGCAAACCAAATTATAGCGACCGCAGACTTAGAGGGCCTTGTCGCTTCAATATCACGAAAATCGGACCTGAGCGCGCTTGAGGTGTTTGGCATCGTCGTCATCTCAGTTTGCCTCTTCTTCGGGCTGATTTTTGCGTTCTTCCGAAAACCTCGACGACCAGCCAGAGCAACTAAGCGCAGTGTCAACAAGATTCCGTTGATAAGAGTGTCTTCTGATCAGGGTGAACCTTCGCTGCAAGACAGAGGCCGAATCGACTTAACACAGAATGACACGGAAGTTGACAGAAATGCCCCTACAGAGGCAACAAATGAAAAGCCCACAATTTTGGAGAGCAGTCAGCCCCCTCATGCCAAACCAAATCCCGTTTCCCAGTTAGGGGCACATGAATCAGAGTCGCTACAAGAGCATTCTCGAAAAAAGCTCGACATGCGCTTGGATCTGCCTACTACCGGAGATCAAAAGGTCGGTATCTACAGAAAAGCAAGCGACGAATCATGCCCGATATGTTTGGACAATCTTGAAACAGGCGAGCTGTTGCGGCAACTGCCATGCAGCCACCACTTCCACGCCTCATGCGTAGATCCATGGTTTCTTAAGTCAAGCACAAAATGCCCCTTATGCCGAGGAGATATCTCTGCAACAAGTCAGGAGCCTAGAGCGAACTTGTCTAACGCAGCAGCCGGCAGAAACTCTTTCTTCACTTTCGCCCATGTTCAAAACCATTTAAGCAGGCTCAGCAATATGCTAGGCCACGCGTACCTTGAGGACCACGAAGACCCGTCGCCCATTCATCGAAGGCGAGACCACCACATTACAGTGGAGTTGCTTCCGCTCCCTTTTTTACACCGTAGTTATTCCTCCCCGATCCGGTCTAATCGAAGGCACTAGCAGAAGTAAGGTTACATGAGGCTCGAAACGAGCTTTATTATCGAATATTCAAGCTTTCGAGATCCGGAATCATAAGCATTCTACTTTTGACACCTCCCAAGGGGTACGAGCGGTGAGTTGCCTCATTCATTACAACCAGTTCCTCAAGACTGGAGCCATGTGTGCCCTTTATGACTTCGTAGACGGCTCCTCCTATGACGATTGTGTGTTTTCCCGAAGCATGTCTCCGAAGAGTTCCGAGCCTACCAGCGGCTCCGACAACAGGCTCATCCTTGGAATCCTCCATAGTGACATCTGCCTGTGCAGCATCATTCTCAGGCTCCTGAGGAATTTGCGCTTCTCCAGTCTCCACAGTCTCGTCCTTCACCTTCACCTCCGCTGGTTTGAGAGGATCAGCATCATTATTTGGAGCATGCAGGATGGAAGTCGATGGTGCCTTTCCAGTGGCCAAATTGAGGTTCGGAAGCTGAACTAGAAAAAGGTCGCCCTCGTTCAATTCGAGTAGATCGCCCTCATTTTCGGACTGCTCCACAGCTGCGCCATGTGCAGGCGCTTCATTGACAGCGGCAGCCCGGCCCGACACATCCTCTGTCTCCATCTGATCAGCGGCCGTATCTGATGCCACAGCTCCCGCAGCAGTTATACCTGTGGGCATTCTCAACGGAATAAAACTGTCTCCTGTGGCAGCGAGTGACATGTCAATTCTCACGTCGGAAGCCACTGACGCCGAGAGGGCACTTTCCGGCTCGCTTTTGACAATAGGGCCACCTCTACTGCGATACGAAGTCTCTGAAGCACCGGTAGAACCTGTTGGCCGGGCCATCCTGGCTGCAGAGGCGTTTGCAGCAATTGTCGGGGCTGCGAGCGGACCAGCCGCCTCAGCGCGAGTTCCAAGCTGTCTTTGCTTTCTGCGGTCGAGCTTTCCACGATTCCCGTGCTTATTTGTTTCGTCCTGGGCAGGAGGCTGTGGTTTGAGAGCCGGAGCGCTGCTCTCTCGCTCCTCTTTGCTTCGCCTTCCCACAGCATTGGGTAGAAACCTGCCTCCTCTGAGTCCGCCAGGACCGCCCCGAGTTGAGAGGCCCTGCAACCGTTGCGAGGGCCCCGGATTGGACCCTGGCTGGTTTGCTTTCTCGTCAGACATAATGAACTGAAATAATTTCACTGGTGACCATGTGACTCGATCAGCTTAGTATCGGGTTCGTCGAAGGAAGAGTTTATGGAGAAACAAACAAGGTCGGCCTGAGATATATTTGGGTATAAAAAATAAGCTAGATAGCTCATTGAAGCAGTTCCATTTTTGGTCATTGTACTGCTAGCAGAAGTTTGTGTAGCCTATATGATGATTCAGTAATCTGCATAGGTACGAATTCCTAGGTCTTCTTTTGATATTGTTCGCGTGAACAGCCCAAAAAAGGCGCAATTGATGCGCTAGACTCGTTTTGCGTGTTTGTGACGGTGTGTACAACGGTGCGGAATGGGTGGCTACTATTACTGATACTCCTATCTGCTGCAGGCTGCTGCTAACAAGGCTCTGATTTTCTCCCAAAAGTAGAAACGGCGCTACCAACGCTTATCCCGTTTTGTGTGCTTGCGACGGGGTGTGCGACGGTGTGTGCAACGGTACGGAATGGGCGACTATGTCTTGATACCTGCTGAAGCCATCTGCTGCAGGCGACTTCGAGCGCGGCTCTGATTTCCTTTTAAAACAGCCAAATAAAAGGCACTACCAACGCTCATCCCTTTTTGCGTGTTTGCGACGTGTGTGCGACGGTGCGGAATAGGTGACTACTATACATCTTACTACTATCTGCCGCAGACTGCTGCTGGCGAGGCTCGTAGCAGAAGCACGATACATGCTCATTGCGAATTCTCTAGAAGTGAATTCTCTAGAAGTCAGTCGCAGAACATACGTTATGGCTCAATGGGTAGGTGATGCGATCCACAGAGAGAATGCTAAGAGGGTTGATAAAACACGATAGTTAGATTAAGACATTTAACAGACCTAATTGAGACGCAGTATTCCACAATACTAACATGTACAAGTCAGCGTCTCAGCCTTTCATGAGCGTTAAATTTTGTGTGTGAAAACCGTTTCGTGAGCGCAAAGATTATTCCCTGCCCAAGGCTCACCACCAGAGTGCTTACTGAGCGAGCACTCACCTTCTGGATCGCGAGGAGTTTGTGGAGCTTCAACGTCTAACTTTTGCAGACAAAAAATGGTGAGCAGTCCCCGGCGAGCTGCTGAGGACAGTGGCACGCACAACTGGGACTTCACCCAGTGTTTTGGCGACAAGTCTGATCTCGATAGCATAACTGAGGGTGACGTGATCAGCACTGTTGAGTTCGACAATACAGGCAATTTTTTGGCCACCGGGGATCGCGGCGGGCGGGTCGTGCTTTTCAAGCGGGAAGACAGCGCGCCTCCAGAGAGCCCTGAGTACCGCTTCTATACGGAGTTTCAGTCGCACGACCGGGAGTTCGACTACCTAAAATCGCTAGAGATTGAGGAAAAGATTAACCAGATTCGATGGTGCCAACCTACGAACAATGCACGGTATCTCTTATCAACCAACGACAAGACTATCAAGCTCTGGAAGGTTTTTGAGAAGTCTATTCAGGTTGTTGCCGAGAATAACGGAACCGACCATTTAGGGCCTCGTAGCTTCGCTTCGGTGCCTATGACGCAGCTGCGGTTGCCCCGTATGAATCTTCACGACACGATAATTGCAACCGCGCCCCGAAGGACGTATGCAAACGCGCATGTGTACCATATCAACTCGATTGGTGTGAACAGTGATGGCGAGACCTTCCTGTCGAGCGACGACTTGCGGATCAATTTGTGGAACCTCGGGGAGCAGGACCGTAGCTTCAACATCGTCGATATCCGACCGGCATCAATGGAGGAGCTCACCGAGGTGATCACAGCTACGGAGTGCCATCCTACGCACTGCAACGAGTTCATCTACAGCACCTGCAAGGGTAACGTGCGGCTGGCCGACATGCGGGAGCGGGCACTGTGCGACGAGTACGCCAAGATCTTTGAGGATCCCCTCGAGCCTGTGGGCGAAAGCTTTTTTACAGAGATCACGTCGTCGATCAGCGATATCAAGTACGCGCAGAACGGGCGATACATCGTGGCGCGCGACTTTATGACCGTCAAGATTTGGGATGTGGCGATGGAGCGAGCTCCTGTTGAGACGATCCACGTTCACGATAACATCAAGCAATGGCTGTGTACATCATACGAGACGGACTCAATTTTCGATAAGTTCGAGGTCGAGGTAAGCGGCGACTCACGTAGCATCATGACGGGCTCGTATTCAAGCAACTTTTTCATATATCCGCACGTCATTGGCGCGCCGCGAATACCTTCGGCCCAGCCGCAGGGCCTATCACCTGGCATTGAGATGGGACCCACCGTGGGGGCCCCGTTGGGCGAGCTGGGCCCTGGGCTGGGCGCCGAGGTTGCTGGACACAAGCGGAACATGCCCTCCCATGACTCGGCCTCGGATGACGACGCTATGGACGACTCGGATGAGGAGGGCGATCTATACCGGAGCCGCTCGCGGCGGGCAAAGGCACGCGGGACGCGCCATGCACGCCGAGAGGCAGGACAGGATTCGTTCGAGTTGGACGACGCAGATGATGAGCGCGACGTTGTTGTGTTGACGGCGGACAAAAATGTGTTTCGCAAACGCAGTCACAATGAGGGCACGCCCCGTGCTCGTATGGCTCGCCGCAATAGCAGCAAGGTTGACTTCCGCAAAAATATTTTGCATCTGAGCTGGCATCCGTTTGAAAATACGGTAGCCATTGCCGCCACGAACAACTTGTTTGTGTTCAACGCATCGCAGACATGACCTTCATGTCTGCAGGCACAATCCAGTCTGGAGCTTGCCCGTATTTATCGCTCCTTGGCCTTATTCAAAAGGTAAGTAAGGCGGATTAAAGAGCTTTAACATCTCACATATAATGGAGCAGGGCCAAAGATGAGCACAATGTGCTTGCAGAGCCTACATAAATGTATAATAGCAGGCATCATATTAGAGGCACAATGCATCAGATTGCTCATAATATGTTGAACTGAGATGCAAGAGAGACACCTTCGAAGACCAGATGTGCTTTACGAGCTACTCTCAACTGAGAAATACCAGCTGAAGGCTTGGCAAAGGCTTGTTAAACGGAATGCTGAAAACCCTCTGAGAGAGAAGGCTAAGCACGCGTTCTCATGTTCTCAGCGTCAGCTGCATGAAAGCCTTTCCAGGTGAATTGAGTTTGTTGAACGGACAACGCAAATACCCAATCCTTGTACTAACTAGTTTCTCAGATTTATTTTAGTAACCTAGCAGGGAAATAAACACATTGACTGGCCTTCTCTACCGCAACTCAGTCTAAGACTACTATACTTCGCGAATTTTGTTCACGCCATCTGGAAAATTGCTAAATGCAGTTCAGAGTACAGCTAGCTTAGGAATAAATGGTCAACCGAGTATAGTCATTTCACACCAGCTGGTGAGGTTCTTTTACTAGTAAATGTATTTATCAATGAGAAGGATTATTTCTGAGTGAGATGATTGGTAGGGCCCCAGAACACGGACCTCTGACCATTTCCCCAGAAGAACGGCTTCGTGCGCATGTTCTGGTAATCCATTGGGGTGGGCCACTCATCGTCCGGCAGCTGGTTGAGCTCGACCATATGAGCAATATGATGCTTCTCCTTGGGGTAGACGTAGAAAGCGCAAACGCCAAGCACGGGAATGCATGCTAACGAGATGTTGCGCCAGAGCGAGGTGGTACCCTTGGCGTGCTCCTCGGAGTGTTGCTCGAAGGAACGGAAGGCCTCAGCCTTCGCCTTATTGGGCTTGAACGTGATATGATGGTTTTGGCGTGCAAAAACACGGCCAGATTGAACTGAACGGCGGAGCATAATGATGGAGAAATGGCTTCGTTTGTCATTGGCTTTGCCTTGTTGATCACGTGAATGAATCAAACGAGCGCTGGCTTACCCTCAACTGGGGTAGGGGTATATATGGCTCCAGCATCGAGCCAAGACTGCACAGGCACGAAGCTACAAGGCACTACGGGTGACTTGTAAACATTCAGAGAGATATGCTGAGAGATGCCTTGGGAGACACTGAGATATTCAAGTGAGAAGTCTAGGGCGTACAGAAGTCTCACCCCGCAGAATAATTGTTCATAAATAATTGACTATTCCGGGGTACGAAAAAAGATAGCTATGTAATAGTAGGCCCCTAAGATCATTCTATTATCTAGCTAGGATAATATAGGCCTAATTGACCTAGAAATTTATGGCCCTTGTTTGTCCTTGTATGGAAATGAAATATCGACATCAGCTGACCTCGTCCACCAATCACCACGCCGAATCGTGTGTGCCATTAATTAACTAAGCAGGAACACACAAGCGCCAATCCGCTTTTTCCCCCTTCCCACACAATCTCTTCCTCTTTTCTCCACCCAAGCAAGACTAGAAGAAGAAATGTTTAAGTCTGCCCTTCGACTTTCCCCGCGGGTCTCGGCTCTGCCGCGCATCTTCCCTGGTGCCGGTGCTCGCCGTGGCTACGCAAAGGCCGCCCCGACTGAGGTCTCCTCCATCCTTGAGCAGCGCATCCGCGGCGTTTCCTCCGAGGCCAGCCTTGACGAGACTGGCCGTGTCCTGTCTATCGGTGATGGTGTCGCCCGTATTTTCGGTATGAACAAGATTCAGGCTGAAGAGCTTGTCGAATTCTCGTCGGGCGTTAAGGGCATGGCTCTTAACTTGGAGGCCGGCCAGGTCGGTGTCGTGTTGTTCGGCTCTGATGCTCTTGTGCGTGAGGGTGAGACCGTCAAGCGTACTGGTTCCGTTGTTGACATTCCGGTTGGCCCGGAGCTTCTTGGCCGTGTTGTCGACGCCCTTGGTAACCCTATCGATGGCAAGGGCCCTCTTAACACGAAGGAGCGCCGTCTCGCTGAGATCAAGGCCCCCGGTATTCTGCCTCGTCGTAGTGTTCACGAGCCCATGCAGACTGGTCTGAAGTCTGTTGACACTTTGGTGCCCATTGGCCGTGGCCAGCGTGAGTTGATCATTGGTGACCGTCAAACCGGTAAGACTGCCATCGCCATTGATGCCATTCTCAACCAGAAGCCCCTCAACAACGGCAGCGATGAGTCCAAGAAGCTTTACTGTGTCTACGTCGCTGTTGGTCAGAAGCGTTCTACCGTTGCACAGCTCTCGCAGACCCTCGAGGCCAACGGCGCTTTGAAGTACACCATCATTGTTGCTGCTACTGCCTCCGAGGCCGCTCCTCTGCAGTACCTCGCTCCCTTCACTGGATGCACCATGGGTGAGTGGTTCCGCGACAACAAGCGCCATGCGCTCATCATCTATGATGATCTTTCCAAGCAGGCCGTTGCCTACCGTCAGATGTCGCTTCTTCTCCGTCGTCCCCCCGGCCGTGAGGCCTACCCCGGTGATGTCTTCTATCTCCACTCTCGTCTCCTCGAGCGTGCTGCCAAGATGTCCGAAAAGCACGGCGCTGGCTCCCTTACTGCCCTTCCCGTCATTGAGACCCAGGGTGGTGATGTCTCCGCCTACATCCCGACTAACGTCATCTCCATCACTGATGGTCAGATCTTCCTCGAGGCCGATCTGTTCTACAAGGGTATCCGCCCGGCCATCAACGTTGGTCTCTCTGTCTCCCGTGTCGGCTCTGCCGCCCAGGTTAAGGCCGTCAAGCAGGTCGCAGGTTCTCTGAAGCTGTACCTCGCCCAGTACCGTGAGGTTGCTGCCTTCGCCCAGTTCGGATCTGATTTGGATGCCTCTACGAAGCAGACCCTGACTCGTGGCGAGCGTCTTACGCAGTTGCTTATCCAGCCTCAGTACAACCCGCTTCCGGCCTCTAAGATCGCCCCGATCATCTACGCTGGTGTGAACGGATTCCTCGACAACATCGCCGTCAAGGACGTTGCTCGTTTCGAGAGCGAGTTCCGTGATTACCTCCAGGCCAACGAGAAGAGCATCATCGAGGCCATCGACACTCGCGGCGAGTTGTCGAAGGACGAGATTGCTCAGCTCAAGGAGGCTACCACCAAGTTCGCCTCCTCGTTCAACTAAACCATGACTAGAAGCAAAAATTAGGCTTGCCGAAGCTATATAGAAACGATTCTTAAGTGACTTAATCATATATAGATGATTTACACGCTGATTTAGACCCCCCCACACACTCTCGGCCTGAGCTACAGACGAGTTGAGGTTTTCAACATTTCCTTCAGCCGCTTTGGAATTATCAAGTTATTTGGAATTTCGATTCCTACAAACAACTCTTGGGCAGGGGCTGACGCGAAGGAGACCCATGTGGGAGCAGATCGCGAAGCCTCGACAGGTGCCGCCGCATGCAACCGTCGTGTTTTTAGGCTCTCTGGCGGCCAGGAGTTTCGAATCTATTGGGCCTGTGTCAGACACCGAGATTTTGACGTACCGTCGGCTTGAGCTGCCTTCCAAAGAGAGGGAGAGTTCTCCTTCATGTACATTGGATGTTTACAGACTACAAACGCTGGACCAAGGCATTGTGGACCCAATACCAATTGCGGGACGCTGCTTGGTAGTTTACATGCTCAATTGGTTGGAAACAGAGCTCTGGGCTGAGCAATTGAAGAGTGTAGAAAGCTTGGTGAAGCGTAAGGACTGGAGTCTATTGCTGAGTGTTGGAGGTGATTTGAAAAAGATAACGATACCGTTAGCATCTCGAGCTTCAGCACTCGACTTGTGTCACCAATATATTCGGACAGCTGCTATCAGGATGCATGCTTCTCTTGCATATTCTACTGATCCATCTTCGCCTTTGGATATGCGTGCTCTTCTCAAGAAGATACTGGAAATGCCTCTCTCAGACAGAATCCAGCCCGAGTCACTCTATGGAACTCAGGTGGTGATATACGGAGACGACTCGCGAGAAAAGGTGCTTGCCATCAACCCCGATTTCGACTTCGAATCTGCATTTTCTGCTGAAATGAGCCTTCCTGTTCTCAAACAAAGCTCTGATCAACACACGAGTCTCGACTGTGTTCGTGGTTTGCCTGAGGACCTGCAGGATCTTTTGTTGAAATTCCAGAACAACTCTGCACAGGAGTCAGGGAAACAAGTATCAAAAGCCGTTCTCGAAGGAACCGACGACAAGAACATTATCAGCGAATTTTTCTCGACGATGGTGCAGCGTTCGAAGTGAACTGTTCGACACGAATTGTTCGACACGGGTTCTTCGACGCGAGGTATTCGGTATGAATTGATTGATATAAATACTCAAATTACAAAATTAGGGAATAGGTGCCTTTTTGTCGAAGGTGCGTGCCTCACACGCCCCGCTCTCCGTGAAGTATCGCACCCACTTGAGAGTGTTGTATTTGGCATCCTCAATGACCTGAAGTGACTTCACGTGTAGCGCGGAGCATGCGTACATGTTGATGAGGAACTTGACCATGATCGGCCCATTTCCCGAGATGGGGCCCTGGCGGTGATGTTCGCTAGAGATGCGCAGCGTGGCTTCGTTCTGGCCAGTCAGCCGGGCGACCTTCCACTCAACCGCCATGCGCTCGCCGATGAATTTTGCCTTCCCCGAGCTGCTCTTCATTTTGAAGGAGTTGCTAGTACTGGTGGGCGGCAAAGGTATATTGACAGCGAGGTTCGTCAAATGTCGCTTGGACTCGAGCGTGCACTTGACCTTCACGATGAGTTCACCGCCGTGCTCGCTGTTGTAGATTTTGAAAGGCACTGCCACTTCCTGTGAGACGTGGTATCTCAGCAGATCGAACTCGCCCTCTGGCGGCACAAACTGGACCTTGCTTTCTTCGTGGAATCGCGTGTGGTTCACACACGCATGCAATTGACAATTCTCCAGCACGGAGACGTGGTCGAGATCCACCTGGCACTGTGGCAGCCCAGAGAGTCGCGCTCGCACCTTCAGCACGCCATCTACACTGGCACTGAGCAGGCGACCGTCGGGATCGAACACTGTGTTCAGCTTCTCTGAAACATCCAGATAAATCTCGTTACGGCGATGCTTCACATCGCTACGACGCCAGGGCACGTCCAAGGTCGTATCCTTCGAGTTTGCCGCACCACCATTTGGAAGGTGCAAACTGGAACTATGCGGTGACTTCGCACTCGTGAGCGTACGTCTGAGGGAGCTGACTGCACCGGTGATTCCCGTTCCGCCAGCGCTCGAGCTGCTCTGCGGGATACCAAGGTCCAGCGTAGGATTGCCCTCAGTGAGTGAATTCGACAGCTTGAGAAGGCCGACCTCGGTATTTTGCGGGTAGCCAAACTCGAGGATCTCGTCAAGAACCTCGTATATATGAGAGATGTGGCGGTAGCACGCCGCTTCGTTGAACTTACCAAACAGTTTATTGCACAGATCGCAGAACTTGTACAGCAGCTCGAAAATGGCTATGCCATCCACGTCGTGACGACTCACTGCCACGACATATAGACTGTTGTATCGGATATGGAGAAAACTCGTTGAACCAATCGTCAGCAGCGGTGACTGCTGCTCCTCGTTCGCTATGACCTGCACTCGGAATGCGTCAGTAACTGCCCGTCGCAGCCCGTCTTTGTATATTCGCGACACAAGAATCTCCCCTCTTCGACCATATACGAGAATCGCCGAGATCATAGAAGGGTCCAGGGTGCAGCAGCTCCCTGTTCGAAGCTCTCAGATTCGAGAACAGCTGGAATGAAGTGCTCAATTGGCCGATGAACGTTGGAGAGACATCGCGGGACAACGACTGTCACGTGCCCTCTTTCCTGCGGGCATCGTGCATGGCTTGCAGGAAAACATGCATATACGTTATCTCTTCTAGCAATATATAGAACCAATGAATTTTTTTTGTTGCATTCACCATTCGATCTCGCTTTGTCCAAATGGACGGTTGATCTCAAGCTCTCTGACCAGTCCGTCCACATTCGATAGGTATCTGCCCAACAACTCCTGCTTTGCACGTGTAGTTTTACGCGGAATGGCCTGATTTGTGTTCGGGAACTTTGTCTCAGGGATGAGGTAGAAAAACAAGAACTGCAGGATCGCCAGTTTCACCGGTGTTGCCGTTCTCGATTGCTTGAAGACGTCGCTCACGAGCTTCAGACCCTTCAGTTGCTCGAACCGGCGGATCGCCTCAACCTGCCTGACCAAGACCGCCACTAGCGTCTCAATTGATGCGACTTGCACCTCCGGATTCTTATGTTTGATACCCTGCAACAGCAACGTGAGGTGCTTCTCGTTGTTGAACACCTGACGAGAAGGCCGATGGAGCAAACAGACACCCCGCAGCAGCCTCAGCAGAGCAATGCAAACATCGACAGGATAGTCGCTGCCGAGAGCATCTTCAACTTGAAGTGCTAGCCTTCCTGCAACGTTGAGTGCAAACGAGTCTTGCTTCAGGGCAAATTCTTTTGGGTTCTCAACGATCAAGGACTCAATGGCAAGAATGGCTGGCATGAGCTTCTCCGGGACTCGAGACTCGATGCACCGAATCTCCTGCTCCAAATTCACAACCATTGCCTTCTGTGCTCCCGTTGTTAACGCTCTTCTCCGTTCTGTCTACTTAAGGAAGGATTTATCTTCTGTGTGTACATCGAACCGCATTCGGTCTGTAGCCCTTGCCCTACGGAGATCCACGTTCGACTTGGCTGCAGTTTTGAGCGAACGCGAGGAAGCTTCAGCGTAATTGCCAAGGCCGAAGCTTGTAGCTCTGGACCTGAGGGCTTTGTAAATAAGAAACCATGAGGATAGCCGTTATAGGCGATGATGGTGTTGGGAAAAGCACGTTGATCACTTGTCTATTCAGAGACAAGTTTGTCCCCCGCATAGAGGACCAGCTGCCAACGCTTTTTTTTCCGAGGAACAATGACTCCGCTATTGCTCTCGTAGATACGTCGCCCTCGCTGGACAAGCGCAAGAGTCTTTTGAGTGAATTGCGCCATGCAAATTGTATCTGGCTGGTTTACAGCGATCACTACACCATGGAGCGCATCTCATTGTTCTGGCTCCCGTTCCTCCGAGAGAACGGGGTTAACCTACCAATCATTCTCTGTCAAAATAAACAGGACCATCTTTTTGCCGAGAACCCTGACGACCACGAGCTGACGAGCCTTGAAGACGAAGAAGACGTCATACAACTTATGCAGGATTTTAAAGAAATTGAGAGTTTTGTCCGCTGTAGCGCTAAAGAAAAGTGCAATGTCAATGAAGCATTTTATTTGTGTCAAAGAGCTATTGTGTATCCGCTCGCCCCGCTGTTTGACTCCAAAATCGGCCATCTCAAACCGTTGGCTCGTCAAGCTTTGAGCCGCATTTTCTTCCTCTACGATGAGGACCAGTCCGGATACTTGACTACAGCGAAGCTCCAGAAATTGCAGAAAGCAGTTTTTCAAACTGAGTTGGACGAGGAAGAGATTCGCCTGATTCAGCAGACACTGATCAAAGTTCAGAAAGAGAGTGTTCTTTCAAACTCAGCAGCATCATCTCGACCAGGGAGCGAAGGTTTCCAAGATGTTGAGCTTGATCCGCAGCTTGTTCTCTATGATCAGGGTGTCGACGGAATGACCGCTCAGGGATTTTTGACTTTGGCTCAATTGTACTGTGAACGAGGAAGACACGAGACTGTTTGGGCAATTCTTCGCCACTCGCACTATACTGACTCACTGAGTATAGATGACAGGTTTCTACGGCCAGCTTTCTATGTTGACCCTAGGAGTCGTGTGGAGCTCAGTCCCGATGGGTATCAATTCCTTGTTGATCTCTTTACCTTGTTTGATATGGATAACGATGGCGGACTGAGCCCAGAAGAACTGGACGCTCTATTCACGCCAACTCCAGGACTACCTACTCTGTGGAAGAAGGTAGGCTTTCCCTACTCAACTTTAAGGAACGATGACAACTACGTGACCTTGCAAGGCTGGCTGGCCCAGTGGTCGATGTTTGTCTACCTAGACCATACGGATGCATTGTCCTATATCGCAATGCTAGGCTACACCTCCAAGGAAGCTCGGAGTGATATCAAAACAGCCTTGAGAGTGACGAAGCCTCTCAAGAAGCGAAATCCCCAGTCGCGAGTATATCGAAGTTATACCATGAAAGACCGCCAAGTCTTCAACTGTCTTGTCTTTGGTGCCGCAGGTTCGGGAAAGTCAACACTAATGTCTTCGTTTTTGGGTGCACGAGCGAAACCTAATGATGCAAACGTAGCCCCTCCACCCACTGTAGTTAACACCGTTGAGATGCCCGGAGGAAAGCAAAGCTACCTTATCCTTCACGAATGTGGTAATCTCCAAAACAACGAATACACGTCCCCTCAGGTCTTGGAAGAATGTGACGTCATCTGTTTGGCGTACGATTCCTCTGATCCTGATAGCTTCGCTCATCTCGTCGAGTTGAGAAATAGCCACAGAGAGTTAGACGACCTGCCCTTGGTATTTGCGGCACTGAAGGCTGATCAGGACAGAGCTCAGCAAAGGTGCGATGTTCAACCGGACGAGTACACTTCATCTCTAAGAATTGCAGCGCCGATGCACATTAGCTCTAACTGGCCTTCAAGCCTTAGTGCGCTCTTTGTGCAGATAGTTGAAGCCGCCATGAACCCAGGGTCTGCAACCGTATTACTTCCGAACGAGGAGCAAGAGACCTCATTCATTCCAGACGTTGCGGCAGGACTGGCTATTGGCTCTGCAGCTGCATTGGCGTGGTGGTGGACAATGCATCGCAATAGATCGTGAAGCGATAATAGATGCATAATTACTCACCAAATAGTACATAGACATACCCCAACTTCAGAGTTGCGGCTCTAATCAAGCATTGGCTGAAAACGCCTGGACTAGAAGTTGAAAGTGATGAGCAAATTCGCTTGCAAGAGGGCCCTGAATATCCGAAAGCAGGGCCGACATCACAAAGTAATTATTAAAAAGGACTTTCTCATCGCCATTAGCCAATTTTGAGATAAAAAGCTCGTATGCCTCGATTATGCCCGTAAGAGCTTTGGATAGCTCAGGTTCCGGCCTATCTGGACACAGTTGCAAAATGCCAGAGAGGTAGCTTGAAACAAGCTGAGTGAGCATATGGGGACCAGAGACATGCGACCCGCCTGCTAGAGTAGAGGCTTTTAGAGCTGAATGCTCGATGCTAGCCGCTTGTTGCGCGCATATGCTCAAAATATGCGACCAACAAAGCTTGACAATTGGCTCTAGCCAAGGCTTAATCCAAGACTTGAGAGGGCTTTTGGAAGCCATCCTGGCAACTATTAACAGACCAAACAGATCTCCAGTACACTGGTTGATCCAATTCTTAATTAGACCGCCATAGAACTCTAATGTTGGCCCAAATACATCTGCGAAATCTTCGGAAGCGCGATAGTCCAGCGAGGAACGTCGCTCCGCTTTTGAGGGCGAGGCCAGAGTCGAAGGAACCGTCGATGGGCTGTGCTGAGCCGAGTTGTCTGGGGGTTTAGCGCCAGACATAATGATTGCAGCGACTCTGGACTCTATTTCGAAGCTGTCCGAGAGAGCAATCAAAGCACTACGGACAAGAATTTCCAAAGGGTATGAAGGGGTCGAGGTAGATGGAACTGCTGTCATAGGAAGGCAAGGCATTGACTCTGCAGACGAATGCAAAACTGAGGGCCGGGCCCCCACGCTGAATGAATCAATGCTTTTTATCGATTTGCCCATAGAAAGAAGCGAGCCTCCACCTGAATGGCTGATGGATTGGCCAAGAAGCTTGGGAGTATCCATGGCCATCAAGGGCTGTCTGCCCAACCATCTTCCATACTTGCCAAAAAGCATCGTGTAATACCATTGGATGGTATTCCTGTATGCTAAGGCCAGCGAGCTTGCCAGTCTTGGAGTTTCTATTCGTAGCAAATCCATGATAGCAGCCCCTTGAATCATCTCGGTTTGTATTTTCTGAGCATTTGCACCAGGGCGGCGGAGCATACGCAGTCTGGTAATGTAGAATGCCTTTGCCCGTTCCACAGCTCTTAGTACGAGGGTTTTCCTGAGTGCGGCTGCACCCTGAGCGCATTTCAAGTCGGTTTTGCTCAGGTCTATTGGCTTCCGCACCAGATCTAGAGCAGTGCACCAATTAGCGTCCATCTCACCCTCATAGATAGTGGTCACAATATGTGACGGTATCGAATATTGGCCGAGGGGAGGCTCCAGTTGCTCCAGAGCTTGTTCGCGAGTCCTGAGTCTGTGATGGAGGGAAGAACTTCTTACTTCAAGGTCGTTCATTTCCTGACTGAGTTGCCGAATCTCGGACACAAAATCAGAATTCTTGGATTTCAGTTGATTAAGGGACGTCACTGCCCCTTGAGATATTTGCAGCATCAAATTCAGTGACTCCTGGTCGAGCTGCAGGCCCGTCTCGTCAACGCCGCCCTCGTGCATGAGGTCTACCTGGCCCGGCTGGAGCCCCAGTATATCGGAGATCTCATTCATCAACACTCTCCACCGAAGAACCTGGTGAACTCAATGCTCTCCTGCCTTTACCTTCGCACGTCTGTTCGCGATCGACGTGATCACCTGCCCACGAGCATGGCCGTTAGCCGTTCTGGGGGTCCCTATGTCATTACCTAAGACGAGGTAGCCACATGATTCCGGCCGGGCGCATGGATCGACGGTCCGCCCTACGAAGGGTCGTTTGAAAAGTGCTGGCTTACTATCAGATATCTTAAAGTTTCCGAGCGTACATGGAAAGAGAGCCAGGTTCCGTCTTCGATGCTCGCGGGCTGAGCGCACTGACATCCTTTGCCTATGTAGGGTCGGTCTACATATTTCCTGGAGGCAGGTCGCCTCGACGCGATGACTTACCAGTCATGTGGCGGAGAATTGCAGGAATCTGCCTTCTCACAGGCTTCTCGGTAGCCTGTTATGGCTCCGATTGGAGGAATTGGGCGGGTAATATCAACCGTGAGGTGCTTATGTATACATTCGTCGCGTTTTCGGTGCTGCACTACGTCTACATCCCTGGGGTCCTGGCATTTGGCCTGCCCAAAGTCACCCTGCGAAACAAGCAGCAAAAGCTTAAATTCGCACGCGATACCTTGATCGGGCCTCTATCTGAGGAGCTCGTTTACAGAGGCGTAATCGTTGCGATTTACAGGAACGGGGGTCTGAACAACACCCAGATTTTGAAAGAGAACTTCCTTTACTTTGGCTTCGCGCACCTTCACCATGCAGTAATGAGTTGGTTGGGTGAAGAGGTACCGCTCTCCCGTGCACTGGTGCAGGGCCTAGTACAGTTCGCCATGACCGGCCTTTTTGCGACCTATGCATGCTTTTGGGTGCTCAAAACAGGATCTATTTGGCCTGCTGTGGTCTCGCATATGGTTTGCAACTTTTACGGCCCTCCTAGACTCTCTGGCCCTTTCTGGTACCAGGCCGCAACAATTGCGGGCCTAGCCTTTGCAGTGTTCCGCCTCAAACAGCTATGATCTCAGATTTTCTTCTTCCTCTTCTTTACAATTGTAAATAAATAGAGCGACTAAGCCCACATAAGAGGCTCATGCGCTAATGCTTACAAGCTTCGCAATCAATCCAGTGACCTGCAGTTTCGACCCGATGCCTTCGAGGACACGCATGTGCGTGAAGCCGATTTCCTTCATGAACAAAAGCCGCTGATTTTCCCCGAATTCCTCGAAGTTTTTTGATACACGGAACATTGTCGTTACAATGTCGATCGCATTGTATCCCTTCTCCCAAAGCGTGTCCATTTCGTCTAGAGCAAGCTCCAATTTATTGGCGAAGCAAGCACCAAGAATGCGTGCAATGGCAACAGGATGCGGAGAGTCAACGATATTGAAAACGTTGTCTCCGTTCACAAAGCCGAAGCCAGACGAAGTCGACTGCAAGTTGTTGATAGCTTGTCGCATGTCGCCCTCCGCAGAAAAGAGGAGGGCACTCAACCCATCGTCGCTGTATTGAACATTCTCAGCCTTGACCACTGCCATCAGTCTAGAAAGAACTTGCTCGTTGGAAAGTTTGGCGAACCTCAGAATGGCACATCGTGACTGTAGAGGCTCGATGATTTTACTTGATTGATTGCACGCAAACGCAAAACGTGTGGTGCCCGAGTAAATTTCCATCGTGCGTCTCAGCGCCTGCTGGGCTCCAGGTGTCATGCTATCCGCCTCGTCCAAAATAATGATTTTGTGTCGGCCTGGAGGCAAATTCACTTTCTTCTGGGCAAACGCCTTGATTCGACCCCTAACGACGTCGATTCCACGTTCGTCACTTGCGTTCAACTCCAGCACTGCATCTTGGTATTGGTCTCCAAGCATTTCATGGGCCAGACAGTGAATCGACGTTGTTTTCCCAATTCCGGGCGCTCCACTGATAATCATGTGTGGAACATTGCCATCTCGAGCTATGGCGCGTAACCTGGAAATTGTTTCCTCGTTTCCTACCACGTCAGCAAGAAGTCGCGGCCTGTACTTTTCAACCCAGGGAAGCTCTAATAAGGCCTCATTGCTAATTTTCTGTTTCTTCACCGAGGGTCCTGCCTCAGGCATGAGATATGCAGCTTAGATTCGATGGAGATGGTCACAACGCGATCCACGGCGTGCACGTTTTCGAAATAATATGATGTTAGGGTTACATAGCTAAGTCGAAGTTCAACGTTGGAAAAAAAAAGATTTCGGGAGTTGAAATTACGGCGGAAAGGTGTTGGTGGTATCTTATTACGTTGGGATCATTGCCGTAGTGCGTGTTCCCATCAGACTTATTATGCTGTGAAGGAGGCAGTGCCCGCTCAATCAGCCCGATATAATCGCTTTTGAGCACACGCAAGCGATAAGTCGATATGTACATCTGAGACCGCAGCCCCTTATAGTTGATAACAAAACTAGTGATTTGAAGCGAGTATAATCAAACGGCTCCTCTTTCTCGTTAGACGGCTTACCTGCGCTGACATGTGCCTCCGAGAGATCTCATGCATTAGGTACTACATATGGCGTTGTTATCTCGTCTATGTTGCCTGTTTGGGGAGCGTATAACAGTCAGGAGAAGGGCAGGGCGAAAAGTTAGGCATGATTAGCCGAAACCATGAGTAAAGTCGGCGAGCATGAACTTGACTCTTTCGAGCCTTTAGAAAGGAACTTGACAATTGGCAGTCTCGCAAAGTCGCTGCTTCTTACTACAGCTCAGTGACTTGTGATATTTTGCAATTGTATTAACTTCGTCCTTTATATGAACCACTGCAAGCTCGCTTAGCAGTTCTCTTTCCGGAATTTCACGGTTAAGAGTTCTAACGGGTAAATGCAGGGCAAGGTCATCAGGTAGATAGCTTCTCTAACACATAATTTGAGACAGGTCTCGTACAGGCACTTGCTCTATTGATTCTATTAAAAGCTGGAAACATCAACTCTGTACTCTGTTTCACAAGCTTTCTTGTTAGCGTTGATGCTCTCTGCATAGCGCGGAAATCAGCCTTAAGGTTTCCTCGGCTGAAGCTCCGGCCACTGAAGGTCGCGGTCATCGTGCATAATCGGGCTCTGACGGGCTGCTTGTCCTTGCCCTAATCGCTATTGTATTGAATATAAATGGAGGTGTGTTTTGCTCTCTAAACCATCCAGAGCGCTGAATAGTAACTAGATCAATAGGATGGTTCATCCGCTCGACCAACTGACCCCCGTTGAGGCTAAAAAGGCCGTCAACATTTTGCTCAAGGTTAACGATGGAAAGTCGATTCATATCAAGACTTTACACGCAGAAGAGCCTCCAAAAGCACTTATGAAAAAGTTTCTGGAGGCTGAGCATGCAGAATCTCCTATCCCTCCTCCCCCTCGAATCGTCTATTGTGTTTTTTTCATACTGAAGCAGGCGCAGGCAGAGGAACTTTGGATCGATCTCGACTCTGAAACTGTTATCAAGCGCGAGAAGTTCCCTACCGGCTCCTACCCTCCTTGCGACCAACTTGAAGGTGACAAAATTGAGGGAGTGATGATGGCTCATCCGGAGGTGAAGAAAGCCTTTGCCAAATTGGGGCTGACCGACAAGGAAATCGAGGCAATTAAGCCGGACTGTTGGATGTATGGCTCGGATCAAAGCGATTCACTGCCAAGAATGGCCAATTTTCTCATGTATATGTCAGATCCGGATACCAACCACCCTGATTCCAATGTATACGGCCGTCCGCTTCCGATTGTCCCAATTTTCGACATAGTTACTGAGGAGTTCGTGCGTATAGATTGGTGCGCTACTGGCGGCGACGGTGATGATGATGATGGCTTCAATTATAACACTAGAAATGCGAATCGCTCTATCGCACAGGATTTCGGAGGGGAGAATCTCGAATACCTTCCCGAATTACGAGAAGACACTCCTCGTTCCGATTTAAAGCCATACAACGTAATTCAGCCCCAGGGACCTTCGTTCACCGTAGAGGGCTCTCTTGTCAAGTGGCAAAAGTGGAGATTTAGAGTTGGCTTCAATCCTCGAGAAGGTGTTACTCTCCATGATATTCGTTACGATGGGAGGCAGACGTTTTACCGCTTAGCTGTCAACGAAATGACTGTACCTTACGGAGATCCACGTCCTCCTCTGCACCGCAAACAAGCTTTTGATCTCGGAGATATTGGCGCGGGTTACGCGGCGAACAGTCTTGGACTCGGTTGCGACTGCCTTGGTGTAATCAAGTACTTCAATGCAACCTTAGTTCAGCCCGATGGATCAGTCAAAGAGGTGCCGAACGTTGTATGCATGCATGAACAGGATGATGGGATCCTCTTCAAGCACACCAACTATCGCACGAATGTTGGAAGAGTCGCTCGTCGAAGAGTCTTGGTGATCCAGATGGTTATCACGGTCGCCAATTACGAGTACATTTTCATCTATCACTTTGATCAGGTAGGTGGAATTAGGCTTGAGATCAGAGCCACAGGGGTGGTTTCAACTCAGTATATTGACCCCAACAAGACAAGTAAGTGGGGTAACGTTGTTGCACCCTCTACACTTGCTGCATCGCACCAGCACATATTCAACTTCCGGATCGACCCCGCTATCGATGGATATAGAAATACCGTGCAGATCTGTGATACTGAACTTCCTCCTTGGGATTTCAAAAATCCGAAGGGAACAGGATTTTACAACTCTCCAAAGAATGTCGAGGTGAGCTCTGCGTTCGATGCTGATATCTCGAAGAACAGGTACGTCAAGATAATCAACGAGAACATCACAAATCCCATCTCTAAGAAGCCAGTGGGCTACAAGGTTGCTGGAGTAGCGTCTGCATTATTGATGGCCCCCGAGGGTACTATCGCGCGGAGCAGAGCCAGGTTTGCCACCCACCACTACTGGGTCTCCAAATACAAGGATCATGAAGTGTACGCAGGCGGGGTTTGGACCAATCAGTCGTCTAACGAGATAGGCGGCGTGAGTGATGCGATCGCTCGCAAGGAAAACGTGCGAAACGATGATGTGGTTCTTTGGCACTCTTTCGGCTTGACTCACCATGTGCGTGTCGAGGATTTCCCGATCATGCCCATTGAGATGATTTCGGTTCATCTCACCCCCAACGATTTTTTCACCGGTAATCCTGCCATGGATGTGCCAACGTCTACTCAAGAATTTAACCGCTCTGTTGAGGTGAAAGACTGCAAGTCCTGCCTGAAGCTTTGAATCCTGAGCTTCAGATTTTTTTTAAACCTTTCTTTAGATTCAGACTATTATAGACTAGAGATTGAAAGATGCTCAAATTGTACATTATTTCCCGTTCACTGAGCGTTACGTGGTTGTAAGTCATTGAAGTTCGTAGATATGTTACTGAGACAACTACAAGGCTCTCCAAAAATCCAAATTAATGCTGATAAAGCTATGCTCAGTTTATTTTGAAAGCAGCTGGACTACTTCATAGTGCGCTTGTTTGAGCAGATCGATGTCGGTTTCTGCTGTTAAGTTTTCTCAAACGAGGGCGAATCAATTTGACAAACGCGACGTAGGCTACGACTGCAAAACCCACGAATTTGATCGCAAACGGAATCGCGAAAGCTGATGGGTGAGCAATTAGCTTCTCTGGTTTCGAGACGAAATGCAATGGCCTGTGTTCCGGCTCGGGAATACCAGACATAGAACTCTTGAAGAAAGAAATAGATTTGAAAGTTGTTTTGGGGTCTTTGGCATGGTAGCGTCGTAACAATTCGACCACATCGTCAAGAACCCCTCTTTCATCTCTCAATGGCACCATATTGAACTCATCCACATAGAGGCCATTGTAAAAGTCAAGGATGATGACGTTGCCAACTTGTTGTTTGGACACATCCAGGTATTTAGAGTACTCCTTGACCCAAGTCTCTCGTGAGATATAGGCAAACGCCAAGTCAAGCCTGACCGGCGTCTCGATGGGCTGCCTCATTAGATGCCTAGCATGTTTGTACTTATGGTTCAGCAGTGCTAAGTCATGTTGTCGGAGCCTGTCTATCCTTAACTTGTCTTGATCCTCAATTTGGCGTTTGATGTAGAAATCTCTGAGCTCAAGAGCCTTACGGTGATGCTCATGAATATTCCCGTCGGAGCTCGGCTTAGAGGTTGCATCGGTGAGCAAAACAGCTATGTAAGGTGAGAATCTGGTTTGTGCTTTCGGGTCCAGGTATTGCAAAAGTGACCATTTAGCTCTGAAAGCCCACTTCGAAACCTCCTCAACATCTCTGATCTTCTTGGGAATGTTCGACCAGGGGAAATCATACCATTTCAATGAACCTTCTCCCACTATTCCATGGAAGTCAACGTTAACAAAAGCAGTGCCTCTGTGCTTAATTCCGGCTAGTTCACGAAGCCCGGAGCTGTCTGATCGATAAACTTTACCGCCCCAAGAACTGATCTTTGTAGCTATGTTCAAAAGACTCTCCCAGTCTTCGGCCATCACAGTTTGGTCGTAAAGGTACACAAAAGTTGTCAGGCCATCGTCTAAGTTTTTGAAGATTTCAGCAGTCAACTCATCCTCAGAGTTTATGGGGTATATCTGAGCCTCCCACGCCTTCTCACAGTATTTCCACATGCTTGTGACATCGCGTTTCCCTTCGTATTTCTCCAATGGCGTTGCGCCCTTATACAAAGATATTTGGGGCCACGATTTGACGTTCTCGGTTTCACATAATGTTTTGTGGATCTCGCAATTCACAGCAGCAATATTGAGTTTGCCTTTGGCGAATCGCGCTAGTTCTTCGTACGCCGCGGCCATGGCAACACAGTGTGGACATTTTGGAGAGTAGAATTTGACAAGCCATGGCTCAGAGCTCTTTCTAATGATTTCATCAAAGTCATCAGCACCCACTTCGACTACTCTACCGTTGGCCTTGGTGGCTGCCGAGCCCGGCTCCATGACTGCGGGAGGCGGAGCATTCGGTGCACCCCAAGTTCTGAAGTTATGATGCGCCTCCGGCGAGTCTCCAAATATCAGCTTACCCGGGTCTTCATCGATTGGCTGCCCGAGAGTGTCGAGAGTGTACTTGACCACATCCATGATTTTCGGCTTCTGCGTGCCGTAATTCGGCCTTTGAACCACTGGACCTTTCATATAGTTGGGCTCCTGATTCGGAGAGGCACCTTCTAAATGTATGTCGGGGTTACTCCCGCTCGAGCTGACTTGCGCAGGGTCGAAGCCCTGGAAATTCTTGTTGTTGGCTGCGTACACCAGGAACTGTCTCAGCGCCATCGTGTCCCTGCCACCCTCATATGTGTAGTAGAGAATGCCATCCTGATAAATACGCAAGGAGGGCACAGATGCAACGTTCTCAGATTCGCAAAGTTTCGCCTCTGATCCGCAGTCAACTCTGCCCCAATTGATACCTTCGATACTTCGCGCGTAGGAGTCATGCTTTTCCCATTTTTGAGCAAGGGAATTACACTCGTCGCACTCGGGTCCAGTGAATAAGACAAACCAACGCCCTACATTGTGGTCCTGCCCGAAATCGCTCTCTCGAAGCACAGCAACGTTTTCTGTGGATTGGATTACAGGAGTTTCAGGGGCGGGCGGCTCATGAACAGCCTCATCGCTCTTAGCTCCCTGTGAGGCCCTCTCGTCCTGGAAAACAATACTTTCCCCGCTCGTAGAGTCCTGCTTCACTGACTCCTTCTGCGCAGCCTCCTTTTCCGCAGCTTCCTTTTCCGCAGCTTCCTTTTGCGCAGCCTCCTTTTCCGCAGCCTCCTTTTCCGCAGCATCCTTCTTTACAGCCTCCTCCTTTGCAGCCTCCATTTTGGCCTGAGCAGCCTCGGCATCCTTATTTGCCTGCGCGAGAACAACCTGGTCTTTTGGAGCAGTCTCGTGCTCCTGCTGGAATGCATCATCCCCAAGCTCGACAAACTTTTTCGCGAAGCTCACAAGATCCATCTGGCTGGGACCTGAGTTGCTGTAATCGTAAAGACGCTTTCCGTTCCGATAAACGCGCAGCGTCGGGTAGGCAGTGATGGAGTTCTCACCACAGAAGTCGGAAAAAGCCACGCAATCAACACCCGCCCATTTGAAGCCCTTACCGTCTGCCCCGCCTACTTCCTTATAAGCAGCATCCCATTTCGGGGCCAAGGCGCGGCAGTGGCCACAAAAGGGAGAGAAAAATTTGACGAAGTATGTCCCCTTCATTGAGCCGAACTCATCGGGAGTCAAGTTGGGTGCACCGCCGCTCAAATCGCTGCTAGGCTCCACAGGAGCTCCCAGTGCGAACCGCAGAAGCAGCAAAAGGAGAAAGGCCGGCCACATACACTCTCCTTTGCCTTCGTTTGATCTTCTTTCTCTAAGACTGAGCGAACAGGAAAATAAGACAGTCTGTACACAGGGTTAGGCCGTGTTTTGCTCTGCGCGTTACATATATATTTAAGGGTTGTGGGGGATCCAAATTTACATTTTAAACACGCCCCTGCATGTAAACTAGTAAGAGCCGTTAACCCGTACGATGTGGCTCAGATATTATTCCGTAGCGCCTCGTGCATAGCACCGATCACAATACCGCCTCTGCCGAAGTTTGGTTCTCCGGTTTTTCCAAATAATCACGGAGTCGGCGTAGCCCACAAAACTGCGCAAGAGTTTACGTTGCTTCACGAAGTCAAATCAACGCCCGTGCATGGTTAAGGGTGGACGCGCTAGTGGGTCATAGCGTACGAGATAAGAGCCCTGACGCGAAACTTAGGATTGGAGCACCAAGAGAATAGACAGGGCCTCGTACGCTAAACTCATATAGAAGAGTAGAAAGACGCCTGGATGAAACTTTTTAATCGCTGTATGCATGGAGTTGCTGGAAACTTAGGAGCCGCGATAGGGTCATTGTAGGTAGTGGGATTGATAGCAGAGGTCACAACTAGATTACAAGCGGGCTAGCCAGTTGAGCTGAGGAAAGCAAAGAACCAAAATACAAACTCTAGTTCTTGACAATGCCCATTAATATCAGTATTGACAGAGGTGGCACGTTCACCGACATCTTTGCCAACGTCGACGGTGTTGAGCACATCTTCAAAATTCTCAGCGTTGACCCTGCCAATTATCATGATGCTCCCACAGAAGGAGTAAGGAGAGTTCTGGAGAAGGCACGTCAGACCTCTCTGCCCAAGAACGAGCCTTTGGATATACATGACGTCGACTCAATCAGAATGGGCACAACTGTTGCGACCAATGGGCTTCTTGAACGGAAGGGTGATCGTGTCGCATTGTTCGTGACGCGGGGTTTTGGCGATATTCTCCGTCTAGGACAACAAGCGCGGCCCGACATTTTCGACTTGAAGGTCTCGAAATTGAGCCAACTTTATGAGGAGGTACACGAGGTGAACGAGCGAGTCATTCTGTACGATGGGAGAGCGGAAGACGGGCAGAACATCTGCGACGGAATCGACGGAGATAAGCTGATAGTGGTTCAGGCTCCTGACAGTGCCGAAATCAAGTCACAATTGCAAAAAGTTTGGGACCGGGGCATTCGCTCTTTGGCAATCAGCTTTATTCATTCTTACACTTTCCCCAATCACGAGCTTCAGGTCGAGAAGATAGCACGCTCTATTGGATTTGAAAATATCAGTGTGTCCTCACAGCTGCAGCCCATGATCAAGTTTGTTTCTCGTGCCAACTCTGCTACAGCTGATGCATACTTAAGTCCGATCATCACTCGTTACCTTCATACCATTGCCAAAGGCTTTGTAGGAGGCCTAGAGATGCTAGGTAGCAAGCTTCTTTTCATGCAGAGCGACGGCGGCCTCTCTAGTGCCCAGAAATTTTGCGGATTGAAGGCTATCTTGAGTGGACCGGCTGGCGGAGTTGTAGGCTACGCACGAACTAGTTTCGAGGGTGAGAGACCCATCCTCGGTTTCGACATGGGCGGTACATCCACTGATGTATCTCGTTATGACGGAAAGTTTGACCATATCTTTGAAACTACAACCGCTCAAGTGGTCATTCAAGCTCCTCAGCTTGCCATAGAGACGGTCGCTGCTGGCGGCGGCAGCATCTTGTCCTGGCGAAATGGACTGTATATGGTTGGCCCGGAATCAGCAGGATCCCATCCAGGTCCAGCGTGCTATAGGAAAGGTGGGCCTTTGACAGTTACCGATGCAAATTTGCTCTTGGGCCGCATTGACTTAAAGAGCTTCCCTCGGATATTTGGGCCCAACAAGGACGAAGGACTCGATATTGAAATCGTGAGAGATAAATTCAAGGATCTCGCCCAGCTGATTGGCGCGGACACGAACACAGTCATTTCTGTGGAATCCGTTGCGCTCGGCTTCTTAGATGTAGCTAATGAGACAATGTGCCGTCCCATACGAACACTTACAGAGGGCAAAGGCTACAGCATATCTAACCATGTTTTAGCCTGCTTTGGTGGAGCAGGGGGGCAACATGCAGCAGCGGTTGGAAAGCGTTTGGGTATATCCGAGGTCATTATTCATAAATACTCGTCTCTGTTGTCTGCATTTGGGATTGCTCTGGCAGATGTGGTCGCTGATATACAGAAGCCTGTGAACTCTATCTTGGAGGGGAACTCCATGAGTGATCTGCATAGTAGGCTGGACAGGGTGGCTGAGGAATCTTTGAAAACTCTGGAGCAGCAAGGGTTTAGCGCGAAATCAGAGTATGTCCAGCTAGAGCGTTACTTGAATTGCAGATACGAAGGCTCCGATAGCTTCATGATGATAAAACAATCAGATCTCGACGACTCAGCGGCAAACTTCCAAGCAAGGTTCATTGCCCAACATAAACAGGAATATGGTTTTACTTTAGAGCGAGCAATTCTAGTAGGCGACGTGCGAGTTCGTGCCATCTACCAGCCGCCGCGGAATTCAGAGTCGCTTCTGCCTAACAGATCTGCCATAAACCTTCGAATCGCAACACCAGTGGCAACCCGCAAGCAAAAAAGCTATTTCGACAATAAATGGTTTGACACTCCCCTCTTCAGTTTTGAGGAACTCCAACCGGGCTCGAGAATCATAGGTCCAGCAATCATACTAGATAATACACAGACATTGGTTATCGAGCCACACACTCAAGCCGAGATTCTGGACAATCACGTCGTATTGAGAATAGAGGATTCTATATCCGAAAACAGCGAGGCAGAGGCCAAGGTAGAGGCCTCTTCAACAGACATAGATAGCGTGCGGCTTAGTGTTTTCAGCCACCGATTCATGAGTATCGCGGAACAAATGGGTCAAACTTTACGAAAGACTGCGATGTCGGTGAATATAAAGGAACGTCTGGATTTTAGCTGCGCCATATTTGACCCCCGAGGAGGACTTGTAGCTAACGCTCCACATATCCCCGTCCATCTCGGTTCCATGAGCTCTGCTGTGGAGTTTCAACAGCAATTTTGGAAGGGCAAACTAAAAGATGGAGATGTTCTCGTGGCAAATCATCCCGCTTTTGGGGGATCTCACTTGCCGGATATTACAGTTATAACCCCTGTTTTCAGCTCCGACAAAAGCGAGATCATTTTTTGGGTGGCATCGCGTGGCCATCATTCTGATATTGGGGGTATCACTGCGGGCTCGATGCCTCCCTTTAGTAATTACTTGTGGCAGGAGGGAGCGTGTATCAAGGGATTCAAAGTCGTTTGCAATGATACATTCGACCACGATGGGATCGTGAAACTTCTTTACGAAGATCCCTCCCGATTTCCGGGGTGCTCGGGTTCAAGAAGCCTGCAGGACAGCATTTCCGATCTGAAAGCTCAAATTGCTGCAAACAATAAGGGGATACAGCTAATTCGTCAACTTGCTCATGAGTTCACATTGTCAGTGGTCCAAAAATATATGTACGCAATCCAGCGCAACGCTGAGATCGCTGTCAGGAATCTTTTTCGTCGCAAAGCTGAAATCGTCGGTTCGCCTTATGAGTTATATGCCGAGGACCAACTTGACGATGGTTCCCCTCTCAAACTGAAAATTGTCATGAGTCCCAAGGATGGATCTGCTACATTCGATTTCTCGGGAACTGGCCCTCAGCTGTATGGTAATTTGAACGCACCCAAGGCTATTACCTTTTCAGCAATCATGTATTGTCTTAGGACAATGATCTCCGAGGACATTCCTCTGAACCAGGGCTGTTTGGCACCACTGGATATCATCATACCTCATAATTCGTTTCTGGCTCCGAGTCCCGAAGCTGCAACAGTTGGAGGCAACGTCGAGACAAGCCAAAGGGTTACTGATGTGGTTTTCCAGGCTTTCGAAGCTGTCGCGGACTCGCAAGGTACCTGCAATAACCTCACATTCGGGTCCAAAGAGTTTGGATACTACGAAACTATTGGAGGCGGAGCCGGAGCAGGTCCAGATTTCGAGGGCCAGAGCGGTGTTCAGATACACATGACCAACACGCGTTCAACTGACCCCGAGATATTCGAAAAGCGGTATCCAGTCATTCTGCGCGAATTCTCTTTGCGCAAAGGCTCTGGTGGACCCGGCAAATTCAAGGGCGGTGACGGCATTGTTAGAGACATAGAGTTCAGGTGTCCTGTGCAGCTTTCCATCCTTAGCGAGCGGAGGGCACAAGCTCCGCATGGACTGAAGGGAGGCGGAAATGGCCTGCCTGGTCAGAATTTGTGGATATCTAAGGCCTCAGGCACCATAAGGTCGCTTGGTGGTAAGAACACCGTTGATATTGCAGCGGGAGATAGGATCATAATAAAAACTCCTGGTGGAGGTGGCTATGGACGCTTAGAAGATAAGTACTGAAGTTCTATTATATACTCACAGTCTTAAAGATTTTTACCTAGCTTCAGCCCAGAGCCCTTAGAGTCAGCTCCACAGAAGCAAATGTACACGCCGAAGCTGGCAAAGCTCTGAGCAAAGTGGGCGTGATACCTGTCCAAAATCCACGAAGTCCCTGAGTAGCCCAAGTCTGACGTGCAGCGTCAATGGCTCCCTTAAATTTGCTACCAATGATCGGCTCACTCTGAACTTTCGACTTAATCACGTCCAGCGGATAAGAGGCAATCCATAAAGCCTCTCCAGCTAGAGCCCCGCACAACATAAGCTTCCAGGCAGGTACATCCTCTCTCTTCGTGCCCTGCTTCACCTGAGTGTGAATAAGGTATTCAAAAGTCAGAAACCAGGTACCGTAGGCTTGGATTTCACGCAAAGAAGTGATAGCAGCACCACGGTACAATTTTGCTACGCCGTGCTGGCGTAAAATAGATTTTGCTGCATCGAGAGCTCCAGAATATTGCCCTTTTGCAGATCTCTGAGCCTGCATCAGGATACGAACATGTTCAACTGGCGAGGTCAAGACAGTATTTGCGAAGCCAGCAACTGCGCCGCAAGCATATATGCCAGGGAAAGTTTGTGACCAGGGAGCCATTTGTCGTTTGGCTTCGTGAAAGGCGTAAAATTGAAGAGACACACAAGCACCCACACCAAAGAGGGGAGCGCTCGTCCCTTTGTAGAACGCCAGAGGCCCCTCTTTCCTGAACGTCTGGGTTATGGCCTCATACATATTTGAATACTGTCCTGTCTGCATTCTAACCTTGACAAGATCAAAGGGCTGCCCGACAAGCACTTGAACAGCCCCGCCGACAAAGCCAGCTAGAGTGTCCTTGGCTTTGCGATTGAATGAGTGATCCTGACCTAGTCCAGGCTCTTCTGAGTCTCCCATGTTGCGCCTTCTGCCGTTTCTACACTTCGATGACCTACTTGGCTGGTGCCGTAAACTCTCAGTCTGCTTCTCCTCGAACTAATCCAGTCATGCGCCATCGCGTGACCAAACTCATTTCTTTTCCCTGAAATGTCCTCAACAGTTCTAAAGATTCAAAGTATTACGCAAGCCAAAAGAACGCCTGACCAGTTCTCTTCGACCGTGTACTACATCGAGAATAACTCTGATTATCCTAAAAATCTACGCATATTATTCGAACCCAGAGCAGTACCGAGCAGTGCATCGGAGTCGCTCGTTCCCTAATTTTCAAACCGCAAAATGGCCAACCATGCGAAAGTTCTAGGCTTTCAAAAGTTCCTCCAGCCTCTCAAATCTCGTCAAGGATGCTGCTTGTCTTAGCATTGATGGAAAATGCCATGTGACTTCTTTGTGCGCGATGCTGAAACTTAGTGGGCAAGGAAGGCCTGGTTTGATCTCGAAGTGTAAACACTCGATAGCAAATCCAGCGAGTTTAGACGTCCATGTCTTTCCTGCATACACTCAACAAGACCACCGGCCGAACGTTTCGGTCGAAGGCTGGGAAGACAGCCGGCCCCAATGAGTCGCTGAGAGAGTTTGCGCAAGCCACCTTGGGAAGCGATGCACTGAAGGAGGCAGTGAAGCTTCCTCGTGGAGAGGACGAGCTGGAATGGATAGCCGTTCATGTTGTGGATTTCCACACACAGATTAATATGCTGTATTCGACAATAACGCTTCTGTGCTCGCCCGCGTCATGTCCCAAAATGACTGCCAGTGAAAAGTATGAGTATCTTTGGCAAGACAATCGATCGTCGAAATACCGCAAACCCACTAAGCTGAGTGCCCCAGAATACATTGAGAACCTGTTGAACTGGGTCCATAGCATATTTCAAGACCCTGCATATTTCCCGACGGAAATGGGAGTCGAGTTCTGCGAGAACGCACGCCCAATGTTTCAGCAGATCTTAAAAAGACTCTTCCGCGTCTATGCTCATATTTATTACCACCACATCAATCAGATCACGGAGCTGAACCTTCAGCCGCACTTGAATACATCCCTGAAACACTTCGTGTTATTCTGTGATCAATTCCAGCTTGTTTCCCGTAAGGAGTTTGAGCCTTTGGAAGACCTCTTGCAGTGGCTCATTGACGACCAAAAGTGATTCAGGTTGGTTTGCTTACTTCTTTTTGCATTTATTTATACACTCGATTATCTAGCCTACGAGAAAGGGGCATCGGCGCTTATGATATAGCCCGTGAGTCCACGGCGTTCCTCGAGCTCGAGCGCCTTCCAATACAAACTTCGTGCCTCCGATTCCACTCCTAGCTTTTCATAGAGGAGGCCGCGAGTGAACCAGACTTCTGGCACGAACCTGCCTGGTACGGACTTGCACACGGATCCCAGGGATCCGGTGAGTGTGAGAGCCAGCTCGTTGTTGAGGTTTACATTATTCGCAGAACCGTCTGCGGTGAGAATCAACACGACTCCTATCAACGAGGGTATGTGCAAGGGAACTATATTCAGTGCGTTCAGGTAATGCTTCAGCGCTCTGTCAGGATTACTTTCCTGCTCAATTTGCCCTATCACTGCTTGGATCTGAGCGCTTCCATCCAGATCTTCATTAGACGGTAAGTATGAACGTCCTTCCTTTAACGCCTCGCGAGCTTCGTTGTCCAGCTTGACTTTCGCGTACTGCTGCGCAATCCAGAACCAACTGAACGCGATTAAGCGGGACTCTGTTTCAGCAATCTGCTTCCGGGAGGCCCCGGTGATGGAAGGTGTGGAGATGTTGCTTGCAAGCGATTCGTTTGTGTGTTTTGATCTGAAAGAGAATATACGCCTAGCGGGTTTGGCCAGACTGCCATTCGCATGGCCGTTTATCCGGCCATTCGCGTGGCCATTCGTGTGGCCATTCGTTTGACCAGTAGTGTGGCTGCTAGTGTGACCATTGGCATGTACAGCGGCGGCACGGTCTTCAGTAACATGCGGCCCAACTGCGAATAGAATGTTGACGAGGGCAATGAACTCGGTCAACTCTCCTAGCGCTTCTTCTGGACCTTTCAACACCTCGAGCAGAGCTATATGAGTTTTTTTCAGCCTCATATGCGCAATCTTGTCAACGATTGATGTTGCGGGTTTCCTTTGCCCCAAGAACAGGCTGGCCATTTTGAGAGCATCCTCAAGCTGTTGTTCCGCACTCAGAAGCTGCACGAGTAATAGAACGGCTCGTACATGCTCTGGGGACTTTTTGAGCGCAGCCTTGACTGCTGGGAATGCCTGACTCGGCCCCTTCGTTATGGCATCGAAAAGACCCTTGGCGTACAAAGTGTCGGCATCCACGTTTGTGTCGTCTCCGCTAATTCGAGCAAACCAAGTTTCGGCCTCGGCCGATTCCTTCTCGTATTCCTCGTCGTCTTGAGTGGTGATCATTTTAGCAAGTGCAACCCGTGCATACACAGGTGCAACTTGATTGACCACCTCCTCAGTGTCTTTCTCGGGACATTGCTCGAGAATTTCAGAAAGCTGCTCGCCTAGCCTGACTATTCGAGCTTCCGAATAAAGCCCTTGGCGTTCCAAAGTAGCCAACATTAGAAGGAAGATGGGAACGGTGCCTAGTTCAAGGGAATCCGGAAGCGAATGAGCCCCGGACTTGGCCTTCATGAATGAGAGGCTCTGCAGCGAACAGTAGGTATCGAAAGAAGCGTAACCCTCTTCGAGTTCGGAGCTGAGTAGCAATACCTCTGTGTAGAGCCTGACGAGTCTCGCGGAGTGGATGGTCTTGTCGCATATCAAGGTTAGCAGCTCGTGCTTGAGCGGAGCTACATCTGATTTCGACTTCTTCCAATTGAGAACCTTGGCCTCCGCATCGTTTTCGATTTCTCGCGGCGTGAAACCATTTGCACTAGCCATGGAATCACCGCTAAACCGAAGTCTCGGCCAACACCTGATCCTTCAGCTTTACTGACTAAACTAGCCATGGAAAGTCCCTCACCCCGCATGTGCCGAAACCCCTCCCCCTCTGGATTTTGACCCTGCGGGAAGGAGAACTGCCAAGGTACGAGAGCGGCCTAGGGTAGAACGTAGAAGGCAGAGCAGTAGAAGTTGTAGCGAAAAGTCATGATAGAATGGCTTAAGTGGCTGTTTTCGGGGGTTTCAGGATCCGAGCAGAGCAGAAGGTTGGAAAAACAGAAGCTGGCCTCGAGTTTGAATGAAAAACGGTCAATCAGCACCCATCAATTCGAAGAAAAGCCTACCCACGACCTTCAACGCTTGAGACGATTGATGAGGTTTCATGGAGTCGGAATATATTTGGTTATGGAACAAGACGAGCATCGTTCCGAGTACGTGGCTGATACCGACCGAAGAATCCGGTACATTTCTGGCTTCACGGGGTCGTCCGCTTTCGTCTCAATTGGTATGCACTGGGCAGAGCTTGCGACGGATTCCAGATACTACATCATAGCGTCGAAGCAATTGAGCCCCGCATGGACTCTAAGAAAGCTTGGGACACCGGGCGTGCAAAACTGGGACGAGGCAGTTGTCGAGACTGCTATTCGCGAGGGTGTTGATATAGGGGTGGACCCAAAATACATCAATGCGACTTTGGCAGAGACCATAAATTCAAAACTCAAAAGAGCAGGAAGAGCTCTGAAGCCACTTGACACAAATCTAATCGACGAGATTTGGGGGGACAAGCCAGCTCTTCCTGCGGCAGAGATTGTGTCTCAGCCCTTGCAGTATTCTGGTAAGCTTGCTAGCGAGAAGCTCAAGGAATGTCGTGAAATCATGCTCAAACACAACGTGAAGTCTCTCATCGTATACTCGCTCGAAGAAATCGCCTGGCTGCTCAATCTTCGCGGCGCAGATGTGCCGTATGTCCCCATCTTCAAATCGTTTCTTATCATAACGAGCTCGACGTTGACATTGTATGTAGACAGCGCCAAATTGAGCCTTAATTTGTCGATCCATGAAGGCGTCAAGGTTCTGGTTAAAGACTACGACCTCTTTTTCGAAGAGCTCCCGAAAGCAGCAGCTCCGCTTTGGGTGCCAAATGAAGGCTCGTGGCTTATTTATAGAAAAGCCACCACACAGTCGCCCAGAAAAGAACTTCTCACTGAGATTTCACCTGTTAACGCTTTGCGAGCAATCAAAAATACTGCCGAAGTCGAGGGCATTCGACAATCTCAGCTCAAATGCAGTTTATCGATAGTGCGCTACTTTGCTTGGCTTGACCAACATATAGACGATGGAGTCAACGAGTTTGAGGGCGCGGAGGTCCTTCGAAGGATACGAGAAAAGCTGCCTGATTTTAAGGGTAACTCGTTCGAGACGATTTCGGCAGCCGGCCCCAATGCTTCAGCTCCCCATTATGCTCCGACTTCGGAGTCTTCAGCTCCTATCACTCGAGATAATGTCTACTTGCTAGATAGCGGATCGCACTTTCTTCAGGGGTCGACAGACATCACCAGAACAGTCCACTATGGCGTACCAACTAAGGATCAGATAAGAGCCTACACTCTTGTTCTCAAGGGACAACTAGCCGTAGCAACTTGCGTATTTCCTAGAGGTACTTCTGGATGGAAACTAGATATTCTGGCTAGGCAATTCTTGTGGCAGAAAAGCATGGACTACGGCCATGGGACCGGACATGGAATTGGTTCGTACCTTAATATTCACGAACTGCCCTTAGGGATCGGAATGACCAACGGCCCGGAATCCATGCTGCAACCTGGACATTTCGTATCGGATGAGCCAGGTTTTTACAAGGATGGTGAGTTTGGAGTCAGGTTAGAGAGTGATATCCTGGTAGTTCCGCATTCCACAGGTTCGCCAGAAAGGGAGTATCTGACTTTCGAGCTAATGACACTGGTACCATACGAGCCGAAACTCATTGATAAAAACCTGCTGACGGAGAAGGAGATTGAGTTCATCAATTCATACCATTCTAAGTGCTTTAACGCGCTTCGCCCTTGTCTCAGCAGCGAGAGCGAAATATCTTGGCTGATCCGCACCACATCTCCTCTATGAGTATATTTATCAAGCTAATTTCTCAAATTACACTTTTACGTTATTTAGCCAATAGGCAGCATTGTAACGTCACGCTGCCTGTGTTTCCATGGCTATAATCTGCGAAAGCCAATCACAGCGGCTGCGATTCTCAGACACGTACATGGGTCAGGTGACTATTTCTAATCTTGCCTCCACACTCTGCTTACTCGGAACACTCATCTTTGGCCAATCCTGGGACAATTTCGAACAAGACTTCTGGGGCAACAAACTCACAGGATGAGACTTATTTTGCAGGCTTCATCAACTATTAATATAATATCCCGATGTGGAACCCGAACTATGCATGCCAAAACATGGAGGCCTTGGAGCACCCATAGATTGACCCAGATTACCACTCCCCCGTCATCCGTGAAGCCGGACTTCTCGGAAAATTACTCCAAACACTTTTTGCGCCATTCAAATAATGACAAGCCCCCAAATTCAACGTTTTCTCGGAAAGAGAACCACGGAAACTGGGGCAGCCATACGACCTCGACAGTCGAGGGAACATCTAAAAGAAGGCGCCCATTGAAGCCACTGAAGGCCGCAATATCACTCACTCCTGCAGCAGTTGAGCATTTGCGTACTTTACTAGACTCGCCCGAGCCAAAGCTTATCAGAATTGGCGTGAGAAACCGAGGTTGCTCTGGCCTGACATACCACTTAGAGTACGTCGAAAAGCCTGGCAAGTTTGATGAGGAAGTGTGTCAAGATGGCGTCAAGGTCCTCATTGACTCTAAGGCATTGTTTTCCGTCATTGGGTCCAAAATGGATTGGGTGGATGATAAGCTCAGTTCTCGGTTCGTGTTCACCAATCCCAACTCGAAGGGCGAGTGCGGCTGTGGGGAGTCTTTCATGGTCTGAAGGACCTTCTGCATATGGCGGCTCAGCTCTGAATTTACATATTTATTAATTAGAATCTGATGACATCCTACTGGTTTCAGGCAGTATTGAATTCTCATCAGAATAAGTACATAGCAAAAGTTTCTGCTTTTCCCATCTCTGGAGTATTTGGTTCAGTTTATATGACATGATATAACAATAAATAATGGTTGGAGCACATATCATGGCTTAAGTTAAGAATCATTGAACTCGACTGGCTGCACAACTCCGCTCCCACCTAATGGAATGACGATTTCCTCGTTGGGCTGCTGGTCCTTAGGAGGAGGCTCGAAGTCAAAATCTAGAATCTCAAGGAACGAGCTGCGACCTCTAGCGACAGCTGCCACGCAGCGTCTGCGATCGAACCTCACCTGCCATATACGCTCGATATTGGTGAGAAGATCGCGTGCAAATGTACCCTTTCGGGAATCCCAGAGTTTCAGATGACGTTCACTTCCACTAACGATTCGACGGCTGTCATGGTCAAAACAGAGAATTGCAGAATCATGGCCGGTCAAACAGTGTGATAACGTGCCATCTTCTGGGTTCCAGATTCTCAAAGTCTTGTCCGCAGCTGCACTCACTAAAGTGTTGTCACAAAGCCCAAGGAGCCCTACTAGACCAGTGTGGCCAACAAGTGTGTGTAGCTGGCTTCCCGTTTCTAGATCCCAAATTTTGATGTGGTAGTCCATTGAGGCCGAAATGCACCTATTGCGTTCCGGATCAATAATGGCTGCATAGACTTTGTTAGCGTGGCCCTCCAGGACATGCTTACACCGGAATGTCGTGAGATCCCAGACCCTCACACGGAAATCGTAACTTCCACTGACCGCCAAGTTTTGGTGGCCACAAACAGCGCGCACAGAATCTTCATGGCCCCTAAGTTCGGCCACGAAATATGGGTTATCCTTGTCGTCGAAAGCAACTTTGGAGTCATAATCCTCATCTTCATAAGTGGGAAGGCGCCAGATGCGCATCGTTGTGTCGCGAGATCCTGTAAGAATTACAGGATAGTCTCTGGTAGTGATCCCCGGCTGGGGCATAACGACATCGAGACATCTTACAGTGGCATGATGCCCACGGAAAACATGGGTGCATCTGTTTTTGGATAAAGACCAGACCCGTACAGTGTGGTCTGTCGAGCCGCTTACAATACAATCCTTTCCAACACGTTTGAGGGCCCAAACACCTCCCTCGTGACAAGTGAACTCATGCAGGAGAATTCCCGACCGTGTGTCGTATACGTTGAGGTGCTTCTTTCCCTCCGTGCTGGCTATGATGATGTCCTCACTGAAATCCAAGCAAGTGATTACCTCTCTGTCAGGACATTGAATCTCGTATCGGCGCGGGATGATATCTGGACTCATCCAGTTCTTGTGAATTAATGCGAGGCGGCGATATACGGCTTTGTGGACGTTAACGGGCATTCCAAAAGCGTTCACAGGTGGATTTGCCGCCCTTGTGAACATGGTTGGCCAGCCAGTGTAGCCCCAACGCTCAACTTCAGCTGCTTGAACATCTTGGGGAGTGGGATGGAGGGCCTCACGCTCCAGCATGGTCTGCCAAAGCACGTCGTCCGAATCAATGAGCTTGTACCAAGTCTGGCTAACTTCAGCAGCTGCTACAACAGACTTGATGTCAAGGTAACTAAGGATCATGCTGCTGAGCTCTGGAGGCAGTTGCCCTAAAATATCAAATCTCAAAGCACTCTCGAGCTCCCCAAATAACGCGGAAAGTGTACTTCGGCTGCATGCACGGAAGAGATTGAATAGTGTGTAGCGGTGCAGCGCTGGCGGAAGCTTCTCAAAGACGTCGCCGACCAAAGCTAGTTGGTCTCGCAATGGGTCTTGCGAATTGAATGTGGCGTGCTGGAGCTGCGAAGGCTGCAACTGGAGTTGCCGACTGAGCATCGGCTGGTCCACAAGAGGCAACGGCAATGGGGAGGCAGGACCTAGAGCATGAGAAGGTAATGGCGCGAAGGCACGGGCCGACGAGGGGGCCACAACGCCTTGCGCGGAAAGAGGGGGGGATCCATGGTCCGAGCCATTTTCGCCATTTTCAGCGAAATCCGGAGATTGTGGGGATGGTGGAGAACGCGGCGAGGCAGTTGGACTAAGCAACGTCGCTTGATTGTCGGCCACACGCCTCCGATGCCCCCATTGTGGTAAATGTGGATGCAGAGTTTGAGCGGGTAGGATGATCTGGGGGTCAGGTAACATTTCCTGTTCCTGAGAATGCAAAGGCGAGTCGAAGTGCAGAGGAGGGAGTGGGGTGTTTGTAGATGGAGGCTCTTCTGGGTTCAAGTTTAGATCCTCATCAGCGTCGCAGTCTCTGCGCTTCGGGGCAGGCACATCAGGCTCTGCTGAGAAAGGCGGACGGGGCCGCTTTGTAGACGTAGATGAGCTTGAATTCCCAAGATTTCGAGGACCTGAGACACATTCGTCGAAAATGCGTGTCTCTCCGTTATGGAAATACGAGAATCTCCGAAGGTAATATGGGGTGGACACTTCCGCGAGAGGATGAGAAGTCCGGAACATGGACCTCTCCGAATAATCTTCTTCGTCTTCCTCGAAATTCATAGAAGTTTGAAAGTATGTGGGGTTTCACGAGAAGAAACCTCAGAGGCACCTCGCAATGGACTCAAGCCGACGAAAGACGGGTGAATTGCAAAACCTTCGAGCCGTGCCAGAAACCTCACTTTGCAAAGGTCGTTTCCGGTTGGAAAAAGATCGGATTGTTTGTTCTGAAAGAGTCGGGGGAATAACGAAGCTCCAAAGATGCGAGATAACTTCAGTGCTGACAAAGCAATCTGGGGACCGCATTCCTTATGGCTACCCGCGCTGTATGGCAGTGATAGCGTCATTTTCCTGCCCAGTTCCCCAGCCTGAGAGGCCTCTTACAACGCTCATATTAACATAAGCGGTAGGAGTTCAATTTTGTTAGGACAGAAGGGGAATTTAGGGGAATTTAGGATAAAGACGTGCGTCAGATATTAGACATGTGGTCTTCCCTACGACGGAGCGCTCTGCGCTCGACTTATGGAATGCCCATGCGTACGAGTCTTGCGAGTCGATACTCAATGCCTTACGGACAAGTCCGGTTGCTTAGCACCAATGAGTACCACAACATTGCTGATGATACCCTGGAATCCATTACTATGAGCTACGAAAACCTGATAAATGAGAAGCCTGAAATCGACGTAGACTTGAGCCAGGGTGTCCTAACACTAACGATGCCAGTAGGAACCTACGTCATTAATAAACAGCCACCGAATCATCAGATATGGCTATCTAGTCCAATCTCGGGACCAAAAAGGTTTGAATGGGATGATGATAAGCGCAAATGGGTATCACCCCGCGACTTCGTCACTCTCGGAGAGCTTTTGAGACAGGAAACAAGAGACTCTATAAGCCTTGAGCTAGACTTGGATCTGGACTGAACTTTTCAAATTAGCATGTACATAATTAGGAATTGCAGAAGCACAGGTGAGCTGCGCTCAATTGAATAAATAGGTGGTCATAATCAGAATCTTACGGTGAGACGACAAGGACGACTCCATCCCCTCTCAAAAACATCTTGCTTACGAACCGGTCTTTATTGACAGGCTTCCCTTTCTTGCCAGTAGAAGATTGGGGCCGTTCGGTCCACATTTCTTTCACATTGTAAAGGACCATGTTGGCGTGTCTATCAAAGGCTTTGACTCTGGCCAAAAGCTTCTTGTTGTTTCGCAGGGAGATTAGTACCTGCGAGCCATCTTCAGTAGCCTTTTGTAACAGGCTTAGTGGACCTTGATGAGTCTCAAACTCCTCTAAACGGACCAGTTCTGCCTCGCTTAACTCGTTTCGAGGCTTGTCGGCCAACTCGCTCATATGGCCAAAATCACAAAATTGGTCAAGGGTATTGGCTCCGCGACTTCTTCCTCCTCTCCGAATATGGCATGACCAAAATAGGCAAGGCCAGACGGTGACTACGGAATCTGCATCTTTTACAGATTAGACAAAGAGATATTATACATTGCGAAACATGAAAGCTGTTATACATTGCGATACATAAGAACTATTGTACATTGTAGTACATATATAGATAAGTAACATTCTTATCAAGGAAGAGTTGCTCTCTGGACCGTTTTTTTCAACGTAGTCTGGGTCAGAGTGCCGTAGAATGAGCCTTCACCTTTTAGGCTGAGTTGAATCTCTGTAAGAGGCTTTTTGGCGAAAAATTCCACAGAAGCCACGGTAAAGCCGTCATCTGCATAGAGCTCGAGAAGGGATCCATCCAGTAGGATCTGCCATTTTATGTGTTGCGTTGGTGAGATGGAGGCGGCTGAGAATTTACCCGTGAAGAAAGGATCATCGAAATTTCGCAATTGAGACCGATCTATCCACAGCTGGCCGGTCAAAACATCGACGCCAAGCTGAAGGGTCTCGCCATAGTTGTTATGGATATCGACTTGTAATCTGTAGCTTCCCGGTTGAGATGCTTGCGAAGCAGGTGAAAAAGTGCCTTCAATCACGACTTCCGTGGCTGCAGTAACATTCTGTATCGAAACACCCTTTGATTTGACAGAAGATTCAGTGACATTCTGTCCCCGAAGAGAAATATTGTGATGGGAGGACAAGTTGGTGCGAATAATGTGTAAGTCGCGAGGCTCCTGAACCAGAGCTACGTCACCCATCCAATTCCGCTTCACAGAAATTTTGCGTGGCACAGTCATGGCGCCTCTCCATGAACCCGTGGGCACTGTTTGGCAATACTGCCAGTTCCCGAACCAGCCAACATAAGTTGCATTGTCGATGTCCTCGTCAGCAAGCTTTAGATGGTCTCGGTTGATGTATTGCAAAGCGTAATTGTCCTTGGCCATATCGACGAAATTTACAACAGCAGTGCCGTTGAGAGGTGTGAATGTCTTACCGTCGAAGTCCCCAACAATGTACTGGGTTCCAGATCCTCCCAATGGCATTCCTGGGTTTACTGAGATGAACAACACCCAGTTGAGTCCACCTGTATCCTTGTTTCGCAACGGAACTAGGTTTGGACACTCATAGTCCACGCCAAGAATCCCAATGGTCAGCTCGCTTAGCTTTTCCCAAGATTTGAGGTCTTGCGACTCGTAGAAGTCAACCTTGTGTTCACGAGAGCGAACAACGGTCATCAGCCATTTTGAATCTGGCTCAAACCATTGCACCTGAGGGTCACGGAAATTGACTTTGTTCAGATCCAAGACTGTGCTGTTTTCGTACTGAACGAAACTCAGACCGCCATCCAAACTGTACGCAATAGCCTGCACCTGTTTGTCCTGCTGTGCCTGAGTGTATACAGCTACAAATCTCTCGCTGATATTCGAGGGAAACAACCCCGAGGTGTTGTTGACGTCATTGACCATCGATCCCGTAAAGGCTAGAGCGCCATCGCTCGTAGGGTAAAGAGCAATGGCTTCGTCAACCCAGTGGTATAAGTCTGGTGAAGTAGCATGTCCCCAATGCGTGTTACCAGCAATCACATCAGTAGGGTTGTACTGGTAATAGAGGTGATACGTATTCGTGCGCTGCGAGAATAACAATCCGTTAGGATCATTGAGGAAATTCGCAGCCGGCGAAAAGTGAAACGCTGGTCTGTACTGAATTGACATTTTTTTTCGATCATTTTTGCGAATCTCTTCCATATATTATATACTGTAGGCCAGATTTAGATGTACAGCTATGGGTTTACCGGGTTTGGGTAACCGGGCCATCCGCAACCGCAACTTTCCACATGTCGCATGGGGAAGGAGGGTAGGGTAAGAAGGGTTACTTTAAGCGAGACGCTCAGCTAGGCAATGTTCAAATCTACTCTAATTTTTAATTGTATCGAATTTGAACCGGGGCAATAATTCTGTAACAGGGTCATTTGCGAACTAAATTATGAGTTCATTCAAGCCCGTTTTGAAACACTCATTTGAGGGGTATGTGTAGGGGATGGGGTCAGCTGTACTATGCAGTGCGCTTAAACAGAACGATGTGGAGAGATGGCTAAGAATGGCTCGTCGTATTTCACGATGCCCTGAAGCTAGAAGATTGAGGTGGAGAAACGCTTTACTGAAATTTCTCGTATATACTAATATCTACCTGAACTTAGATTTGTGTTGCTGATGAGGAGTCGAGGCCATTGAAAGGTATTAGATATGCTGAGTTTAATAGTATTATGATTTGGATATCAAAACAGCTGCTTGGTTGCTAAGTGAAGGTATTAGAACAAAGTGGGCGCCGCACACTCTGCAAAATGCTTGACCAATACCCTCTCAGATTTCTGGCCTTGACAGCCTCGCTCTGAAGCTGCTCGAGCTGAGCCTGCTTCCCCGCAACGCGTTCTTTGGCAATGATGTTCTCCTGGTGAAGCTGGCTTACACCAACACTGAGAGCATTGAGAGCGTCAGCAAAAGTCTTGATAGAGCTGAGCCCGTCTCCATAAATCATACCTGCTTTCAGAATCAGATCAGAATAAGCAAGTTCTCTAAGCAAGAGATCTACCTGAATGAGGGAGTTTCTCCGACGCATAAGATCTCTTTGGACTTCAGTTCCAGGAGGGTGAGCTAAGTGTTTTACTGGTGTATAGGTCGGGGGGATGAGTCGGCAAACTTGCTCGACAATTTGTGAATGGATGATATCTGTAGCTGTCAACTCTCCGATTGATTTGTCCAATCGTCTGAGAAACCTGTGTGTGCAAAGTGTCAAAACAGCCCTGGTGCCAAATTCAACTTGACTCTCACGGCTTTGGTTTTCAACTCCTTCAATCATCTTGTGAACTAGCGGTAGAATAGTACAATCAATCCTGGCGGTTTATGAACCCGATTTCTTCATATATCACGGTCATTATGGATTTACCCTTAACTAAGCACAATTACCAGATTTAGACGCAGGTTGAAAAAACCGCCGCTCTGAGAAAACTGTGCAAATAAGATACCGTAGTTGTACATAAGGCTTTTTGGTAAACGAAGTTATAAGGTCAGATAGTGCCGGTTTGCGATTATATATGAATAAGAACTAAGTTGACCTGAGAATCTTTAACTCTCCTTCGGTTTGATTTCACCGGCTTGTGTCATTCCGAAACTACTAAACTTCAGCGGAGATTTCTGACTTCTCATCGAAGTTGTCGACATGTTCAGCATTTCCAACCTCCTTCAGCGAAGATATACCGTTCTCTTCGACGAGTCGAGGCGTAGATGGCTGCCAGTTCGTTGTACGCCAGGCAGGAATGTTTGCCTCCCAAAGCTCGCCAACCTCCTCTAGACTGAGGCCATGAGTTTCTGGGTACATGAAGAAAACGTGGATGCTCATGACCCCACAGAATACAGCGAAGATGATGTAGGTTCTCCAAGTGATATTAACAAAGGCAGCCGGGGTGAACAGAGCAATACACATGTTGAAAATCCAGTTGACGGCGGCGCACAGAGCATTCGCTTGAGCACGTTGATGAAGAGGGAAGATCTCAGAGCAGTAAATCCAGCCTGCAGGACCCCAAGTTGGAGCAAAAGTGGCAACAAACAGATAACTGATAGCAATAACAGCTCTAGAAGCGGATTTCTCGTTGCTGGGAATCTGGATGCGTACCTGTGGATCTCCGTTCAAACCGTGGTCAAGATGGACGGAGTACTTGCCCAAAACAGCTGCCATTGCGATCATCCACGCCATCATGATGAAAGCGCCATAATACATCACACGCCTCCGGCCCCAACGGTCAATGAAGAGAAGGGCCGGAACCGTCATGACAGTGTTGATGATATACTGAATCGAAGATGCGACGAGATTTGAGTTTCCAGTGTATCCGGCAAATTGGAAAACAGTTGTAATATAATACATGTCGACGTTCATACCAGTCAACTGCTGCCACATCTGACAACTCATACCCACGAGAGTACGGCGCAGATTCGTGCGAGTTCGGAACAGGTCGAAAAACTTGAAATTAGAGCTCTGCTCGATGCGAACGGCCTCTCTGATTTCTTCGAGCTCAATGCGAACAACCTCGTTATTAAGATCGCCCTTGGCTTGAATTTTCGAGATGATTCTAGCCGCCTCATCCCATTGCCCATGAGCAGCAAGCCAACGTGGAGATTCGGTCAAGAATAAGGTTCCGAAAAAGAAAAGAGCACCAGGAACCATCTGAATGCCCCAGGTTGCACGGAAGGCTGCATTGCTCTTAATTTGACTGCAGCCGAAGCCGATGTAAAACATAATCAGGATACCCCAGGTGGTGAACCACTGGAACAGTCCGACCAAAGTCCCCCGAAGCTTCTTAGGGGACATTTCAGCAACATAGACAGGGACCTGAGACGAGCAGAATCCTACTCCGAAACCAGCAATGATTCGACCAAGGATAAGCTGGGTGATGTTGATCGAAGAACATTGAATAGCCGCGCCAATCACCCACATTATTGCTGCAATTTGCTGCACGGGTTTACGTCCCACACGGTCGCAAGTAGGACCAGAAATAATAGAGCCCAGGAAGGATCCGCCTGCCATTGATGCAGTAACACCAGCCTGACGCATGGCTCCCATGGTTATCTTCTTCTCGGTTTCATCGTATGTACCAAAGTAATCAACGTAGTGTGAGTTCGTCATCATCGAGGCCATGCTACTGATGTCGAAACCGAAAAGCAAACCACCCATGACTGCCAAACTGGCAACCACGAATGGGTTGTAGACTTTATACTTGAACCCAATATCAATCATGCCTCACGCTCCAATGTTATCAGGACCTGGATGTAATTAGCCAGTAATTTTCCAGGCTTTCTTTCAAAGTGTGCTAACAAAGAGTTGGGGAGTGGAGACTCACGAGCTGTTTTATACTCAGCCGGAACATCCATATTAACAGCGCTGCAGGCCGTGTCATATATGGGCTTCAGGGTTATGCAAGAGATTTTTCTGCAGTTCCCCAGTTGCACCTCAATTGGAGGCGGGGGATACGCACACGCGAGGGTTGAGGTCATCGAAATGTTTCACTCAAATCGATAATTACACCGCCTGATCCATTGGAAAACATTCAATACCAACTCGAAATAGGATTTGTCCCCATATTTACAAAAATAAACCTGTAGAGAGGTTGTTACAGCTCGTTGTGTACTATCCCACTGATTAGACTGGACGCATTGAGCGCTTGAGTAAAACGTGGAGTGCATATTTTGCTAGGGTTGCGCGTTCCCTCCTGCTTTACTTTGTCCTTCCTGACGTCATCATGCCCCGCTATGCGTTACGGCCCAAATCTTTTCTAGGATAAACCGGAAGGAAGAATTTTCTGACACTCGCGGCTCGTACTCGTAGGGCCCCCCGAGCTCGAGTAGCCTGCGACAATAACACCTGCAGTTTGCCAAGACCCGATGAAGCCCAGGATTGGCCTGCTTCGTTCAAACATGGTGGCGTGGAGTATAAGCCCGCCATGGTTCCATATTACAAAAACTGCAAATCTTGACGCCAGGGCGAGAGGCACACGGCGTCGAGGCTAGTCAAACGCATTTACATTTGCGGGGTAATTAGGAGGGCATGCAACTTAGGGTCGACGCTAAGCAGAGTATCTAAGGGGGGGAAGGGGAAGGGGTTCTGTGCCCCATTCCCGGAAATACTTTGGAAAAATGCAGGTCAAAGAACCTCTTGGGGAGTTATCGTTGTCCTTCGTCCCTTGATTTTCTACGTAACTTACGCTTTGTACCATCTTAAGTCGTACTGCCAGAAGATAGCTTCTGCACTCGCAGCCACCAAGTTGAAACGAACGATAAATAGCAGAAATTAAGCTTTTTCCACTAAACGGCCATACCGCCGTACACAGTAGGTGGAGTTTTCTTAGGTGAGCTCCCCGCAGCCTCATAGCTCATGCCGTGTCCAGACGACGGAGAAACTACCCGCGCAATATCCCGTCGCTTTCAATTTGATCCGAACAGGATAAGCGAGAAATTCATGATGGCCTCCATTTTGAGGCATATCCCCCGGTTCCATACATCCTTAAGTATATTTTGTACATCTGTAGCCAACCTGGCTTGTCTGACGCTCTGATAGATAGGTGGTTTCAAATCCATCGAGTCTTGTAAACAAAACATCATGTATTTAACAATTTGACCTCTTGCCAGGTACCCACCTTGGTTGCGATCAGTTGATTGCGCGACCAATACCGGGCTATAGCGCTCGTCACGAACCAAGTGAGTATCTCTATAGTTTGAATAAGTGATATAATATGACTCGCGACATCTACATGCATTAAATTATTCAGTCAGCAGAGTCAGGGGCATCAGCAAAATGGTCATCAACATGAGCGCTGAGTAAATCAGCAACAGGACCAGTAGGAAGCGTTCGAGAATCAGCACCGCTCGAGGTGCGATTCAGGGACAAACTATCATCATCGTCCTCGTCCTCAACATAAAGGCTATCCTCGCCGTCATTCCCTTCTTCTTCAAGAGTGACTTTGAGCTCATAAATAGACTCGAAACATTCCGCGAGAATGCCATTCAGAACTCCTTGGCCAGGGGGTATCTCGCCTCCAACAACAAACTTGCCATCCACGCGGAGGTTGTCTAAACTCGCCAGCTTCAATTGATATGGGTATAGTTCACGAAGATTGCTTATTCCGCCTGCTAAGCGAACTTCTCCAAGACATCGCTTCATAGTCAACAACTGGTTGTACAAACCATATAGTGCCTCGGAGACCGGCTCCATCGTGTCCAACAGCTTGAAAACTTGCGCCCAAGATTTTCGGGTCATAAAAGTGAGAAGGTAACGATACTTGCATGATTCCTCAATGGGATCTGGAGCCTTCTCGAAATCCTCATCAAAGGTGGATTCTGGAAGCCCCACGCGAAGCTGAGGCACGAGTTTTAGCAGCACTTTGATATGCTGGTACAGGTCGGTCACCCTCAGCGTCCAGCGCCTGGTCATGACAAACACATCAAGAATGGGAAGGATTTCACTAAGAGTGTCGAATACAGGCCGCAGCTCGGGGTCTTCCTTGTCCATATCAGCATAGGCCACTCCACTTTTGAATCTTTCCAGGAGAGTAAGGGCCTTTTTAAGCTGAAACTCTAGTAGTTGTGAATGCTTCGAGTGCTTTTGGCCCGAGTTGGCATCTTCTAGTTCATCAGCTGAGTTGCGCCCGGCATCGTGTCCCTCCATGAAGCTGTGAACTTTGTCGAGTTTGCTCTTCAGTGCTTCGTATTGGTCTTGATTAAAGTCTTTGCTGACGATTTCTGTCAACAATTGCCTTCGTAGATGTGTGATTTGACTATACAGGGGGTATTCGTGCTCGGGCAGAGACTTCATGACCTCCGCCATGCGCCTGAAATGGTGTTCAAGATCATTGGCGTGCCTCTCAATCTCTGTAACCAAAATATCCACCCGGGGGATTCCGCCTGTGTCCTCCTCTGCCAAGCTCTCGCGCACACCATCGATGCTGCTCTTCAAGAGCATTAGCTCTTTAGGGGTGAATGAAGGGTCCCAACGAATGAATTGCACTACCGTCAACAGAGTGACTGCTTTGGCATAGACAGCAATGGGCTGCCGGGTGAACCCTACAGTGTTGAAAGCGAGCGAGAAAATGAGAAAACAGTCCAATATGTTCTGTCTAAATCTCACCAAGTCGGCGGCAGAAAGGCCGTCTACTGCCCTCTTGAAGTCCTTGTATATGTCCATGACATCAGACACCGTGAAAAACTTGGACCTGTCTTGCCTCAGATCCGCAAACCTCCTCTGTATGTCATTGAAAGCCTGTTCATCCATCTGGTGTGTGAGGCCTTGGTTTCAAGTAACAGTCTATCGTTTCACGGCACGGTAAGTTGTATTTAGGATGGCGATGATTAATAACATTGATAGTAGCAGCTTCGCCCCAGCTCAACAATCCCAGGTTGTGGCAATTACGTTTAGTAAGGTTAGGTCCCTGCTTTTTTGGGTGCTCTGCAAGCCCCTGATAGTCGTAGTATAAAAAACGGTCTAAGAGGTCAAAGAAGAGCCGAAGCTTAGAGGCGGTGCTTCGAAGCTTTCGGAACGGCTGTGAGGACTCGGCTGTCTAAGGTGATGTATCGCTGCCATCTCCTATGTGTGTTGCTATCATCTCTTAAGTGTATCATTAACATCTCGTATGTGTACCTGTATGTGACCTGAGGCAGCTCAAGGGGTAATTTACCTCTAGTTGCACGGTTTCTTCAGGGATTATATTATTATCGTACAACTTTAATCGTTGGACTCACTGCTTATATTTTTTTATCTATATTTAGCGGACTCTTTAATAGGCCTTCTTTCCGATGCCTAAAGACTGACGGGCGACATAACTATGCTTGATGAAACCAAATTTACCTAGTAAGAAGACCCAAGCTGCAAGGTACGCTCCAACCTGGCCCATGAATATTATGTTATCAGAGGAGAAATAACACGATGCATGTCACTCTGCATTGCACGGTGCATTACACGATGCATTGCACGATAAATTCGAGATGGATCCCCCGTGCCGGCACAAAGTAGACCACACAATACGTAAAGCGATACAATGACATTTTATATAGTTACATGGGGCACATCCAGTTGTTTGCTCGTAGAATTAAATTTTCTGCCAGCTTTGGACGTCAAGCTTCATTCTGAGCTAGTAGCCGTGCACTCGACGTCCTTAAGTTGAACCCTTCCTCCTGAAACGTGGTGGAGGGGCCGTGCAAATATGGGCGCTCGTATCACTCCTGAGACCGCTTCATCTAGTAAGGGTGCCGATTGTGGCACGTTCATTTTATTTTTGTTCTAAATACAATCTACACATGCATATTCAAAGCCACGTCCCAACCACCGCATTTGTCTGCCTTCAAAATCGGTGAGCCCCGGGGTATTATTATCTCCTAACTGGCCCGCTGTCCAATCGTGCACATAATATAGTCTCGTTCGGCCCAACACCCTTACCCGTACATCGTTTACCGGGGGAGAGTGCTGAGCTAATCTAACAAGATGTTGGATTCTGGGGCTAGGGTTATGTCCATTGTGCTGCTGCACGCGTTGTCAACGCGTCAGCTCGCGTCAGACGCCAAGGTTTTCCCACCCATGTAATACCCATGTGTGGGTTATGGCCCGATCACAGTTTGTGCAAGCCCTAGTTTTTCTCCATTGGGCTGTCTTCCATACCCTCTTTGCTACAGTTTGATTTAAATAGATAGAAAGCTGGAGCAGCAGAGCTCGAATTAGAGCCCAGGGATTTGCGGAAGATTCAGCTTTGCAATTAGCCCCATCAATCTCACCAGAAAGCGTAAAGTCACAGAAATGCAGCCCCCCCAGCAGCATGATAGCTTCTCACCCACGACCCACTCGCAACAAACGGCCAGCGCGGCAGTCGACCGGCTGCTAAGACAAGCGGAGATTTCCCGGCTAACAAGAAATCTCAAGTCGAAGCTTGCTTTGGCAAGCATGAAAACTCAGAAGTCGCCATTGACGAGTCCGGTTGCCGAAGCGAGAAGACGCTCCAAAACCCTGGAGGGAGCAGTGACGTCTTCCCGTCGAATAGATACTCCGCTGTCTCGACAGAGGACCAGCAGCCGCCGCTCTAGTGTGACGAGTGTTTCCTCTGCTTCTTCGTATGGGTCTTCACCCACCCTCGCTAGCCCGCGGGCCAGAATTCCCAGGATAAGCAGTGTCAGCAGCATATACGAGCGCAACAACGAGGACGAAGGTCGCCTCAAGCACAGCGTTTCCCGTCACAGCCCTAACACACCGCTCAATCGGTACTCGCCGGACGCTACGAAGAAGGAGGCCCTTGAAATCCCTAAGATATACACCACAGAGGAGGAGCCACTCCCCAAGGAACCACAGACGCCCCCATCTATCAAGCGGCCATTTCCCAAGACGCCAGAAAGAGGCTCGTCCAGTGATGGAGCCAACCTTCTTCTACATTTCGCACACTCCCCAGGCAGAGCTACCCCTCGTACTCCAGACTTTAATATGAGCGATTATCTGCATTTCCAGACACCCTCACCGGCTCGGGGCCAGCTGACGCCTCGCCACACGCGATGGGGATCCCTGAACAGCGCTCTTTTCCAGCCGCCTATGCCAGCGACGGTTCCCCGACCGGCTGACTCCAATGTTCATGACGACAGTCCCGCATAGAACACTAGCAATTCCGCCTGAGACTCTGGTGTTCCTCTCCTATATTTATTCCACATAACATAACAACATTCATTTATCTCCAGCACTACTACACGAGACTGTAGTCGTTAGCAGGTCGTTATCATGTCGTGGAGCATGTCGTGGAGCATGTCGTGGAGCATGTCGTGGAGCAGGCATGTCGTGGAGCATGTCGTGGAGCATTTCGTGGAGCATGAACAGCGATGAGCATGTCAATCGATGAGCAAGTCAATCGATGAGCAAGTCAATCGATGAGTCGTAGGTCGTTGAGTCCTAATTTGTTGAGCCGTAGGTCGTTGAGTCTTAAATCGTTGAGCCGTAGGTCGTTAAGCATGTCAATCGATGAGTCCTACATCGTTGAGTCTTACATCGCTGGGTCCTAGGTCGCAAAGTCATAGGTCGCAAAGTCGTAGGTCGCAAAGTCCTAAATCGCTGAGTCCTAAATCGTTAAGCTTCTATATGAATCCATTCCAAAATTAGCACGGCGCGCAATGAGATCGAGCTTCGGGAACTGTCAATTCACGCCTCAACTTAACTGTCTTTTGGAGTAGGCTTCTGCGGTTCCACTGCGAACGCAGACCCAATGCAAGCAAATACATATTTACGATGTAAATGAGTTCTCTACATATCTCTGTATACATTCCCCAGATCCTAGAACGGCTCGATAAGGCACTCTTGTTTTCGGCAAGGGGCAGACGAGGCTTGGCTAGGGCAGTTGCCTGTTTGCTGTTAAGGAGTGCTCGGATCTGTGATCTTCTGGCGTGCACGTCTTGGAGATTTGATAAAGACGCGTCGAAAATTATTAATCTGGGCATAAACTTGCCCCGAACCGCTATTGGCGCGCCCTACCCTGACCTCGGGTTCGTTGCTTTCTCTTCACGGCTGCCCCTCAGAATTTCCTACTTTGAAGAAACATTAGGACGTGAAAGACCGTGCTACACTACTGAACTCCGACTTCGACCTTTGGGAAAAAAACAGGAGACCATAAACCTTGCAGACTCTGTTGGTTGTTGGTAATTTAGTAGCCGAAGCCGTCTTGAATCCGCGCGTTGGACCAGTTAGATTTGGTTTCCACTTCGTTAGTGCCATAACGCGTCTACCCAATTTCAGGCCCATCGTAAGAGGTCTTTGCAAACCAAACTGCGAGCAACGTTGAGCTCAACTTGGAGATTTTCTCCTTATTAGTTTCATTGTTGTCGCGCAAATCACAGTCTTTTTAGCTTGTCGCCATACGCTGCCCCCCGCTGAGGCCACAGAGCGACCTCTATCAACTGCGTACAGAACATAATGATACCACGACTCCTACATCTGGCGCTGGCCGTCTTTCAGTGGATAAGTCTAGTTGACGCTCTCGATTATAATTTCGGTAGCATCGGGTGCTACTCCAGTCTAGATGGCTGGACTCAGGCATCCTCAAATTCACAAAATACCCCGGGCACCTGCGGTGAGCAGTGCGGCAGCAGTCAGTACTTCGCGCTGAGTGGAGAAAGTTGCTACTGTGGAAGCTCGCTGCCATCTAGTTCGTCAAAATCCTCGTCATCAACTTGTGGTTCTTCGTGTACGTTCGATTCACAGCACAGCTGTGGTGGAGACGGCCTTTACTTTGTCTACAGTGTAAACGCCAATGCGGTTGTCAGCTCAGCAGACGGAGGGAGCTCATCCAGTAGCTCAACTTCCAGCAGTTCATCTAGCAGCACATCTTCCAGCAGTTCATCCAGCAGCCCGTCGGACTCGGCCTCTTCGACCACCAGCACGGTCAGCTCTGGGACTACCACGCCGAGCTCGAACGCTGCATCTTCTGGCTCAGCAGCAGCCTCCTCTGCACAGGCAAGCTCGTCAAAATTGAGCTCTGACGTAGTATCGAGCGCGTCTTCGGCTGGTCAATCTTCATCGGCGGTTTCAACCGAATCGTCGTCCAGCAGCTCAAGCTCGAGCTCAACGTCGAGCTCAAGTACAAGTTCGAGCTCAAGTTCGAGTTCAAGTGGAACTTCCGCGGCCAGCTCGACAGCCACTAACGCAAACGATGCTGGAAACAAGTCCGCCAAGAAGGGGTCCGGTTCTATAAGTGGCGGTGCCATTGCAGGCATTGTTGTAGGTAGCATTGCTGGAGCGTTGGCGATTGCGGTCCTTATAATCCTACTCGTACTGTGGCGAAGACGCAAGAACAATGACGAGTTTTACTCACCCCAGGCTTCACCTGTAAACTTCAAAAATGATTTGGGCTCCTTCCACAATCCATACCCCTCTCAGCCCTCACGGCCCTTAGTGGATCCTAGATTAAACCCAACAATGTTGGGAGACCCTCGAATATCTATAGCCTCGCTGGCAGACGCTCGAGATTACTCACGGCAGGTGTTAACTGTGGCCAATCCTGACGAGAAGGCGTAGAGTTGGATATTCGCATACCCATTGTAATCTTTACTTATTATTGAAACCTGCATAATACACTCCCAAGTATTTCTCAACGATGCACAGATTGAGTTCGCTCATTCATCTCTTTATGTGTTACGTTTGGTTGACGAGCTACGTTTGGTTGACGCGCTACGGTTTATTGTGACCTGCGTGATACAATCTCGAGAATTTGATAGTTCTGGAGGCTGCTCGCTACCTGCTGGTACACTTTAACGGTGGTTGTTCCCGATTGAGTCACCTTCTTGTTAAAGCCTGCGCTCTCGAGTAGTTGATGATTCTCGCTACTTGCTGATACACTCTAACGATAGTTGGTTCTCTGAGCCTCCCCTTCTTCCCTAAAACCTGCGTTCTCGGGTATTAGATGATTATAACGACTGCTCAAACTATTTGCCTATCAACTTCAACGAGGGTTGCTTCCACGTACTACTCTAACAATCTCTACCGTTTCATGGAAACCCGCTTGACACACTCACAAGTGTTCGATATTCCTAACAATGCTCAATGTAGTTACTCATTCTCTCTAACCAGGGCTGTTCCATACATTACTCTAGTAATCTCCACTTCTTTATAGGAGCCCACTGGTTACACTCTAATGGCTGCGCAAACTACTTGCTCATGCTTCTCTAACCTGGGCTGTTTCCATATGCTACTCTAATAATCTTCACTTCTTAATGAAAGCCCACTAATTACACGAAAACGGCTGCGCAAACTACTTGCTCATTCGTCCTACTTGGGTTTATTCTCCATGTGATCCCCTGCTATGGCTTTGCCCCGGGACGGTTGCGTGTTGCGTCTACCCCGGGAAAGCTGACTGTGCCAGACACACAAACTCGTGTTTTGCAAGCAGATTGTTTCACGCGTACAAGAAAGGAAAAAACACTGGCCGACCCCACATAGCAAAGATCTCGGTCTGTTTTTCAAATGGAGCGCAGCCGAAGTCCAGTCATCGTGAGGCGAAGGTCGTCTTTCTTCTCCCCAAGCCCGTCTCCCCCTCCTCCAGCGGAGCGGGAGCAACGTGCATATATACAAGACAAGCGCCACTTGAGCATGATCAGGCAATTGGAATGGGCTGATTGGATTACTATGCTCAACTGTTACTGTGGGTTCAACTCAATCATATCCAGTGCTCGGTACATCACACATGGATACAACCTGCCAAAGTACACCTTCCGCGCCATGCTTTTCACATTTGCTGGGTTCTTTTTCGACGTATTTGACGGTCGCGTAGCTCGTTGGCAGGGGAAGTCAAGCCTGATGGGCAAAGAGCTCGACTCGCTGGCTGACCTCGTCTCTTTTGGTGTGGCTCCTGCTACCATTGGCTTCACTCTCGGCATGCAAACTACTTTGGATTTGCTCATACTCAGCTTCTTTGTACTGTGTGGCTTGTTGCGGCTGGCCAGGTTCAACGTAACCGCGGCCATCCTCTCGAAGGGTCAAGCCAAGGTTGCGTACTTCGAGGGATTACCCATCCCCAGTTCGTTAGCTCTGGTGGGAGTGCTATTCCTCCTCGTCTCGGGTGACAAGATCCACGACGCTCTGCCTGGCGGGCTACTCTTCGAGGGCCGGGCGTTTGCGATCCATCCCTCGGTTCTGATGTTTTTCTTTCTGGGCTGCGCCTATGTCTCGAAGACCCTGAAAATACCGAAGTTGTGAACATATCGCAATGACATTGCAGCGCAATTCTCCGAGAGGTTCCTCTCAATACTGTGTACATCAATCATTCCCCTGCAACGTAATTAGAGCATGTATGTGCCATCTATGCCGTCTATGCCAACTGTACCCTCTATGACGTCTATGTCATCTATATGCCTTCTATGCCTTCTATGCCTTCTATGCCGTCTATGCCAACTGTGTTTTCTATGTCGTCTATGTCATCTATGTGCAACTACGTGCCATCTACGTGCCAATTGTACCCTCTATGTAGTCGATGACATCTATATGCCTTCTACGTGCCTTTAACATGCCGTTAATGCCATCAATGCCATCAATGCCATCTATGACCCACTGCGTGCCATCTGTACCCTTTGTGTGCCATCTTCTGGCTATTTCACATATCAAGATCCCAGAGGTCTCATCTGATTGGCAATTCAAGATAGCCGAACTGTTTTGCGTCGTTTGGATCGGCATTGCATAGCTCGTTCCTGCAGGGGAAGAGGGGGAGGGCTGCTTCAACCCTCGCACGGCAGTAGCTCCCCCAGTAACTCCCCCGGTAAGGTACATTAACCGGGACGCGCCTGCGCGGTTAACCAGGCTTGGAGGCTGCGATAAGCTAGTAGTGCAGGACGATAAGCGGCAAAACAGCGCGGACTGCCTGAATCATTGTATATGAATGTTTCTAGCACCCAGTAAAAAATCTATACAATATCGAATCATGTCTATGCGAGAAAAGTACAATCTACGTTGCGCTAACGGCATCAGCCCGTGCGCCTTGGTGGTCACGTAGATAGCTACCCTGGCCCTGAGGCTGCGTAATCTGGAGCAGAAGGAACCAACGCATCATGCAGGTTTGGGATAAATAAGCACACATGCCCAGCCGAGAAGTCTCGAGTTGGTCCTAAACTTGCCAGTTATCGAAAAGCTCGCAACTTCTGGCCAAAATGAGTAATGACCCAACGCCTTCGATGATTGAGCGCTGCCAAGCGTGGCTGGTTGTCGTAGAGACTTTAGAGAAATATTTGAATGCTGCTTCAGTGCGTTACGACTGGATAAACGAAGCGACGAGCAGACTCAGTCGAGAAATGCCGCAACCAGAAGACCTGGGAGAGCAATTTGCTCCCATTGGAAAGGGAGGAATCAAGGATGTGTTTGTGAAGCTGTGGTGGGACCTCAATCTACCTGATGGCAAAGCAGCGGAGAGCGCAAGCAAGATTATTAAGGAAGAGCTGCTGAAAGAGACTGAGAGCCTAACAAACGACTTGAAACGCTCCATATCCGACTTCACTGACCATTCTGCGTCCTTTGATGCACCCTTGGCCCCATCAAAGACCGCCTCTCTGCGTGACCCGAAGGTCAACGCTCAAATTGAAGAGTACATCCGCGCGGTCTCTGCTGCCGAGGCCAAGAAACAGCCCGAAATTGATCCTTATCTGCTCAAGTTGACGCTCGATCGCAAGATTGATCGTGCTGTTCGCAAGCATAACGTTCAGGCAGACGCCTATGCGTACGTTCAGGACGCTGCTAAGCGTGTCGACATGGAGGTCTCTACTCGTCTTCAGGCCATTCTCAAACAGTATACTGCCATCGTTGAGCGCAACGGTAACATTATCGCTGAAGGTGGCCGCTCCATTCGCTCAGTGTTTGTAAATCAGCCTCAGCTATTCGAATACAAGCATTGGCTTCAGTCTAACAAGGCACCTTCGACGTTCACGGGTACCACCAGTGAAGCCAGCAAGACCCGAGGATCAGACAGTGACCTTGGCTACCCTAAAGAGGACTCTTATTATGCTAAGGCCATTCGGACAGGCGTTCTGGAGCGGAGATCCAAGATCTTGCGGACTTATTCCCCCAGCGATTACGCTCTGACTCCGCTTAGCTTGATCGAGCTGCGGCAGAACCAGCCAGTTTGGTCCATCGACCTGCTGGGTGCCAAGCTTCTTGAGAACGACAAGTCCAGCACTGAAGACCAGTTTGTCATCGAGGCTCGCCAGCATGGGTCGTCCTCGGGAAAGCTGCATAAGTTTGTTTTTAGAGCCAAGGTTGCAGCTAACTGGAGGCGAGATATTGCCGCAATTTGCAGTGGTCACACCCCGACCTCTCTGGATTCCCTTGTAAGAGCTCAGAATAGCAGACCTATGTCGCCTGTTGCTAGTAATAGAGAGGCTGCGCCTTCTTATCATGAGAAGCCCCTAACGCACGATACAGTTACTACACCGCCTGTTCCAACCAATGTATCAGCTCCTCCAACTGCAGCGCCCATTGTCGCAACGGTGGTAGCTCCGTCTTCAGGAGAGGATCGAGTACTCAATGACCGTGTTTCTGGCCTAACTGTCAGTGAACCGAGCTCTGTTATTGCCCCTTCTACGCGTGACGACCCTTTCGCGGATGGCAGTAGCCTTGTTGGCTCAGACAAGGCCGCCATTGGTATTGCGCCTCCGTCGCACATCGCAACCCCTGCTTCTGAGACGCCACCCCCGATTGGTCGTCATACTGTCGATGCTGCCAGTGACAGCGAAGTGAGTGAGGTTGATCAGGCTTATGACACCCTCTACAGAGCTACCAGCCCCGAGGAGGGATCAGTCGCCTGGGCTGCTAAGCAAGACATGGCCGTCTTCGAGAAGCGCAAGGAGCAAGAGGGGAAGGTCAGCGACATCTAGCCGCATGACGCAATACTCAGGCCGATGTTATACGCAAAGACCGCAACTTTGTGCTCACTTACAGTAAAATGAGTGCGAATGCAGTCTCTCTCAGACAGCACCAAAATTTGAACAGCCTAATGCTCCGATCTCGCGAAATTCGCAATGCGAATTCCATGAGGAGATGCTTTTACGCCGGCGATCAGGCAGTGCTACTTTTGAGGTCCAGAGCGCCGCGAAGTCCACTGAATCGTTTGGAGCTAATGTTGCAACGAACTTGAGGTCATTGAGTAATTTCGAAGAGAAGGCTGCTCTCATGGCGCCTATCAACACCCCGAGACCGCTTCAAAGTGCTGCTCAGCTCAGCCTCAATTTTCACAATCAGTTTCGTTGATGCTTTTCTATCTTAATTTTTAATTCCTAGAAGCGTTTAAATAGAAACACTATAATATGACTGAAACATGCCCGGTAAAGATGCGCGAGATTAGAAGGTATGCTTTCAATCATAAAGTTTCAATTGTTTCCGCGCGCGAGCGAATTGAGGTTCCTCGGCTCTAGCCAGCTCCAGCTGTTTCTGCCAGTTCTCGGCAAATTTGGCATCGCTGAACCCTTGAGAGGCGTGGTAAGCCCTCATGCTCAACTTCTGCGCTTCCGAGGGGCTCAGAGCGAGTGCCTCGAGAATTGCCTCACTCAGAGTAGAGTAGCCGTTAAGGCCAAGCCCATCTGGATCTCGCGATGAACGGAAGAAGAAGCCAGGTGCGCCCTGCTCATCCTTCACGATATCCATGAGAGGGCCCGCACTAGCGTGTACTACAGGGATAAGTCCTGCGGCCATGACTTCAACCACGCCCATTCCGAAATGCTCGTTCCACATAGCATTGAGTCCAATAAGCGAGGACATGAGAATCTTTTTGACAGCCTCCCAAGGAGCATTCTCTACTATGGTATAATCGTTCTCGCCCAAGCCGAGATCTGAGGCTAGAGTTCGCAGCTCATGGACGCGGAGAGCATCGACCTCATCGCGCACCGAACCAATGAGAATGAGATGTGGCTTCCGGTGCCCAACAGGAATGGAGTTTGATTTTTTCGCGGCGGCACGAGCCTTAGCAAAAGACTTGATGACGAGGTCGTGGCGCTTTTCGGGGCGAAATTGCGCTAGATAAACGAGCGCGCAGCTCCTCTTTGCAATCTCTGCTTCAGCCGGCTTTGGGAAATCTTGCACAGCCGAAGGAGGATAAACAATTGTGGCCTTTTCAGCATGCTGCCAACCGAGATGTTTCTTGGTCCACGTAGAATTCACTGCAACGATATCCGCGTAAGATCCAGCCCATTTGTAGGCTATATTGAGAGCCTTCCAGTACATAAACTTAACGAGTCTCTTCGGGTTTCTAAGACCCTGTGCTCGAACACTGGCTAGCATCTCACTCTGTACAAAAGGATAGTGGACGTATGCTATAATCGGAACTTTAGCAAACCAGGACACAACCGGATAACTAAACGCGAGGCCAGTTGTGTCGACAAAAACGTCGGGCATCAGGTTTGCGATCGCTTCGTAACCCAGAACAGCCATTCCAAACGCTTGACTTATAAGAGTCAGTATCAAGAATGTATTTGGGTCGACGAGCCATGCCTGAGTGAGGGCGATTACAACGACACGGTTGGCCTCTTGCGCATCAAAGCGGATGTTGAAGCGCTCTGCAGCGTTCTGAAGGATGCTGGCCTGAGTGAGCCCCTCCTTGGCCCCTACATAGATTGCAGCGATTGCTCTTTTGTCACCTGTTAGAAGCTGCTTGACCGCAGCCCACAGGACACGTTCGCCGCCTCCTCCTGCATCCGCCTTGGGGTGCAGGAACCCATAAATTAATGGCTTTTTCGCAGCATGCTCAAGGTCCAGGGTGCTCGTGCCCATGTCCAGGAGATTGGTGAGAGCGGCGGGGCGAGAACTGGCTAAAATTAGCTGTCTACGAAGCTGTGGAGTCTTCAAAGATTGCGGAAGCTGCGTGTTGGTTTTGTATGTCATCGCCGTGATTTCAAGGTATTTGTTCGGAGGCTGCCGTAATTGCCTCCGCAGCTGTCTCAAAGTGAGATAACTGGCCAGAACAAACACAATGAATATGAATATCGAGGCAGTCAGAAGGTCGACCATGGTATTTTGTCCTCCGACGCCTAGCGGGTTTGACGTTGAAAAAGATCTCAAGCCATACGAAGTCTCACCGTCGCGGCTTACCCTAGCCCTTGTCCTTGCCGGCTCCTTCATACAGCGGTTTCGCTAATTCATCGGTTAATATCAACTGGAAAAACAAATTACAGATAGCGGTGAATACTAGCCCGAATCTCGAAGATTTAGTGACACAAAATAAATAGGAATAAATAGAATCGCCCAGTTCAACTAAGTCGGCACGGGTCTAGCTGAGGCACCAAGCTCTTTATCACACACCTTACATTTCGAAACACTGCTTGCCTTGAGTTCCTCCAAAAAGCATGCTTCACATAGCTTATGGCCACATTTAGGCAGCACAGGATGCTCTGGTGGATCCCGATGACAAGAAGAGCATCCATGTGATGTTTCGGTTTCCTTCCGGAGTCGATTCTTGAGGGTTCGAGCAGCCGAGTCTCTTCGCTCGTGCAGAAATTTGCAATCGTCCCCGTACCTGCACCGGCCCTTTTGAAAATACTCCTTGCAAATATCCTGCTGAAAGTCAAAAGCATGACTTTGTTTTATGCTCTGCGATAAACTGAACGACACAGATCTTTTGGGCATGCTTTCCAAACTTTCATCTGTAGCGATTTTGCTTCTTTTAGAGGCTGTTTCCTGTGCTTCAGGCTTTCCGTCCTCCCCACGACTCTCTCTGTCAACATCTTCCCGACAATCCGAATTTCTTTCCTTTGGGTCCTTCTCTTTTGCATCATTCGTACTACATCCACGGTCTGACTGGGGACTTTCTGCATGAACATTGAGGTTTGTTCGCTTTTTGGCAATACCCGACGTCTTCCTTTTGACAAATAAAGGCCCCATAGATGCTTTACCTCTTTGAGATCCTGAATTCCATTTTCAAGTAGAAAGTCAGTTTAACCTGACCCAGTTTTGGTTCAGTTGAGAAGCGCAGATTCGAGGCCGGTTCATTCGATGAGTCTATTAGATATCTTTAATAGAGTTTTTTTAGTAGTCTGAGCGAGTCTCTTTCGTTTCAAATCGAAATTGGGGTTGTGTGAAAGTGCAGGTATTCTCGATCATATCCTGAAACCATCGGCTCTAGTTCTTTTCGACATCGGGCATGGTAGCGATTAATCCAAGCGATCTCATCTTTTTCCAGCAATTCCACCTCGATTAAGTTGAGGTCAAGTGGCACGAGCGTCATTGTTCTGAAACGAAGAAACTTGTTGCCCATCTGGTACTTTGTCCTTGCGGGCTCGACAACCATAAGACTCTCGATGCGAATACCAAAACAACCTTGCTTGTAGATTCCAGGCTCATTGCTGACGATATTTCCCACTTCAAGAGGAGCAGAAGCCCGAGCTGCATTCATGCCTATGTATATGGGGCCTTCATGCACATTGAGGTAGGAGCCCACGCCATGGCCAGTACCGTGGTTGTAGTCATATCCATACTTTTGCATAGGTTGACGGGCCAGTGGGTCCAGCATATAACCAGTGCTGCCTTCCCGGAAAACAGCGGTGGCCAGCGCAATGTGGCCCTTCAAAACCAGAGTGTAAGCCTCCTTCAGTTCGTCGGGCGGGTTCGTCTTTCCAAACCACGCGGTGCGCGTCGTGTCTGTAGTACCTAACTCAAACTGGGAGCCAGAGTCGCAAAGGTAGATCTCGTTGGGTCTTAAAGTGCGGCTGCCCTCGGGTAATGGTGCGTAATGGATGATTGCTGCATTCGGCCCAGAACTGGATATAGTCTCGAAACTTGGTCCCTTGAAACCAGGTAGCGACGTCCTGAATTCTTGTAGTTTCTGGCTGGCTTCGTACTCTGTTACAGCTAGGCCCTCATCCATTGACTTTTTAAGCCAACTCAAAAGTCGTACGACGGAAGTGCCACAGCTGAGTTGAGCTTTCTGAGCATTGCTGATCTCTACAGCATTCTTGATAGCTTTTGCCTCTTCTACAGGAGAATACGGGTCTAGGATAGCTCGATCTCCTGCAGCCTGGACCATTGCCCACGAGGAATTCGAGGCCACCCATACTTTCTTCTCCATTGTGAAGCTCAGGGTTTTGACGTCATCAAAAACTGCTTCGTAGCTCTTTATAGTGATACCTTCGAGGTGTTGTTTGGGTGGAAGAGAATGCTGAGATGAGACATATAGAACACACTCGTCAATCGTGAGCACCAGGTACGACTTGAACACGGGATTGTAATCTATGTCTGACCCTCGCAAATTGAGCAGCCATGCAATCTGGTCAAGCGCACTGAGCACAATTGCGTCAGCACCCATTTTCTTGACCTGAGCGCGCAAGTCAGTGATTTTAGAGGGCGTGGACTGGCCACTGAACTGAGTTGCAAGCTGGAAGATTTCGTTGGCGGGCTCTTCGGGTTTGTTTTTCCAAACCAGATCAACCAGATTCTTTTCTATGGCCTTGAGTTCAGCACCAGAGTCAATGATTTGCTTGGCCTGTTGGTAGCTTATCAATTTAGGGTCTACGCCAATAGCCACGTTCTCAGCTTTGGCGCGTGAGGATATCGCATTGATCCAGCCAACAACACCAGACATTCCTTCTTTCCTGAGCGCCCAACTCGACCCAAGCTGGGCTTCTGCTTGGATCCAGTACCGCCCATCCGTGGCCAACTCAGCATACTTGTCGCGTCCAATTATGGCAGTCCCAGCAGAACCAGTGAACTGAGAGATATGCTCTCTTCTTTTGTCGCACGGACTCACATACTCCGAATTGTGCGCGTCTTGAGTTAGAACTAAATAGTAACCGATGTCATTCTCAGCAATCAGCTTTCGCAGCTTGCTCAAGTTGTGGGAATCCATCTGCTTCCAGGAATGCAACTCCCAATTCCGGCTATGATGCGCTTCTACTCGCAATTACTCGGTCTATGTCGCCTGCGTTCTACTCAGAATTCAGGCTGCTGCTTACGCTCAGCTTAAAGCACTGGCACTGAGCGGTCCTAATTGAGAGCCCAGGTTTAGGTCTTGAGTCCTCAATCCTCAATCCTCACCTTCAGCTGGCACCTGCCTCGATGGAAGAGGTAGAGAAGCTCGTTTCCTTACTATATAGTCCTGAAACGTCACCAGAGCTTCTCAAGCATGCTCAACGGACCCTCCAGGTAGCTCAGAAGTCTGCCCGGGGATGGGAGTTGGCGCAATTTCTTCTTTCTTCCAACCGCCCAGAATCTCAATTTTTGGGTGCACAGACATTTATAGTCAAAATAAACGATGATTGTGACTTGCCCTCCCCGGAAGTTCAACATCGGGACCTGCTATTATGGCTCCACAATTTGGTAGGCCAAAATGCACCACCGTTCGTTGTGAGAAAGCTGCTCAATGCCATCACTAAGGTGTTCCTATACCGAGAGCATTGGCCAAACTGTCCTCTTGAAGTCGTTCAGACTCTGGGAACGCACTATGAGTTTATTTTTGAGTTCTTGAGAGACCTTGTCGACGACTCCGAGCTGCCTGTTGCGGCTCTTCGTGAAAAGCTCGTGCCCGACGTGTCCAACATTTTGTCATCATTGCTTGCTGAAGCTGAAATCGCAAATGTGGGGGCTCTCAGAGCGTACGAATCTTGGAGTTCATCTTTCTTTGATCTTTTCACAGACTCCGTGCCAATTATAATCGAGTTGGCGTTTACATTGCTCAACAGAGAGCCTCATTACTCGCAGAGTGAGGACTTGGAAGAACTGACTCTCACGACCCTAAATGTGCTCAGCAACTTGTACAGACAAAATTGGAGATCATGGCCTCTGCCACATAGAAATAAACTCTCAGCGGCGTTGCTTCAGGTTATAGCTTCTCATCTTGACTCAATCCCTGAAGAGTATGCGGACAATGAGACTCACATCGCTTTCACAAGGCTCGTCATCGCTGTGTGTCAAGAGGATTTCGAGAAAAACTTGGAGCTGCACCCATTCATTGCTAAAGCCGCAGGTGTCTCCGTTCCTGTTGTGGACGATCCACTCGCATTTGAGCTGTTAGAATTCTGGACGCTCTATACGGAGGAAGCAATCTCCACGAGCTTGACCTCATCTTCTAACGGTGCTCATGAAGTAATAACTTCAGTCATTTCTGGGTACTGGCCTCGCATCAAGCTGTACTCTGACTTACAAGCCTCTGATTGGGACCAATTCGCCAGCTTTCGGCAAGACTTTGCAGACTTTGTTGAACTTTGTTACCCAATAATGGGGTCTCAACTTTTCGAGCAGCTCACTAGCGTGGTTGTAACCTCCCTCTCATCTTCAACTGGCCCGGATTGGCTCAGTATCGAAAGCGGGCTTTTCTGTCTCAATGGCCTCTCTGAAATCATAGGAGACAACTATGATAAGGAGAAGGCCGAGTTCCGCAGTGTTCAGCGTATTTTTCAGAGCAATCTGTGGGTTCAGCTGCCTCATTGTCAAAACTACAGGGTGCGGCAGACCGCAGTCACGCTCATAGGCTGTTTTGTTGATTTCTTCCAGTCAGAGGCAGGCGAGGCCCATCTTGCTGTCACCCTCAATTTTCTGTTTTCATGTTTAGACTCAGATACACTCCAAAGCTCTGCATCCCGCAGTATACTGAAGCTTTGCGATACGTGCGAAAAAACCTTAGTTGGAGAAATCCCAGCGTTCTTGCTGATCTACTCGAAAATAAGATCCACTTTGGGCAGCGTTCCTCATCTACGTACTGTCGCTGCGATAACCTGCGTTTCTCGAGCGATTCAGAGTTTGAGTGAGAAGGCTTTCACTTTACATCGGTTGCTGGAATTGACTGTAACAGCGACTCCACTAGTGCCTCCAGAGAGCCCATTCGAAACGGAGCAAACCAAGCTTAAATGCATTGTTGCAATAGCGAAGCACTTCAAGCGCGGAGACCTTGCAACCTCTGTCGGCGCCGAGCGGCAACTCACAGAATCCAAGTTCTGGAATGAGAACGAGACCTCATTACATATCAAGCAAATGCTGAAAGAATTGATCCATGAAGCTATCAACATGTCCGATGTGACCTCTGTCGAAGCAATCTGCGATCTACTGAAGGCGGGGCTCGCAGAGGGTTCCGGCCCATTCTATCTGGGCGCCGATATTGTGCTTCATTTTGTGCTCGCGAAGGTAAACGCAGGGCCCGTACTTACCATATCTCCCGTTTTCGAACTTGCACGGTTTTACATTATGGCGCGCAATGTTAGCATGAGACAGAAATCAGGACAGTCTATCCAATCGCATGAGATCGAAGTATTTGTGGACGCCGTGCTGTCAAAAGGGAGCGAGGCGCCTTCAGCCGCCATAGATCTCTTGACACAATTGGTGCTAGCCGTGGCGGCTCTAGATTTGCCGCTGGCAAGCATGTATCCTCGGGTTCTAGAGGCTCTGGAAGTAGCCGTTACGGGTCTTTGCTCTGGGGACAGATTTGTTTTGCGAAGCAGCGTTGCTCTATGGAAAGAGTTTCTGAACTCGCCCACTCAGGTGGCGCGAAGCGCCGATTTACAGAGCAGCTTGGATCCAGCGATAGCCCAGGTTTTAGTTCAGAGCCTCGTCACGCAAGTCTCGGGGAATGCTGCCCGGTCAGATCTCGGGCCTATCTGTAGTGTCTTGAAGCCGCTGATGGCCAAGCATACCATGATTGCAACCAAGTTTCTCACCCACTTCATCGTTGAAGCGCCGCAAAACCAAGCCATCATCAACCAAGATGAAAAAATCCGCAAGGATTTTGTAGCACAACTAGGAATTTTGAAAGGCGGTCGCAAGACTTCGGGAATCGTACAAAACTTTTGGTTGAAATGTCGTGGTATTCCCGACAACTACAGTCCAATTGTACTTAATTAGTCGTAATATTTGTGTAAATAGCATGCATCAGATCCTCAGAGATAAATTCTCAAAAACCAATCTCAGCAAGGAGTTGTGAGGCTTCACTGAAGATGTCAACCTGATTTACTGAGAGAACTGTGAACCTGACTCTCTCCTCACCATTGTAATGATCTAGAGTGGCTTTGATACTCCATAGATATTCATTTCCTTGAATTGCTCTTAGCTCGTTTGCAAGCTCTCTATTGAAATCTCCTCCATTCGAGGCCCTCTGTATGTCAACCAGTTCTTTAGCTCTGTTGCCGTACAGAACGCGTCCAACTTCATCGAACGCTGTCACCTGAATGCCAAGCTCTTCACTAGTGGGATCGCTCAAGATGAGATTTAGAATGAAGCGGTACTGAGGTTCTGATATGGTGATTTCGCACTTCTCGCAACGCCACTGTCCGTCTGACTCCTCAATGACCTTCTTTTTGCAGTCATTGTTAGTGCAGGAAGGATAGGCGATAGTACGCTGGCCAACTGAAGAGATGCGGGCTTTCGTCTTGAAAAAATCAGGTTTCTCTGAGCGCCCTAATCGGTCAGTGAGAACTCGATCTATCGTTATACGTGGAGAAGACTGCCCCTGACTACTACCACCATCTTGCACATCGTTGGATACTGACTCGTGTTTCACATCAGATGCTCCCGTGGCTTGGTACCACCCCTTCAATCTGTGAGCGCGTGGCTCATCTGGATCTGTGTAGACAACAGCAGCGCGAGTAGCAGACAAGGAGAGTCCGTTGAAGTCGGAGAGCCTTGCACCTTTGACCCCTACGACAGTTCCCTTGGGATGTTGAAACTTTTCAGCATCATTGCCCCACAACGTGAGCCTAACAGTTTTGCCGCTGTCATCGATCAATTCGATATCGCGTTTCGTGTATGGAATGCTCGAGGACTTGGAAGTTAAGGTTTGTACGTCACCAACAGATGAGGCGACGGCAACAACGTCGACAGTCGAATTTACCTTATGATTTTTGAGGTCTGCGATGGAATCCACAAACTTGAAAAATACAGAAGGCAGCTGCTTTTCTGTGTCAGTCGCAGGCTCAATAGTGGAATCATTTTTGAAGTTGAGCTCAAAGCTGTGGCTGGTTTGATTGAATCTTTGATTGGCGTCACGAACCTCAAAGTTAGAGAGATAGTATTGCTGTCCTTCGACGATCTTGTCGTAAAATTTAGCGACTGCTTCGGTAAAGCCAGTTGCCGAGATGTCACCAGTTTCATCATTCAATATGAGATTGAACAAGCGGCCATTATTGTTGTTGGCCTTAGAGACGTACTCGCGGATATCTGACTTCTTCGTTACTCTGGCCAGCAACCTCCAATTCGGCAGAAAAGGAGATAAAGATTCAATTGAGATCAGCCGTGAGGAGCCCTTCTTCGAGGGTTGGTCGCTGTGGCCATTGCTCGTCGCTTGTGCAGGCTTTGACTTATTCGCGGGGGCCTCATTGCCAAAGAGGAAGCCACGTCCGGGAATGTGGGTGCCGTTCATCGGCGAAGGACTGCCGACGACGGTTGCTTCTGGTCCGACATCATTCCAACTCGATATCACTAGATAGACCCGCCTCGTCGAGTCATCGCCGGGGATCTTGGGGTCAGTGCAGCCTACTACGTACTGATTCAGACGGACAATACGGCCCACTTCCGCAAAATCGGTCTCAAGCTCAGGCTCCAGCATACAAGCCATGGTAAACTGACTGTCGGAAACTCTCAAAGTGTGGCCATTGGCTGTTGGTTTGAACTTGGTGACCTGAAGATTGATAGGCCTGTCAAAGGAAGTAGTGCCAGTATTATCAGCAAGCTCGAAAATCGAGCGAAGCACGGGTTGGACTTTGTCTGCCATGACCTCTTCCTGACCTGTGTATTGGCGATCTGAAAAAGAGAAGCCAGCGACGCGTCGCGTTCTTAAGTAATATATGCAGTTATTAGGGTGGCAATTAAGGTCTAGGGTAGCTGCCGTTGTATGCAGTTGTTGTGCGGAAAAACCCCAATGTAAACAGTGAATGTAAACAGAGGATTGCTATTCCATGTAGAAAATCGAAATCAGGCAGAATGTAGCTCTGAACAATGTTTCGGTTCGAGTCATGAACCCTCGACTTCCTCCAGAGCATGGAAATTGAGCCTTGAGCACTAAGCGATCGAAATTAGGCAACGTGTAGTTCAGATCGCTTTGTCCCTTATATTCGAGGAAATTAGTCCCGACAATGAGCCCTCGAGTTCCTCCAGAGCCTGGCAACTCCAGGTAAAGTTTTAGAGCGACCGAATTCAGTCAACATGTAATTTAGTTACTGCTTCATTACTCAAGGGTTCGAGTCATTAGCCCTCGAGTTCCTCCAGAGCATGGCAATTTCACGTAAATCATCAAGGCGACCAAACCAGGCAACATCTGGTTCAATTCTTGCTTTATTACCCGAGTGTTTGAGTCACTCCAATGAGCCCTCGAGCTCCTCTAAGGATTACTATTCCATGTAGAGCTTTGAGCGACCGAAACCAGTTAACATGTGGTTCAATTGTTGCTTTATTACCCGAGTATTTGAGTCACGCCAATGAGCCCTCGTGTTCCTCCAGAAGATTACTATTCCATGTAGAGCTTCAGCGATCAAAGCAGGCAACGTGTAATTCGAATATTGCTTCACTACTCGAGGGTTCGAGTCATTAGCCCTCGAGTTCCTCCAGAAGATTAGTATTCCACGTAGAGCTCAAAGCGATCGAAGCCAGGCAACTTGTAACTCAATTATTGCTTCAATAGTCGAGGGTTTGAGTCACGACAATGATCACTCGAGTTCCTCCAAGCGTTACTATCCCACATAGAGCTTTGAACGATCAAAATCAGGCAACATGCAGTTCATCTCTTGTTTTGATTTATACTCGAGGAGTTTGAGTCACGACAAACGAGCCCTCAAGTTCTTCCATCCGGACATTTTCTTGCTTCAGAAATGTGCGCAGCCATGGCTTGAGAACTGCCTGGCCTCCTGCAGAATGATGACCTACTCCTGTTATGAACTCGAGACGGCGCGCCGTGCTTCCTCTGAACTCGTTTAGGGCCTCCGCTACCACGACCCTGGCCTGATCAAGGGTGCATCCATGCAGATCAACAGAGCGATTTATTCCATCGCTGCGCAGGCCACGAATAGAGCCACTTGGATGGAGTTTTTCCAATCTGAACAGCGCCAATTGAATTTCTCGTGATTCGTGGTTCAACGCTCTAAGCTCAGCAGCAGCGTCACTAGCTCGAACTCGATCCCACGGCTGCTTCGAAGTTGGAGTCGACTTCGATTTCAGAATCTTTTGTTTGCGCTCTGTTGAGTCCAGTAAAGCTTTCAATTCGCGGTAGTTCATGTTGCTGTATTCTGAAAGTTTTGGGACCTGGGGCTCAGGCAAAGCCGACTGGTTGATTGACGATATTTTCTGGCCCAATTGAGTTTCTGATATGACTGGCTGTCGAGGTATTTTGGCCAATAGTGCTGCGGAGACGTTATTTTCATGACTCCAATAAAGTGCCCTGGACTCTTCCACGGAAATCTTCAAAGTTGCAGCAATTAAGGCAATGTCCTTCTCCTCGCTATAAATAGCTTTCTGGTGCTTATTATGCTGTCTCCGCATCTTTCGCTCCTGTTTAGTTTCTCGCGTTGTCTGCCAGTTTTGAGCCTCTTCTTTCTTCACCGCTGCCCAATTTAGAAGATATTCAGAGGCTTTCTCTGGATCATTGTTGTATTCCCTGAGTGACTCCTCGATAACTTCACGCGGAATCTCGGGAAACATATCAGACACGACGTCTGCCAATGAGCGTTCGCGATCGAGAGCATCGACGTCGGCTTCTGCTTTAAGAAGCGGATCTGCTGCAGACTCCAGCCCTAAGAGTTTCAGGGCTTCGCTCTCTGGGAGTCCTAGCTCATTAATCAGAACGTCAATTTCGTGTTTGGCGTCCCTTTCGGACATGTGCGCGCTAGGCTATGCCGACCCCTGCAGCAAACAAGCACTGTTCACATAGGTGTCATGTGAGCATCAGTTTTATATAGAATCGCGATAGTTTCGTGAAATATTGATCTTTCACTTCGAATAACTTGGATTTTCACATCGGTTTGTGCTATATATTCGAATAACTTATTTTGTACTGAATTCATGTTCTCTTCGGCGAAAGTGGACCTGACCTTTGCCAGCTATGAGGTCCGATTTAAAAATAGTTTTGAACGTTCAGCGATCTTTAGCGTTTTTATCCGCTTCACACTTTCTTTCCCAGCGATTCAATTCCTCCTCCAAAGGTCTGAATATTCGCTCAGAGTAGGCTGATTGAGTTTCCCTGAAAATGTCTCTAGTCGGAACAGGGGCTGCGAACGATGGCACATTAGATGGTGGATTTGAGCAACCAAGCTCTCGTTTCTCGTTACTCATGGGACTGTTTTCAAAGCCGCCAGTCTTACCGGTTTCGAAACATCAATGGAGAAGCAACACTTCAACGCATATATATACCTAGGCACGGTTTCTGACACAGCCCCGAACTCAGAAACCGCCAAAAACCTAACGCAAAGCACCACCAGACGCCAAGTCACTCCTGAGTTTCAGAGCAATCTGAAAATAGACACCTCGCGCACCACAGCAGACTTAGGGCGGTTTGCGTCCTCTCTACAAGATTGTCCCAACCTGGAAAAAATTTAACTCAAGTAGATAACAAAATTAGCGCGGGCCAGACTTAGCAGGCACTAAAGGCTTGACTAAATGTATTTAAGCCCCTCATCTTCAATTATATCTGCGATTTACAGGTCCCCTAGCGACCTAAATACGCAGCAGATGCCCTCGAATTTAGTGGGGTTGAGACGTAGGTGAGGGTAGCCAACACTCCGAACAGGCAAGGTACAACGCACTCAATGGCTCCAGAAAACAGCAGGCATGCCTGCAAAAATTCTTCTTCTGTACAACTCAGAATCTCAATCAAGAATGGCGTCAAAGCCCAAAAGCGAGAGGGGCTTCGTGAGAGCTTCCTCACGCAAACTCGACCCAATATGAGGGTTGGAAACCAGAGCGCGAACTCCGATATACCTGGCGCCAGGCCAACAACACCGTCTCGTTCACTTTTTTCGACCGTGAGGACTGCTCATCGCCCTGCCTTGCCATCGTCTTAGCCGACGTTGTCTCCCATCACATCTACCGGGCTAGGGTTGTCTCGAGCCAGCCAAGCGTTCGTGTTTCGACTAAAGACAGTTGGTCTGTCGAATCTCTAAAAATCCATGCCTAAGCGACGTCGCGGAGCCGTTGATGATTCAGATGTTAGTGCCGTTGAGTCCAGTGATACAGGGGAAGTAGAGGAGAAGTTCCCGACACCAGAAGACACTGTGGAGGATGGTGATGAGAACGATTACCAAGGAACTGGCCCTGCTCGGCGTGAGAGGCTGCGGCTGTTGAGAGAAGCGAAGCTAAAAGAAGAAGAGGAAGAGCCGCAGCGATGGCCAGTTGTACTGAAGACAAATGGCAAAATCAAGCAGGCTAATGTAAGTGAGGGAAGCGAGTTCGATGCGTCCGAGAGTTCGATCGATACCGCCTCGGACGCGTCTGAGGACGAGAAATTCGAGCTCTCTGATGGCGGGTTCATAGTTGACTCCGATGATAACGTAGTGCCCTCGCGCAGAGCTCGAAACGGCAGCAGTCAACGGCGGAAACGTTCAAGATCCAAGCCACGGTCGCGCTCTGGCTTCGGAGGTCGGCGTGGCAGACCTCGCAAGTATCCAGCGAAAGAAGACGACAGCGGAGGTGAGGTTTCTCCTGATAGCGATGACGAGTTCACAGCCAGCGATGGGAGTCTGGCGGAGGAACTGCGAGAGTTGAAGGGAGACAACTCTCCAGCACGTCGTGGGCGAAATTACAGGGCTCGACCACCAGTGGATTACTCCATCCCCCCAGCTCCGACAATCGAAGAAGTGGCGCAAGCTACAGCTCGATCCGCGGAAAGCGCAGCACGGGCGAAAGCTCGAGACCCGCGTGCACGGCGCTTGTTCGACGTGAGAGGGCCATTCGGAGGCAAAGACGTGCATACTTTATTCAACTTAAGCCGCGAGGATCTTGAGAAGGTCGTGTCTTCGACCCCGTCCAACGCTGAGAGTGCAATTCTGAAAATCTCCTCGAGTATTCCTGGGGCGCAGCAAGCTACGGCACCCAGTACTAATGCAGATATCGATCCAGTAGACATCTCAGATGATGTCGACTTCTCAATGGTAGGAGGGCTGGATGATTACATCTCCAAGTTGAAGGAAATGATCTCGCTTCCTCTACTTTATCCAGAGCTCTACGAAAGGTTCGGTATAACTCCTCCCAGAGGTGTTTTGTTCCATGGCCCCCCAGGAACTGGAAAAACACTCATGGCTCGGGCCCTGGCTGCGAGTCACAAACATGAGAAAGTGACTTTCTACATGCGAAAAGGCGCCGATGTGTTGTCAAAATGGATTGGCGAAAGTGAACGCCAGCTTCGCGCTCTTTTCGATGAAGCGAGAGCTAATCAGCCCTCCATTATCTTTTTTGATGAAATAGACGGCCTGGCGCCTGTACGCTCGGCGAAACAGGAGCAAAACCATACATCGATTGTCTCAACGCTACTTGCTCTAATGGACGGAATGGACAATCGTGGTCAAGTAGTGGTCATTGGTGCCACAAACAGACCTGATAGCGTCGATCCTGCGCTGCGTCGGCCAGGGCGCTTTGATCGGGAGTTTTATTTCCCCCTTCCCGACGATGAGGCGCGTCGTCGCATTTTGCGAATTCACACTAAGAAGTGGAACCCACCCCTTTCGGATGAATTTGTTGCCTCAATCTCACGTCAAACTAAAGGCTATGGAGGTGCAGACATACGTGCTCTCACTACGGAAGCAGCTTTGCTTGCCATTCAAAGGGCTTACCCGCAAATTTATACCAGTTCTGAAAAGCTTGCGCTGGATCCAAGTTCTATTGAAGTCCGATCACAGGATTTTGCGCTCGCATTGGAAAAGATCCAACCATCTACTGCGCGCTCTGCTGGGACAAGCCTCTCACAGCCGCTACCCACAAGGATCCAGCCTCTCCTCCAAACCACTTTCGCATCGATCTCAGCAAGGATACGTGCGGTCTTCCCCATCCTATCTAGGGAGTCACAATCAGCAGCTCTATTCCTGAATGACGCCCAATTCAAGCAGTCTCAGATAACGAAGAGTGTTGCGAAAGGCCGAATACATAGGCCCAGATTGTTGCTTGAAGGGGCCCCAGGTAATGGGCAATCTTACCTTTGTCGAGCCATTTCCAATCTCTTAGAGGGCGTGTATGTTCGTGAGCTGAGCTTAGCGTCGATGTTCGGTGCTGGAATGGGTGCGATACAGCCCGAGTCAGCTGTGATAAACGCCATTTCTGAAGCTCGTCAGCGAGCTCCTGCTTGCATCTTACTGCCTGCTCTCTCTGACTGGGAGGGGGTTCCTCATTTGGCGAATCTCTTGGTGGGGCAACTCAAGAGCTTGCTTCCTTCTGAACAAGTACTTGTTGTTGGCACAGAGGAGGTAGCTACTAAGCCCGACGGTCCTACTCAATTCTCTGCGCTCGAGCATTTTTTCGGCACCGAGGTCATTAACATTCAGTTGGACACAGGCGATTCGATCTTGGTTGAGTTTTTCAAGCCCGTTCTGGATTTCATCAAAAGAAGTCCACTTGAGTGTTTGGAAGCCCATGAAATCCCTAGGGAAGATCCTCCTCAGCTCCCCGTCGCTCCAAAACCTGTATTGAACTCTGACAGTTCGCCCACCTCTGGCGACAAGGAACCTCCCAAATCCACTAATGTTTTCAGTGAGGCAGAGCGAGCAGAACTGAGAATAAGAAGCCAACTCAAGCTCAAGCTTGGCGTCGTTCTGGATGGTTTTCGGCAGCGTTATAGAAGGTTCCGCAAGCCTGTAGTAGACGAGCAACAATTGGTTCACCTTTTTGAGATCTCTCCTCCCCCTATGCTTAAGGACGAAAAAAACGACGTCAATTCGCTAGAGAGTGGTAGACCTCCTGAACTGGAGACCGAGCAAAAAGAGGGAATCGCTTCTGAGGGACAACAAAACACTGTTACAGACTGTCAGGACAAAACTGCTAATATAGAAGATGCAGCTAATGATGATGAAGAGGACGATTATGCATATGTGTTAACACAAGACAACATGATCTTAGAGAAAAGCTCTGGAAAACGCTACTACAACATGGATCTGGAGACTGTAGAGGATCGACTCTGGAATGGGTTTTATTGCGAACCTCAGCAATTCTTAGAGGATATGGAAATGATTTATCGAGATGCAAATGTAAACGGGGAGCGCGAACGAATCCACAAAGCTTCGGAAATGCTGGCCAATGCTCAAGTAGCAATAGATGACATCAGTGCTGATAAGCTATTCATTGCCGCCTGCAAGGAGCTACACTCTAAGGACGCGAAAGTTAGGCTTGAAGAATTGAACCCGGCATCAAGTGCCTCTATTGAAATCGCGGATGCAGAACAAAGATCAAGAGACAGCGTGGATTGCACCCACTCGGTAGAGCCAACACCTGCCTCGCCTAGAGGGGATAACAACGGAGCTGTTGAGGACGATCGGATGAATGTTGAAGAGACACATGAGAAGCCTCACGCCTCATTTAGCTTGCAAGATCTACTTTCAGGCCCGCCGGTTGCGGCCATATCGGAAAGCTCTCAGGTACCCGTCAAACCTCAATCTCCTGCAACAACTGCTCGTCATGTTGAGCTGGACTCACAATTTTTCGAGACTTTCGTTAAAAGATTGACAAACTCTGCCTCATACTTAACGTTGGAACAGTTGGAGCACCTGTACGCCGAATTATCTGAACTAGTATGGCTTCAAAGAGATCTGTGGGATCGCACCCAGATTCTGAGATCTGTGGACAACCATCTCCAGTCTATACTGGCCAAAATTTCGTAATTAATTCATTTGTACATACCACTTTCGACTTTGGCGATATTAGCTTCGCTTACCGGTATGAAGCTCTTTACGCGAGTCTCTAGTTTATGCAATACTTCTCGCCACTCTTTGATGTCGGTTTCAAGACTGCTCATTACCTTTAGAAGCTCCTCCATGCTCGAAGAGTACGATTGAGCACTGCTGTGGAGACCCCGGAGTGTTTGCAAACGGCTGGCAACAGAAGGCAGTATTTTGACAGCATGTTCTAGGCTGTTGAGTCTCTTGTATAGCCAGTTGACCTGGTATGTTTCCTCCTCGTTCCCTTTGCTGTCATTGATAAGTTGTGCGGAGACTGTTAACTGAGACTTGAGGCGCTCTGGATCTGTGGCCAGAAGCTTGAGGATTTGATCAAGAGACTCAAGGCGATCGAACACGCACAGCTTTCCAGATGATGCTCGTGCTGAGCTGCCTAAGATATTTTCCAGCCGGGCTATTCTGCCTTCTAACTTGCTGAAATCTTCAAGGGGGGTCGTGCTAAATGCTATTGGTGGCCGCGTTCCTTCTTTTGTGTTTGAACATGAGGAGTCTACTTCTTGCTGAGTATGATATACAGGTCTGACAGCTTCGTACAGCTCTCTATATAGACGCTCGGCCTCAGATTGGTGACCCATCTTTTCAATCTCCTTGATTTCTTTTCGTACTCGTGCCATCTTCTGTTGCACTGACTCATTTAGACGCGTTGCTGGGTCTACAAAAGCCTCGAGCGACGCCTCATGCACCACGGCGGCCGTATCGATGTCTTTGCTATGGCTTGGCTGCAGCTCAATTGCATTATCGTTATCTGAGTCTGAAGCATATGTTTCATATATCAATATTTCAGAGCCAGACTCCCTGGTTTCTGCGGTCATGGAGAAATAATAATAATTGCGTGCCTCTCTCTTCCATTCCTTAAATGAAGGCCTACAACATCCTCCTCAGCTTAGGGTACGGTCTCTCTACCGGGACAGAAAGCCTTGAAAGAGCAGGGGCTGATATGGAAAGATTGTTAAAGGAGCTCAAACTTTTGAGAGATGGTCTGAATCCCGACTGTAAGCTACCAGATATTGAGATTGACAATGATCCGGTGTTTTCACTGGAAGACGGTTCCGTTTCGGTTTCCAAATATGACGCAGCTTTCTCGAACGTATCGACGCCAGGTTTACAATGGCTGGAAAAAGAGTGTCACGATATAGCTGCAGAGCAAGAGGTCGATGCCAAACAGATAACTGATATGATTTTTGCCATACTAGGGGACAATGCCTCAGGAAATGACGAAATCCAGATGTCATTAGTTGACTTAGTGGGTTTCAGCCGTTTGGATTTTGTGGCGTCTCTCATCACGCAGCGAGCAGAATTACTGCATGAAAAAAGCGTTGCTGAATCTTCCAAGCTTGAAGAAGTTCAGCCAGGTCTTTCCAAAGAAGCCACCGAGGAATGGAAAAAGAAGAATCGCTTGAAAGCTGCAGAGAGAAATGCTCAATTGGCCATGAACAACATAGTAGACCCGCATTTCCCTCATGTTTATCGCCAACAGCAAGGAATTACTGCCTCAATGCTAACCAACATCAAGCGTGTGCTTCCAGCTGGAACAACTCGAGAGTCCTTCCCAAGCTATGAATACGTTCATATACCAGCGCAGGTTTCCAACACGAAATTTCATCCCAAGCACCTTCTGCAAGTCGCAGATCTTGACGATCTTTGTAAGGTGACATTTTCCCAGTACAAAACGCTCAACAAGATTCAAACATTGGTATTCCCAGAATGCTACGAGTCGAGAGAGAATCTACTCATCTGTGCCCCAACTGGAGCCGGAAAGACCGACATTGCGTTGCTTTCTATCCTCAGCACGATAAAAACGGTGAAAGATAGCGATGAACCGTGGAAGATTGTTTATGTTGCACCATTGAAAGCTCTAGCTGCTGAGATCACCGAGAAATTGGGCTCGAGACTGGCTTGGCTGGGCGTAAAAGTTAGAGAACTCACAGGTGATATGCAATTGACTCGCTCGGAAATTGCAGTCACTCACGTCTTAGTTACCACTCCCGAAAAGTGGGATGTTGTTACAAGGAAACAAAATGATGATTCGGGCATCGCCACTCAGCTCCGATTGCTGATAATTGACGAAGTCCATCTATTACACGAAGAGCGAGGTGCCGTTTTAGAGTCAATTGTTGCTCGCACGAGGCGACAAGTAGAAGCTCAGCAGCGGCTTATTCGTATTGTGGGACTGAGCGCTACGTTGCCGAACTTTGTTGATGTCTCAGAGTTCTTGGGGGTCAATCCTCTAAAGGGTCTCTTCTTTTTTGATAGCAGCTTCAGACCGGTTCCGCTTGAGCAAGAATTCTATGGAGTAAAAGCACAGAAAAACAATCCGCACGCCTTGAACAAGGCCCTCGACCAAGTCGCTTACGATGAGTGTGTCAGGCAGCTCAAAAAGGGGCATTCTGTAATGGTATTCGTGCATTCTCGAAGAGACACTACGAAAACTGCAGAGAAATTCATGCAGTTAGCACAGCAAGATGGTCTCTCTGAGCTTTTTCAAGGCGAAAATGTGGACAAATTCAAACAAGAGATGGGCCAGTATAATCATAGGGATGCTTACGAGCTGTTCCGTGGGGGATTTGCGATACATCACGCTGGAATGTCCAGATTTGATAGAAACTGGAGTGAGAGGCTCTTCACTGGTGGTGGTGTGCGCGTTCTCTGCACAACTGCTACGTTGGCCTGGGGTGTCAATCTTCCGGCAGCCGTTGTCATCATTAAAGGTACTCAAGTATACGACGCACAGCGGGGTGGTTTCGCAGACCTTGGCATATCTGACGTTATACAGATTTTCGGCCGTGCTGGGAGACCGCAGTTCGAACAAACGGGTACTGGCGTGCTTTGTACGAGCTCTGACAAACTGGATCATTACCTTGATGCCATAACAAATCAGCACCCAATTGAGTCAAGGTTCATTCGCAAGCTGCCAGAAAATCTCAACGCAGAAATAGCTTTGGGCACGGTTGCCAACATCAATGAGGCCGTCCAGTGGCTTGGCTACACCTACATGTTTGTTCGTATGCGTAAGGCACCTCAGGTGTACGGTCTTCTGCCTAGAGATTTGGCGGACGATTCAGCTTTAGTTATTCAGCGACGGAAGCTTGTCATCGAGGCTGCCCGGATGCTCAGAGATACCCAAATGATTGTGTTCCATGAGGATGATGAAACAGAGTCCTTAGTGGCAAAGGACATCGGCCGTATTGCTTCAGAATTTTATATCTTGAGGTCCACTGTAGAACAGTTCCATCAGATGATGACGGCAAACTCCAATGAACAGCAAATTATTTCTCTTTTGAGCAAAGGGGAAGATTTTTCTGGACTCAAGGTGCGGTCAGAAGAATTGGCTGAGACCGAGAAAATAAGTGCTGTTATTCCGTTCAAAAGTGATCTCAGCGACAGCTCAGGAAAAGCATCAGTGTTGCTGCAGGCGTGGATCTCACGCGTCAACGTGGCCGAGGCGGCATTGAATAGTGATATGGCTTATGTCGCGCAAAACTCGGCGCGCATCTTAAGAGCATTTTTTCTGTTGTGCATCAGTCGTGGCTGGGCAGAAGCCTCTCTTGCAGCTCTTCAATTGGAAAAATCATTAGCAAAACGCTGCTGGCTGGGTGCATCTCACCCCCTCTTGCAGATTCAAGATATACCGGCGCAAATTCAGCGAAAGCTGGTCGCTTCAAAACTCTATGTGGAAGATCTCAAGCCGTACAGTCCGCGGGAGCTGGGTGACTTGGTCCACAACCAAGGTTGGGGCCCAAGACTTTCACAGATGCTCCAGAGATTCCCATCCCCAAGCATACTTGTGGCTCAAGCTAAGCCACTCACTTCAAGAGTCGTGCGAGTTGAAGTAGAAGCTATGCTACTTCCTCCCTTCAGATTCGACTCGAAAGTACATGGTAATGCGCTTCATTTTTGGTTGTTTGTGCATGCCTCCTCTCAACTACTTCACGTGGAGAAAATGATGGTAACATCATTCACTGCTGCAGATTCCCAAAAATTCGAGTTTGTCGTTCCATATACCATAGAAGAGCGCCAGGTCATCGTACAGGTCATCAGTGACTCTTATCTTGGTGCAGAAACCACTGCGATTATCGATTTTGGAAGGCTCAAACTGCCAACAGCCCAAGGTATACGAACTAATTTACTGCGCTTGAGGCCGCTTAGTGTGAAGGCGTGGCACAATCCTGTCCTTGAAAAGCATTACTCGGCAAGATTCAAGCATTTCAATCCTATGCAAACGATGGCGTTTCATTCACTTTACCACAAAACAGGCGAGCCGGTTCTCATAGGAAGCCCTACAGGCTCAGGTAAAACTATTGCCTGTGAAGTTGCAATCTGGGCAGCTCTTCGCGAAAGGCCAGATGCCAAAATTGTATATATCGCGCCTATGAAAGCTCTGGTCAAAGAAAGAGTCAACGACTGGAAGCGAGGTTTATGCCAGGTGCCATTTCTTCCTGGAAACAAGAAACCGTCTTTGGTAGAACTGACTGGTGATACGCAGCCAACAGGATCCGAGGTACGCAAGGCCAGCTTTATTATCACTACGCCTGAAAAGTTCGATGGTATATCAAGACATCAAGATTGGGCGATCAAAAACGTTGCACTCGTCATCATGGATGAGGTTCACTTACTTGCAAGTGATAGAGGAGCCATCCTCGAAGTTATTGTGAGTCGCTTGAACAGAAGTACCAGCAGTGTCCGGCTTCTGGGAATGTCGACAGCTGTTGCAAATGCTGGAGATCTCGCCAGCTGGCTCGGGATAAAGTCTAACTTTGGGCTTTTCAACTTCCCCAGTTCAGTTAGACCGGTCCCCTTGGAGATGTATATAGACGGATTCCCTGAGGTTCAAGGTGGCTTTTGTCCGCTCATGAAGAGTATGAACAAGCCTGCATATTTGGCCATTCGAAGGCACTCACCTACGAAGCCTGCATTGGTATTTGTCCCAAGTAGGAGGCAAACTAGACTGACAGCTTTAGATCTCATCAGTCTCAGCGCTGGTGACGACCAGGCTGGAGTAACTCCATGGCTTCACATGTCCGAAGTTGAGTTGGAGTCTGTGCTTGCGAAGGTGAAAGACGAAACTCTTAAACATTCGCTTCAATTCGGAATTGCAATTCACCATGCTGGACTCGAATACAGCGATAGGCAGATAAGTCATGACTTGTTCTCCAAAGGCAAAGTGCAAATCCTCGTAGCGACTTCCACTCTGGCTTGGGGTGTCAATCTCCCTGCGTACCTAGTTGTCGTTAAAGGAACTCAATTCTTTGACGCAAAGACAAACAAATACAAGGATATGGATCTAACTGACGTTCTTCAAATGATGGGAAGAGCTGGACGTCCCGCATTTGACAGCTCGGGTGTTTCCGTGGTCTTCACTAAGCAAAGCACCAAACAGTTTTACAAATACTTCCTCAATCTCGGCTTCCCTGTCGAGTCCTCATTACACAAACCCAACGTCCTAGAAAATCATATGGGTGCCGAGATCAGCGAGGGGAGGGTCACATCGATGCAGGAGGCCCTAGAATTTCTCTCGCACACTTTCTTGTTTCGAAGAGTGCACTCTAATTCCTCCTACTATATTGCGAATAGTTCTACGGATGATTTAGAAGGCAACGAGAGCTCTGAAACTGATAGTGACGAGCGCAATAAAAGTGAGGAGGACGATGATGAAGACGATGAGATAAAGGCAAACAGGTGGTTGGTAGATCGCATGCACACTGTCGTCTCAGAATTAGTCAAATCACAATGTCTCACTGCTTCTTCTAACGACCTCTGTTTCAGGCCAACAGCATATCTATCGATCTCGAGTTTCTACTACATCAGCCATGTGACGATGAGAATGTTTTTAGACCGCATCACAGAAACCTCGAGTCCCAAAGGGGTTTTGAAATGCCTTGCGCTTGCCACAGAATATGACGAGCTTGCCATTCGCCACAACGAAGATTTGCTCAACAGCGCATTGTCAAAACAAGTGGAGTTCCCTGCTGAGGAGTTGGGCATCAGAATGGTTGATCCTCATGTCAAGGCCTATCTGCTGGTACAAGCGAGGATGCGTGGACTGTCTATGCCGGTTGAAGATTATATCCAAGATACTATCACAGTTCTGGATCAGGCAGTCCGAATCATCCAAGCGCTCATCGATACCGCTGCTCATCTGGGCTTGCTTTCCTCTGTGGTGACAGCAATAAAAGTACTGCGCAACATGAAGCAGGGTGTTGAGGCAACCAATGATAACATGCTTCAAATTTTGCCCGGTGTTAAGCTACCGAACTCCAATAGTTTGAACCTCAACAACATCAAGGCTGATGATGTTAACTCCCTCCGTGTGTCAAAAAGAGATCATGCCCGTTTTACAAAGGTCGTCGAGTCCTTCCCACGTGTGCAGATCTCAGAAGCTGATAGAGTTGCTCGCATAGAACCAAAATCTCACGGTGTATATTGTCCAGCCTTCCACAAAGTGCAGCGAGAGTCCTGGTTCGTCATATTAACAGAAAATGGAAAAATCGCCTCCCTCGAAAGGGTACAGCGGCCCAAAACCATTCAGGCGCTCCCGTCGCAGGAGCTTATCATCATGAACGATACCGTGGCTATTGACTACTCACTAAAGGTAAGTATATGCTAGAGTACCTTAATTTATCTGCCAATTGTAGCGATACTTCCTTGAATCTTCCTCATGCCATACAGGGACCTAACCCATCGTCGGTAAAATCGCATTTCCTATCCTCCAAGATTCTCCACTGAGAGTATGAATGCAGCTTCTCGAGCTGCTTTGCAAAAACGCAAGCAAGCGATGATGTTGCAGAGACAAGTGCCAGCATCAATTGACACAGAAGAGGTCAGGAGCGCCACAAGGCTGAGGTTGGCAGAAGTTTTAAAAGCCGATATAGAAGTAAAGCTCCAAAATCCCGATGAACATGTAGACCGTATCGCCAGAGATATTGAGAGTTCCCTCAATTCCAAGCATGCTGCGCCATCAGCCTCATATAAAGCAGGCTTCCGACGGCTTTATTCGAATCTCAAAAACAAGAGCAACAAGTCTAAAAAGGCTTTGTTAGATGGCAACTTGAACGCAGCTGACTTTGCCCTGCTGTCCCCAGAAGAGCTCAAAACGCAACAGCAAAAGACAAGAGATGAGGAATTGAAGAAGGAAGGTTTGCGGCAAAGCGTTGGTATTCAGCTCTTGCCTGAAAATGTCAATTACATCAAGGATGGGAGAGATAGAGAGAAGTGGGGTGTGAGCAGGTCTGCTGCTGCAATAGACGATTGATTTTCCTGTATCTAATTCATTAAGACCCTGAAAGCCATTATTAAACAGCATATTGAGACATATGGGCTCAATCTCTCTCCAATTCTGGCAGCTTTCCATGGAATCCCAGCTAGCCCTGTCTTCCTGTTGTCAACGAATCTCGGGGCAAGAGACCTGAGATAGGTAGCTGTGCATATCAAAAGAAGTATCACCAATAGAAGAGACTGGAAATTGAATAGTGCCGACATTGTCTAGTCCTTTAACAGCCCTGCTGCTAATATCAAGCAAGCGTGGTGTAAGCGTCTGCCTGGTATATGATGACATCACGTGTGTGGCCAATGTGGATCACCGCACTGACTTGACATTGTACTTCAAAGGCACTGTAACTCAATAGCTAGCTAGCGTTCTCAATGTTGACCAATTTTTGCTCGCAAGATATTATATCAATAAGACTCTAAATCTCTCAGGTCAAGTCATTTGGAATATGCAAATCATCGACTTTAGCCAGGAGTGGTTGCACGGGCTTTATGTACTGCTGAGCTGAATTGATGACATCCTTGCGGATTATTTTCTTTTTAGGCGGTTGCTTCTCAGGCTTCTTTTCTGCGGCAGTTGGTTTGTTTGTAACTGGGTTGCCTGTGGCTTTGTTGGCCTCATCGTGGGACAGTCTACCCGTTTGAGTTGAGCTGTCGTCTTGCAGCGCGGCGTTGATTGCATCTCTGTGCTCCTCAGTATATCTGATGAATATCAAGAGGAAAACCACTATCAAGAGCTCGTCGGCTTGGGCGATAGTGCCTGATCCAAAATGCAATCGGCGAAGTTCTATTGCGTAGAATAGGACGTGAGTCCATTTGTCGTTTTCATTGAAATTTTTCTCGAGCTCTGCGGACATTTGTTTGAGAATCCAGTCAAAGCGGTCATTGTATTCGCTGACTTGCGACATCAATGTTTCACTGTATTTGGCTTTGGGAGTGGATTCGCCTGGAATGAGCTGGTGCGCGAGAGAGCATGTTTGACTGAATAGCGAATCGTATGTGCCTTGATGATCCCACATCTCAGCACCGACACGTCGAAATCTTCGCGCCATCAGCAAAAGCCCTCCGCTGTCGCGGTTGGCGTACATCAAGTCAGCCATATATTTGACGTACTGGGTGATATAAACTCCATGTTGTCCCGGCAAGTCACTGTCAACGTTCCAGATGATAAGGGGTTTTGAGGGAGACTTCAAAGAGAAAAGATGCATCAACTCTTCTTGAGCTGCTTTCATATCTGCATTGTCAAGTTCCTGGATTTTTGCCAAAATATACCACGGCCGGTGCAGCCATTTGTTTTTCTTTAAAAGCCATCGCAGCTTAGACTGAATTGATATTTTGATGTCTCCTTTCACATCATCCCGTTCTTCTGAGAGTCCTACTTTGTCCAGGCGTAATCTGATAGTATTTTCGTCGAGCCTCTTGTTCCTATGGTAATGCCACAAACAATAAAGAATCTCTACGCTAGTGTCGTCGGAAGTGCCTGTAGGTGATGCTTCTTTGGCGGCAAATGCATACTTTAGCACAATCAAGGGGTCAGAATCAAGATGAAATGCCACTCGCGTTTGATATGACAAGTTGACCCATGAAGCATGCAGATCTGATTGCTCTGAAAGACATCGTAGTGACAAAGTGAGAGCAAGCTTGTCGCTAATCTCGATAGGGGGCACAACACCCAGTCTCGTCACTTGATTACTGGGCAACTCCACTAGAAGGGGTTGGAATGGTCTTTGCGTTGGAATGAATGGCTGGCGAGCTAGGGGTGGCATAACAGCGAGCATCAAGAGATAACCGAAGAGCGGCCAACTATTCTGGCGAGCAGCCTCGTAATTTTCTTTTTGGGCAATGGTGCTGTGCCACTGGCTTCCAGGATTTTTGTCACTAACTTGTAAAGAGATCGCTTGCGCGGCAGCAAGTAGTGCCTTTTTGCAGTAGACCTCGGGTGTGTTCTCGACTATGAGCTCATTGCCGAAAGTCAGACAATCCTCACAAATATACAAATAGGCCTGAGCAGCTCCCACCCACGACTCGATCCTCGTGGGGCTTGCTGCAATATCTTTAACGTAGAGAGATATAGCGGAGAACAAGGCCTCTGTCCTAATTGAAGCTGCCGAGTAAGCTTGTCTTCTTCTTATCCGATACTGATTCATCATAACACAAGCTTGAACTAACCAAATACCATGGACATCATCGCTGACAGCATAGCTGAGCTTTTGGTCGCCTTGTCCCGACCAAGAACGTTTGAGAATTTTGGGGCTAAAGTCCTGGTCAAGATAAGCTTCGATGTTCCGAATCTGTTTTTGGTGTTTCACAGAGGGAGCTTTTAAGTTGTATGCCTTCGAAAATTCATCAATTACTGCTCTAGTATCCATTCGCATCAATGTCTGCTGGAAACTTCGGTGATGAAGGACTAATCTCATAATGTACGGTAAGAGCAGTTCAGCCTCCTCGTGTGAAACCGGCTGCGCAACTGTGTGATGGTTGGCAACATCACCATTCATCGAAAGAGATAGGCCAAATTTGCATTTGAGACATTGTGAAAAATCCAAAGCACTACCGTCCCAATCAACTCTTGCAATCTCACGAAGATGAAGATTAAGCAAGCATGAGTTGGCAACTCCACAGTATCCCAAATTTCCGAGGCGTTCATGTATAATGGACAGAATGTCATTCACCGTCTCTTGGCTGTTGGTTAGTCCCTTGGGGATACATCGCAGCCAAAATCTATAGAATATACACCACCACATAACTACGAGCTCACGAAATTTCAAGAGAGCCCGTGGCCATGATGGTGTGATAGGTTTTTGAAGCAAGTTGGAATTCACCGCGTCATCATACAGCAGAAATAGGTGTAGTGTTTGCAGAAGGTTCACAGCTTGCCGGAGGAACTCAAGAGATTCGCCTAGTGTCCAGTGATTAATCAAAAGAGTGCTGTTTTTCTCCAGCAAAGGGAGAAGCCGTTTGCCTACATCGTGCGCCACACTCAAGACTGGCAACAATGGCTCGCCCATCTCTAGTGACCTCATCCCCTCCATGAAAATTTTAGTCAGGCCGAGGAAGCTATTGACGAAGCTTCCGTTAGCCTCGTACTTTTCTAACAAATTATACCAGAGCTCCATCTTGAATTGAGGCTGCGCAAAGCCTAGAAAATTTTGAATGGCCTCAAATTCAGAGGTAGAGGTGGAGTCCGGTTTAGCATGAGTTTCAGGCATTAGCATTGCCTCTAGCAGTACAATATCATCGTCATGATTGACGCTCTCGTCGGACAATCCCGGTGACGTCAAGACTCTCTCAAATGCAGCTGCTGCCTTGAACTTGGAAATCTGCATATGCAAACTAGCGACAGATAGTGGTGGTATTTCGGAAAGGTGCGTTAGTAACGTTGCGAGCTGCAGCAAATCAACATTATCCTTGCTCGCCTCAAGTTCAAGCAGAATGCCTTCAAATTCGGATACTGATGACTCTGGACTCGAGAACTCTCTCTCTTGATTTGCGAACGCGGTTATCCAAGCGTGTAGCAAACATGGACACATCGCTGAGGCTGACATCCATCTAGAGACTTCAATCTCAAGATCTGCATTTCTAGTCTTGATCCAGGAGTCCGTATAAAGCGCAAATATCATAAGGACTTCACTACTTTCTAAAACTCGGCGTTGGGCCCACAGGAGCCCCTCCATCCCGTCTACAAACTTGAAAACAGTTTGACCGAAGGTTTTAGTCTGACCACCTGAGGCTAACTTTTGCAGCATAGCACGCCCTAGGGACCACCTTACCTGCTGTATGTGCAAATTACCCTGCGCAGCAATGAACTTATCGACAGATACAGACTCTGCAATAATGGAATCTTCAGTAAAATCATCTTCATCCTCTCCTACATCATGTTCTGAAGTTCTGCCAGGTTCTCCTCTTTTTAATTTGGGCATTATACCGCCCTTCTGAGGTTTGACGCTGGCAGCCTCTGCGAGAAATTGGTTCGACTCTCTTGCATCCCAGTTCGAAAGCAGATCACGAAGTTTCGCGGCGTTCACTAATTCTGGAGGGATATCCTGGGAGGGGTTGAGAAACAAATTTGCTGGAGTAAAGAAAGTAGGAAGTGACTCTGAGTCTATCAGAGACACGTAGGCATTAAACTGAGCGGAAAAGCTCGAGTCCACTAAACCGAAGTCAGCAGGAAGAGCCAGAGCTGAGCGCTTGATCCTATCAATCCGTCTTCGCTTGACTGGCGAGGCAACAAGTTTCAAGTGCTCACTGTATTCAATTTCCGGGGTTAATTCTTTATTCGGCACATCTAAGGCCTGAAGTGAACTTGTGACGGGAGTGTCTTTTGGCGAGCCTAGAGGCGTTGAGATCGTCTCTTCTTCGAGCAAGCCTGAAGCACCCTTTTTCGGCGTTTGTGGTGAAGTTATTTGAGGAGACATGATGGGAGACGCAGGTGGTGGGGGCGACTCAGCAGTGTGAGGTTGAGATGGTTCCACATCTTGGTTTTCACTTTGTTTTACGGACAGCTCGAGTGTTGATTCTTTGCTCAAAGCTTCATTGTGATGAAGAGGGCTGCCAACGAAGTTAGCGCTCCACAAATCCCGTTGCGACCAAGCATAGTTATCTTTGATTGACTTCCTTTTACCTCGTTTAGAGGAAGAATTTAAGGCATCTGTAATAGACGAAATGAGATTGTTCCATGATTTGGCAGTCATGTAAACATCGAAAGAACCCTCAGCGTTGAGGAATGAACTGAGGCACTGCTGCTGTATATTAAGAGAAGACAGTCTGCTGTATGTCAACAGAAGTTTTGGAGTCTTGAGGTTTGGCACACCCATTATAGTACTTTTCATATAGTCCAGTGCCCTTAGGTATTCTATCGTGCGCGGGCCAAAGAGACGATTGCACGCATTCTTATCCTTTGACCACTCATCAAGGGGTATAAGAGCACTACTGGCGTCGCTCTGAACCAGAATTTCGAGACCCATACGAGCTATTCGCCGGAACCCAAGAGCCCAAGCAATTGGGATCAGAGACGGAAGAACAATCTTCTCCTTGTCGTCGGTTCCGACCAAATCGAGTGCCTCCGCGAGATACCCCAGAGCCTTGTTTACTATCTCAGTATCTAGATCCTGTAATGAGAGAAGAAGCAATGCGAAATTTTTGAGCGCCATGGCTCTAAGGCGGATAGCGGGACCTAATTGTAAACTTTTAGCCGACAACTGGCTAGCCCCCGCAGAGCTTGGCTGGGAACCTGATGCCTCAGAGTTGGTATCTGGCTTTTCTGTGATTTTCTTCGGCTTGAGAACATCAAACTTGAATAGTTTGGTGTAGCAGTCGTGGGCTTCATCCACTTTGTTCTGCCTCTGAGCCTCCAGACCATCTTGATAAACTTGCATTGCTTGTTCGAGCTGCAATTCAAGAGTGTGTCTTTCATTTCTCTGTTTCAACTCTTGTTCATAGGTATTTATTGCCGAAAACGGCATTGCCTCGTGAACCTGGAAAACGCGAAGTGCTAAAGGCAGAATACAATGGGTAAGGTCTGCATTAATCGGAACTGCTGAGATCTGAAAGGCCAGGCCAAATGGTGGCTTAAACTCTTAGCGCCAGAATTGAAGAAGAAAGAACCATGAGGAGCACATTGATAGTATTGAAACTATGCTCGAGTAACTGATCACAACAAAATTCTCGCACTGACCTAGTCATAAGGCAAGTGAAATACAGCATGTTTATTAACGTATATACTATCGATTCGGCACTCCAGCTTTCGATGTTGCAAATCACAATGTTGCAGTTTTCGATGTTGCAGCTAAGAACTTTGCAGCTCACATCACTGTCCAGATTGGCTTCCAATTCGAATTATCATATCTTATTCATCAACTCTCGCTATGTCTCATCTCGCGAATATCCACACGAACTCCTAACCTTGGATCCACCCACCCATTGATAAGCAAGTGATAAAGAAGCAAGAATAAGCGAGTTGTTTGGCATCAATCATCTTTCGACAGGTGGAATCGCCTTCAATTCTCGAGTTAAAGAGAAATTTTATAATGGAAAATTGGGTCTCAACTACAGCTCTACATATTTCATAGTTTATAGACTCTTGCCAGCCATGCCGAACTCTTACGTGCTGGACAGCACATAGTCAACGGCACATCTAGATATGCAAGAGTTTAAAGCGATTCCTGTTCTACGCGAAGAGTTTCAACGAAAAAAAGGCTCAGTCATTTCTCGTATTTCCCATCATGCGCTCAATCGACCCTGGCTCTGCCATTTTGGGAAAGATTAAGATTCACACAATCTGTATGTGTGGGGAGGCTAATTAGATACCATCGACAACGGTGGAGAACCTGAAAAATCTGGCGGGATAAGATTCAGATTCAGAACATGAACTCGTTTTTTAATCCTGCTTTAGGAGCATGCGAGCCGTTAATCCAGTCCACACACTCGCCTTTATCGAGAATTGACCACTTCGGCTCAAGAAAATACAAAGGCGAGATCAATTTACGGCTGGAGCCCAGCTCTTTGTTCCCTAAACAAACAGATCACTATATACCAGTTTCTGAGGTATTGCCTTTCGACACAGGGGTGGGGCCCTTGACTGGGGTCATGCTGCGATCTGCTCACAATGCGAGTCAAGCAAACTCAGATGAGTACAGACCGCCCTATGGTCCACTTACATCCATAATGCTCGAATCGGGAGGGTTCAATGGAGCGCATACAGCGAGGATGCAGCAGTTCATGCATCCTTTCATTCTAGCACCTTTCGAAGACATGCAAATGGCACCTCTCCCAGCTCAGCCGGCGCACTCCCCAGATATCTACAAAATTCCCACAAGCGCTCTGACTTTCATGAGCCCGAATTTCCCGTCGATTTTGGCTGCCTATGCAGAGCCTTTAATACATCCTTCCCAGCTGCAGAGAGAGTTGGAACCTCTCCCCAGCTCGACTTTCTCTACTTTATCAAATCTCGAGTTCTCTGAGGAGCGTGTCACCAGCACTGAGGCACCAAGCACTGCTGGGGCGAAGTTCGATTGGCCAAATCCGAAAGAGGTCTATTTGAACGAGGTGGCACCCGCAACTCATGTGGGCGCCAACTACTATGAGAGAAAAGTCCTCACGAATCTAGACAGACTTACTACAACACGAGAAATGACCCTCAGTGTGCTGGACAAAATTGATTTCAATCGAGGGAAGAGGAAAAAGGCTAAGAAGCAACGTTTCCCTGCGCCCAAACTCTCAGATCTTGCAGCGGATTTCAAAAAATCCTCCCCGGCACCTAACAGAACCATGTGTAAGTTCGCTGGCTGCTGTTTCAGCCAGGTCGGCTTTCTCACCAAAAATGCCCTGAGGAAGCATGTTGAGCAAAACCATTTCACAGAGAGGATAACGTGTCCCTGGTGCAACAATATATACAGCAGGTCTGACGCTGCAACCAGGCATATCAAAAGAAAGCACAGCATAAGTCAACGAAAAGAGATCGTTTCCAAGAAAGCTAGGAACCAGCAAAGCCTGATCGCTAATGGGTTTATACTGTCATCATCGAGATTTGTGCCTCCGATGAGAGCATACTATACTATGCTCACTCAGGGCTCGCTGAGGCCATACTCAAGGAGAGAGAGAGTAGATGAGGAAACAGGCAGCTCAGAAAGCGAGCATTCTCCAGGCGAGTCTTCCTCGAGGAATCCCTCGAAGGAGCCATCGAGAGCGTTAGAAGAGGAAAGCATTCACGAGAGTGTTTCCTCGTTTCTTTCGACCTCTGGGAATGAATCAGTCCTGCAAGACTTTGTGGAAAGAGAGGTCAATGCAAATGCGAAAATAAATTATGTGCTAGCCACAGACACATACAAGGATCACGTTAGGGACTTATTAGCAGGCACTATTAACTCTGACTCCGCAATGAGGAAATATGAGTGACCTGGTACCGAAGGTGCAAGTTCATGAAAAGCCACTGTCGAAAATCATGAAGTGTATTCCCAATCGTAAAGTGAGCTATTTATTCCTGTCAGCCCGACTACACGTACCTTATGCACGTCGATTGATGTGCGTAACGTTGACCTGAATTCAACACCCTCGATCGCGGGCGAAGGGTTAGAAATTTCACTGTTTTAAAGACCATAATGGCTACTTCAGTAAACCATGAAATACTTCGCGGAGTATCTAGATAATTTAGACCGAGTAGCCCTTTCAATTCAATGTGAGAACACTGGCGAGTTTCAAATGAGAAGCGCGTTGCCAGATACGCTTGAATTGAGGGAAACTGGGAAGGCATTGCACATTATCCAACTTCCTGCCATCACAGATACGCTTCACACGAAAGAGTATGCAGCCTCACAAAAGACTCTGAGGCTTCGGCTAAAAGTGCAATCCAGGCTACCTCTGAGCGAAAATACTGTCATCGATACTAAATTTGATCCACCCAGATGTCGTGATGGCGCATTACTCGCACCAGACGTCAAATGGAAGCAACTCCCTTCAGAACATTGGGCCGAGCTCATGGATCTCTGGCATTGCCACAAACCTTCGGAGCCTGGCCACGAAGACGCAGGGCTGTACAATTTGGCACTTAACGGTTTCCACCCCCGCCCGGGCCTTGCCTATTACTCTGGAACATATTTTTTGATACACGCTGATGACATTGCAAGAGATACACATGTATTTGACTGCGACTTGCAAAAAGCCCTTGAGTCAAATAGAGGAAACCAGTCAGAGATCAAAATATGGAAATGGGACTTGAGTAGAGATGGCTCCATCGGGCCCGTTCTATCAAGAATGTTGGCAGAGTTGTCAGATGCACACGCTGCATTTACATTTACAATAAATTCGAGAGTATGCATATGGGTGCTGAAGATAGACACGATGTGGACGATCACAGGTTGCCGGGGCCCACACAAAGGCATGAAAGTTTTGTATGGAAGCCTAAAACAGGGCGAGAATCGCCCCGATGCAGAGGAGTTAAGTATCCCAGAACCTGCGCTCAGTACGCTGATTGAAGAGCTTGAGGCCATCAACGCTCAACTTCCTACTGCTCTTCAGTTGATGAATGGGTGGAAGCTTAGCTTCCTGCCTGACTCGGGTCTGTAAATCGCTGGTAGGCAGCTTTAAGCATTGGTGCCACCTGCTTCCGAGAGGCAGAAGTGTTTCTCTGCTTGTAGAACTTCACAGTTTCTTTCTCCGACAAGAACTCTAAATCCAAATCGGGACACTGAGTAGCAATGTCAAAATGTGTGGGACCGCAATACAGCAGCTGGCGTTCGTACTCGCCGGTGCGCGAGCTATTTCCGCTAGCCAAAGCAACCATGATCTCCAATTCTTCCTTTTCTTTGTATCTTATCAGCGCTCCCGGCAGATCCTGGGCTCCCTTCTTGGCAAGTTTCTCGACAAGTTTCGGGAGTGAACTTATACCAATTTTGCCCCATTGTTTGTAGTCTTTGCGAAGCAAATCACGCATGCTCAATCCCTCTAGGTTAGATTTCTGCTTCTTCATAACTTCGAAGCTAGCGAAGGGTGAGAATATACCGCTGTTACCGTCGATATATTTCGACAAAAAGCTCACTGCTTTACGATCCTCGTCTTCAACCTTTTTGGTCATGTTGTTAGTGTCCTGAAGGATCGGTGCAAGTGCAAGCGAGACCAGTATCTTGTCTGATAGCAGCAATCCAGACAGCATTGTTTCGTTCTTCTCTAGGTAATAGTTGATCACGATGCTCATACAGCTTCCGCTCTTCAATATTCTGGCGGGATTCATATTCGTTAGACTCTGTTGGGGGTCCTCCAATTCGTGGTGATCTAGGATACTGTTCACTCTTCCAGCAATTGTGGCTGAGTTGTGATCAACCAGGAACAGATTTGTTTGCTCAGTGGGCTTGAAGTCATCGAGAAAAAGGAGCCAAGACGTCTCAATGCCAAGGCTTTCAAACACGAACACGATATCCTGTCGCAACCGAAGATCATCTCTAAGAATAGGAATCAATGGTAACGTTTTGGCCCCTTCGCTGGCCTCGAGGTAAGCCGCAATCAAAGCAGAACAGCATGTATCCATATCTGCAGCTTGATTGCCGACCACTACTGTGTAATCCGCTACTGAGGCGGAGCTAGCAATTTTATTAAGTGACTTGAAGTATCTCAGCATTTTTACTTCAGCGATAGTCGCTATTAATTAACTTATGATATTGCGGAACACCCTCAATCTGCTTGGAAGTTGAGATCCGTGGCTGCAGGATTGAGCACGTGAATTTTCACACAAGGCTCTCGAAGAAGTGGAAAATATGGGTTAGGAGAGGCCCGCTGGCCAGGTCGATCCTCATTAGAGGCAAGTGCCCCTTTTTGGCCTCATATCTCCTTTAAACTCAAAACTTCGAGACAAACTAATTCGGAATGCCCGCAAAAATCAACATCGGAGTCGTCGGAACAGGCCTTGTGGGGTCCTGCTTCCTTGAACAGCTAGCGCCGGTTGCCTCGAAATATGGCATTGCTCTAGTACTAGTGGCTCGCTCTTCGAAAGCCCTTCTCAGTGAGGGATATAAGCCTTTGGAATTAGCGCAGATCAAGAAAGGAGACTTCCCTGCAAACAAGGGAGCCTTGAAACCCCTCGAAATTGCGGAATTTTTGTCCAATTCTCCAGTACCAGCTGTGCTTGTAGATAACACATCTAACGAAGAACTTGCCCAAGCTTATCCTGAGTTCACTTCCAGAGGCGTTTCGATTGTCACTCCCAATAAAAAGGCGTTTTCGAGCGAATTGACATTATGGCAAAAGCTTCAGAACCCCACGGCTCCTGCGCTTGTATATCATGAGTCTACCGTCGGTGCAGGGCTTCCAATCATTAGCACAGTGAAGGACCTTGTCGCGACCGGTGACAAGATCAAGCAAATCGAAGGAATTTTGAGCGGAACTCTATCTTACATTTTCAACGAATTCAGTCAGGAGAGTGCTCCTGCATTTTCTGACATCGTCAACGTCGCAAAATCCAAGGGATACACCGAGCCTGATCCTCGCGAAGACCTCAATGGCCTTGACGTTGCACGCAAAGTCACGATATTGGGCAGATTGGCTGGCCTTGATATTGCCTCGCCTACAAGTTTCGAGGTCGAAAGCCTTATTCCAAAGCCGCTTGAGTCTGCCAAGTCCGCAGATGAATTCCTTGCGGGATTACCTCAGTTTGACAAGGAAATTGCAGAACGCAAGGCTAAAGCTGCCTCTGAAGGCAAGGTTCTCCGCTTTGTCGGCAAGATCAACGTCCCTGAGCAGAAGATCAAGGTGGGCATCGAAGAGTACCCTTTGAGCCATCCCTTCGCTTCCCTGAAGGGCTCTGACAATGTTGTCAGTTTCCAGACAGAGCGTTATCCATCTCCACTTATAATCCAGGGAGCAGGTGCTGGTGATGCTGTCACCGCCATGGGCGTCTTGTCTGATCTTATCAAAATCGCCCAGCGTCTAGGCTAAAAAGTTACCTCGAGCCTCTGTGGCTTGTATATTATTAGCGGATAGGTCAAGATATTTTACATTATTGCTGGTTGCCAGCCTGAAGTACCGAGACTGAAGTGACCGGTCGTGCCTGCAGACGGTGTTCTCGTCCTTCCTTCAGTAATGATCTTAGTTTTTCACTGTCATGGCATAGGTCAACCAAACTTTTCATCAATGACTCGCACTTACTGTCAGCGCTAGAGGCTGCTGCATTTCCCGCGAGAACTGCGCTAGACAAATGCAAAGTGTTTGAGGTTATACATAGTTGTCCATCATTCTCCACTTGCACTAACACAAAGCCACTATTGTGAATGTATTGTGGATAGGCCGAATGCAACTTACCCCAGAAAAAGAGAACCTCATATTCATCGTTGCTGATATCTTGCGCATCGTACACATCCAGAATGTAGCCACTTCGCCTGAGAAGGTAATGCCGGAACCATTTCGATTCCTCATGATCCTGGATTTCAATACTTGGATTCACTCGAAGAACCGTCCGAAATGGTGACGCTTCGAGAGAGCCCGAGACATCCGCGACGGGTGCCTGAACGAGCCGCAATCCATATTGAGATGCAAGTCGACCTGCACTACTGAAGACTTCGTCTACAAGTCTTGGGGTCACGCTCAACCATTCCACAAGAAGATGGAATGCATTTTTGGGGTTATGCATGCGATCTACGCTCACTTTCACCCTTTCGGGGCGACCACTCAAACCTTTCGGATCAACATTGATCACGAATGAATCGAAAACATGAATCTTCGCGCGACTCTTTTTGAATACCGGAGTAGGGACTCTGGAAGAATGTTGTCGGCCGTGCGTAGCGTGTTCAGGGCCTGGCTCCTTCGTATCACCTTGGGGCTTGTAGTTGTTTTGTGGACTTTTACCACTATGAGCTTGATCCTGGTCCTGACCTAAGCGTTCGTTGCTACTATGAGTGGCATCACTATCGTCGGAGTCTTCGTGCTTGTAGCCTGGCATGAGCTCGTAGAAGTAATGACCCTGGATAAACGGGTGACGATTTTCTGGATGCCGTATCAGCCCTTTCCGCATTAATTCTGCACCGAACTGCTCTGCTTCTTCAGCATTGTTAATGTCGGCGAAGGTCTTCACCAGCCAGATCACAAAGTCATGGCCTGTGAAAACGTGCTTGAAATGCTTCCAATGCCATCTTCTATCTCTAAACTGGAGGCCCATAGCACCTCTCATCTCAGCAGCTAGATCCTCGAGAGTTATTGATTTATTCAACCTGTTCAGCTCCAAGGAACTGTTCGAATCTTGAACAATCTCGGAAATGTTATTGGATAATTTCCCCGTGTAGTAATGCACATTGAAATCAGAATCAATGGATCCAGCTTCGCGATGGCGTAATAACTGTCGAACGACCCGAGTGATCCCCTCAACATGTCCCTCTTCGACTGTGAGTGTGTCATGACCGGGAATCGCAGCTGCATCTAAGGGAAGCAGAACGTACCGAATAGTCACCAGGTTCTGTGTGTTTGCACTTGACGGATAGAGCAACGGATCATCCGCCCCGCTTATCTGCTGATCGAGCATGGACCAATTGAAATGCCTCACACTACGTTCCATGAACTTGTTGTTGATGTTTTTGTATGCAGTCTCGTAGCGCGACTTAACCTTGATCACTTCCTTGATATCATCATGTTGTGGGCCTCGCAGCCATTTTGCATTCCTTTCTATCCAAGTATACAAACCCATGTTGACAGTGTGATCATCATCTACAGCGAGCCGGTGCACGAGTCCCATTCGGATCATATAAATACGGATGCCAACGCAATCCACGGCTGAGGCAGGAACTATGTATGAAATTCGATTCGGGTCTCCTCTTGGAAGCGATGCTTCTACAAGCTTGACATTTTCCCCAATAGCCAGTTGAAACCCGAGCTGCAAACGCAGCCCTATCATCTCGTCGAGAAGAAGAGGCAGAGACATATCATCACTGTCAACAGCAACATCGTAGAATTGGAAATTGTACTGTTCCCGGAACGACTCGAGATCAGGGAAGCATTCGCTTGTTAGAGGCAGTGAGGCGGGTGATTTCAAGGAGTGCCAGCTGACTCCGTTCAACTTTCGTTTTGGAGGGTAGACATTTGCCCACCTACCATAGGCAGAAACTCTAGAAGGATTGTCAATGGTTGCAGAGTTCGGAAGCACTCGCCACATCGCAGGATTTCGCAGTTCTGGCCGAGAGGCATCGCACAGATTGCCAGGTTTTCCTCCACTGACCGCTTGATTGCTTCCATGAGCCATTCCACCTAATGCACCCCTCTCAAATTCTGGCGATCTACCAAACTTGCGTGCAACTACAGACCCTCGCCTGTGCAACGACCTCCTCGAGGGTGATGTTCCAAAAGTCTCACGCCCAGTCAGATTTTTAGATGGAGATAGCTGATAAACAGATCTCGCATTTCTTGAGTCTCTTCTCGCGTGTTTGTTTTTACTTGCAGGACTGCTTATGAAGATCGGTGACTCGGAGGGTTGATGCAAAACTTGTTTCTTCGAAACAGAGGATGCAGAAATTGGTATCATTTGACTTTTAGCAGAGCTTGCATAACCCTCTGAGGTTACACTATTACTAGCCGGTTGCTCCTCAGCTGAATTTGGAGCAGCGATAGACCATTTACTGGTCTGCTTCCGAAGCTTTTTTACTGTTGTATCCGATTCTTTGACTCCTCGCAAACCTAGCAGGGCACCTAAACTAGACTTCGCAACTTTCCATGTTCCGCCTGATCCATGTCCGGCACTTGCTATCGAGGCGGAACTTTGCGAGTTATGCTCAGAGTCGGTGAGTTTTCCATTCTCATCCTTGTCATGTGAAGAAGATGGGGAAGGTGAAAGTTCAGCTTTCTCCGGCATTGCAAAAGCGACGGTCGTCACGGCGGACGCGGGTATGCTTTTATCTAAGGCCTCGCTTTTTGGTCTTAATTCCACCGAATCGGCTAATTTGGCAACCTGTTCGATGTGCTTCTGAGATTCAATCATATCCACAGATTTGAAAACACTAGCATCAAATGCCCGCATGAAACCATGTGTCAATTCGTGTGAATCAAAATGAAAACTCTTCAAACCCAAGGTTCTTGCCTCATTTTCTATCAAACCTGCCATCTGAATATCATAGATTCGGCAGCGTGGTATCCATTGCTTGATGTATTTATCGGAAGATACCCAGAACGACATGTTGATCCAGGTAGGCACGCAGAAAACGAGCCTGCTGCTTGCAGGTCGCCGCCAATTTCCCAGACTGACTTGCGATTCAAATCCTGGACTGGCAGCCTCAGAGCAAGGAAGCAGTGCCCTGAAAAGTGGTGTGGTGTGAAGAGGAGGTCGAGCCAGGCAGACCAGCTCGATACCGATTTCGACGCTCAGCAATCTTTGAGAGAGGCTCCATAGGTGACTTAAGTCGACATCGAAACATGCAGGGCCCGCAGTGGCTACCATAGCCTGAACGCCTGTTCTGCACAGGTCTCGATCAATGAATTTGCTAGTGAGTAGAGTTGTTGCGAGGGAGAACGCCTCCAATAGATTTGACTTCGAGCTTGGCAAAAAATAGCCGAGAAGCTCGTGAGTCTCAGGATCTTCCAAAACTTCCTGAGGGAATCTCTCAAATTCACTTCTTAAAGTGCGCATTATGTCCGACCAGCGGGATATATGCACACTGTCTACGACCACTCTATAGAAATGAGAGGACTCTTCCTCTAGAACGCCGGCGCAAAGTTTCTGCGTGTGGCCGCCTTTCTGGCCCCGCAGTGAAATTGAAGTGAATAGAACGATTGAGACTAAGTGCGAGTCTCCTTGAGTGTGCCAGCGATGCAGCATCTCCGGGATAAAACTGTTGACGAGTCTATGGAACATAATGTCACCGCTCTCATCAAAATTCCACATTTCGCTCGACATCTGGATGAAAATCAGAATTCTTGCGCTATCACTTCTGAACACAAAGCGAGTGTCATCTCCAATATAGCCGCTGAACTTCCTTTTCCCTCCACGAAATAGAGTGTCTACGGTGAGGCGTACCAGATTGTTCAAATAGCCTATTTTCTGACCGCAATTGACGCATTTTCCAGACATGCTCTTGGCAATTTTGTAGTGATCGTTACGTGTGAGGTTGACTCCTTTGAAGTGAATCTCGACAACATCCAAACATACTTTAGATCGATCTTCCTCTCGCTTGAGCAGCCTTACGACGACCTGCGTTCGAGCACGGATGCCCAGTTTAGCAAGAACCGTGGAGTTCACAGAAACAGTTGGCAAGCTGGGCATAGCCGACGAGGCGCTGACTGTTGCTGCCTTCGGTTTTGTTATTCGAAAGTAAAGGTTTTTTCTCTCGGAGCGGACACCGCTCTTGGTATTTCCAGGACTCAGCGATGGGCTTGAGTCAGATTTGGAAGACCCCAAGGCCAATTGCAGTCCTGGCATTCGGGGCACGTCTTCATCATGCTGCGTCTTTTTCAGAGCGGTCAATTCGACCATATCTCCTTCATGAGAGCCAGGGATAAATGCTGGATCTACGTAGACGTTAAAATCTGAAGGATCATGTCCCCAAGCGGTCAGTTCGACAACCATGCTTGCCTTACCTGTTGAAGGTGCGCACTTGCATATGCCAAGCAGCTTGCAGGTGCAGCGCGAAGACAATATAGTGTGACCCCTGACCAGTGTATGTAATTTATTACTTTACGCTGTAGTTTCTTTGATGCCTCAGCAGGCAGCTCCACCATCCTCGAATGGTGCCTGGTCCACGTGACTCTTCAACCAAGCACCACGTGACAGTTCCTCGAAAGTGCGAGGAACGCCAGAATCGCCAGGTTCATTAAGGGCGAGGAATTTCATAACAAGGTCGCGTCGCTTTCGGTCGAAATCATAAATAATTCATGCCAGTATGCCCTGTTTGCGGGGAATCTACTTCTGAATTGAACATAAACGCCCATCTAGACAAAGGTTGCCCTCGGCCTAGTGAGCATTCGAAACCTCAGCCGAAGAACCAGTGGTCATTTCTTCAGGATAAAAGTCAAGGCAAAAGCCAGGCTAAAATTGCCAGAGACCTGCTCCCACAGAACAGGGAAAATGTCACTGAATCCGTAGAGGGAGGGCCGGAAGTACACAAGAAAGTGGAGCTCACCACTGATAGCGTGGGATCCACGCAAGCCTCTGACTCGTCCCAGAGTTCTGAAGCCGGGTCAATTTTGACGAGACCAGAGACCAGCGCACCTCCTATGAAGAGAGCCAAAAGGACAGTTGAGGAATTGGCACCTCTGGCTGAGCAGATGCGGCCCTCAGCACTAGATGAGTATGTTGGACAATTACACCTGATGGGCCCACAGGGCGTACTGCGACGCATATTGGAGTCGCCCAATCCTCGAATCCCCTCCATGATACTTTGGGGCCCTAGCGGAGTAGGGAAGACGACGCTAGCCAGAGTGATTGCCACGCAGGTCAGCTTCAAATTTATCGAGCTGAGTGCCACAACAGCCGGCGCGAATGATGTGAAGAAAGTCATGCTTGATGCAAGAAAAGAATGGCAATTGCTCCGCCGGCGGACAATTCTATTCTTGGATGAGATTCATCGCTTTAGTCGTACTCAGCAGGACTCCCTTCTCCCTGGAGTCGAGAGAGGCGATGTCATTTTGATAGGCGCAACTACGGAGAACCCGAGCTTCAAGCTTGGAGGTGCTCTATTGAGCCGTATGCGTGTTTTTGTGTTGCAAAAGTTGTCAGAGGACGAACTCCGCACTGTTGTGACACGCGCTGTTTCTAAGCATGAGGAGACTGCTGAATTGAATCCTGAGACACTTTCGGTCATCGTGAATGCCGCCTCAGCTACGGGAGACGCTCGGCAAGCTCTGAACATGCTCGAGACAGTCAGAGCTCTTCCTCGGGACGCCGATCCCAAGTTGGTCCTGAAACATACTTTGGTGCACGACCAGCGCGGTGAAAACCATTATGATTTGATTAGTGCTTTGCACAAAAGCATTCGCGGGGGTGACGCTGATGCTGCCCTATACTACTTGGCTCGAATGCTCTGCGGTGGCGAGGACCCTCTCTATATCAGCCGACGTCTGATGCGGATAGCGAGTGAAGACATCGGACTGGCGGATGACAGCTGCTTACCCTTTGCTGTTGCTGTACATACAACTGTGCAACAAGTGGGAATGCCCGAGTGTGATGCTATGCTTGCGCATGCAGCGGTGAAGTTCGCTCGGGCGCCAAAGAGCGTCGAGGTATATAAGGCGCTAGGCCTTGTTTCTTCAGAGATCAACAATGTTCCTGAAATAGGTGGGGCTCCTGTGCCTCTCCATATTCGCAACGCTCCTACTAAGCTCATGGCAGAAGTGGGCTACGGAGCAAACTACAAGTACAATCCGGCCTTTAAAGGAGCTGTGAAGCAAACATACTTGCCCAATGAGCTTGGGGACAAGAAATGGCTCGGTGTCTGGCAGCCTACTGAAGAAGACGAAGGCTAAATCTCGAAGTCATAATGATCAGTGTCACAGCATAACTTTATTTATTAAAAACTTACGTTTGATTTCATTTGTCTTGAGGAACGCTGCCTTCACTATTGAAAAAATCATTGAGCCAAGAGTGCGCTTCAGAGTACTCTTGTCGCACGCGAGTTAGAAGTGCACATGGCTCCTCCTCAGACGTATCTATATGCTGGATATCCTCGCAAGTACTCTGAACCTTCACGAGTCCAAGGGAGGCGGACGAGCCTTTCAAAAAGTGTCCTAGTCGCATCAGCTTCTGCATGTCATCGTTGCTCAAGGCAGCATCCATGTCGGCGAAAGTGGTTTCCGCCTGCTCAAAGTAGTTCTCAACAATGGACTTGCTGAAATCCCGCTCGTTTTCATCCTCATCCATCATCAGAATCTGGCTGAAAATCGACCAGTCTATTACTTCGCTCGGGGGGTACCTGGGATTCGACATCTTACGTGACAAGGTCAATTGCTATAAGCTAGAGCAGATTAGCAACGCAGAACGTTATTGCAAGGCTCTAGCAAGACTCTAGCAAGGTCTCCTCAAGTGTTTGTTGCCTTCAAAAGTGGCCAGAGTTAGCTTCGGGGAGAAAGCGGTGATTCTCCTAGCCCTGGTACCGGGCAGTCATCGACAGGTGAAATTGACAGTTTTTTTGGGATAATTTCCCTTTGAACCTTCAAATTGCAGATTTCAGAGCAGAGCGCTGTCGTTAGTGCATAAGAGTTAAGGAGAAACTTAGTATGAGATTCTCGAATGCCACTCAACACCGCTAAGTGTGCTCGCTATCTGAACAGAGTCTTAGTATTGCTTCCCACAGAGCAGCAGAAGCATGATGGTTCTCATATATCAATTGTATATTTCTGCGTTCTTGCGCTGTGTCTTCTGGGCCAACCTCCCGAAAAGCAGTGGATTGCCCAGTATCTAGATGCCCTATGGCTAGGAAATGGCTACAAGGCATCCGTCTCGTACTCAAATAAACCCGAGATGGCAAGCCTCTCTGCTACTTACTTTGGGTTAGCTATAAAGCGGATGCTGGGCTTGAGCCCTCCGTCAGAAGACGAAAAGCTGAAAATCATGCAGTTCGTAGAGCAGTGTTTATGCAGTGATGGTGCATTTAAAGCCACTGCTCTGCGAGGCAGCGAACGAAGCCTCCGACATACATACTCTGCGCACGTTATCGCTGAACTTTTGCAATGCCAGCCGGCCTGGCTCAAAACGTCTGCCGAGTTCGTGCTCTCGTGTCAAGGCTATGATGGAGGCTTTGGTGATAACGAAGGCGAGGAGTCTCATGCAGGGCTAACGTTTTGCGCTTTAGCGAGCTTGAAAGTCGCTCGATTAGAAGGCCAGGTCCATCCACGAGTCATTAATTACCTGGCAAAGCGCCAAACCCGCGATGGTGGACATAATGGGCGACCAAATAAACTCTCTGACGTCTGCTACTCCTTCTGGGTAGTGGCGGCTCTGAAAATACTTGAACTGGATGCACCAGCCATAAGCCGGGCTGCTGCAAAAGCTTTCATTCTCGAAACCGGATCGGATGAACTTCTCGGAGGGTTCATAAAAGCCCCCGGCGCAGATGCAGATCCGTACCATACCGCTCTGGGGTTATGCGCATTGAGCATGATGGGCCTCCCAGAGCTCAGGAAATTAGATCCACTTCTAGTGTATAGCTTCTCCCAATGAATTATTTTTCGTAGACCCTTCCGTATGTGGAAGTTGGTGGATTGCGGTGTTCTTAAACGCTTCTCTCCATGGATCTTTAGGCTTCACTTTCAACGCGGATATTTGTGCGCTGTTGCGGTACCATGCGCAGCTATTTGCGTCTCTCATTGTATTCGCATCCGATTTCGCGAGATCGTTGCCAATGTAGACATCATTTTTGATTCGCTCGAGCAAAGAAGGCTCTAAGAAGTAAGGAGCATGGGGCACAAACCATAGCAGCCCCTCTGCGTTCTGTGGGTCTTTCTCTGTTACATGGATTCCCAGGCTGCTCAATGCTCTCAAATCGCGCTTCTTAAAATTGGGGTCCCAAGCCGTGATAGCTCGAAGATGAAGGCGCTCCCTTAAGATCAGAGCGAGAGCGGTCTGATACTCCGCATTTTTATGTTCCAGCCCGAAGTTCCCAACTGCCAAAAATCGAAGCTCCTTAGCAGTCAGTGTGAAGCTTCTCAATTCCTTCAGTAAAGCAGCAGTGATCGTGGAATTCTCCAACTCTTTCTTGGCACTGAGAACTATTTCTACAAGCTCCTCCTCCAAATCCGGCCCTTTGTCTTTTCTTGCCATTTTCACCGGTTCAATGACATCCCATCATCATTCAGCTCTTGGGTGTAGGGCACACACACCCAAGTCGATATGACCGGTGAAGCAGCGAACTAGGGAAGAAATTGTAAATTATTCTACATAGAATTCGTTGTATATCATGCAAAATTTTAGATATTCTCCGAAAAGCAGCTTGTTAATTAAGCTGCTCCGGATTTCTTTATATTCAACGGAGATGTGTTGCTGCCCTCGATTGGCCCAGCACGAGTGGATTCAGGAACAGTTTCAGAAAGTTGAGCAAAGTTTGCCGAGGACAGTTCGTGCGGCTGGGTTACGTCCAGATGAGAATGCAAAGAATGAGATGAGGCGGCAGAGGCGACTTGGCGTTGGATATCCTTCTTCTGGGCCTCGAGGTTGCCCAGCTCCGCATGCAGCTGGTTGGCGTGCGCTCTCAGTTCCTTCTTGGATCGTGTTTGTCTGACACGCAATTGGGAGGCCGTGGCAGTGTCCAGCGTCTCTTCCTGCACAGGACCGTCGACATAGCCCAAGGAATCCGTAGCAGAGCCAGCTATTTCGGATTCTTCTTGAGATGCGTCGGCATATACATCAACACTTTCTGTAGAGAGCCTTTGAGACTCATTGACTTCCTGCTGCGCTGACGATCCAAACGCAGCAAATGGGTTATTGGCGGTCATCACAGATGCTCCCCGCCCAAGTTCTGTGGTGGAATCAGTCGTTGCGGTGGAAGTGCGCATAAGCTGGTCTTCCGGGAATTGCGTGGAGGTGGTCGAGGATGGCTGTGAGCTTTGATAAGAAGGGACGCGACTCGCCGACATCTTGATTTCGAGTTCCTTGAGCTCCCTTTCGCGCTTCAGAAGCAGAGCGCGTTTCGCCTCGATTTCAGCATTGACTCTGCGCTCTTCCTCGCGCAGTAATGCAGTCTCTCTATCAATTTGGGCTTGCTTCAACCTTGCTGCGTGATCTGCAAGCTCCTGAGGCATCAAGAGCGAAGCACGGTGGTCCTGCTGAGGGTCTAGGCGGTGGGTTCTGAACGTTTCATAAAGAACATCATGAGTCCTATCTTTGAGCTCTATCAAAAAGCCATCGAGAAGAGCCTCTCTGAGAAGCGTGACATCGCAATGGTGCGGATTCGAAACTTCAACGGTCCCAAATGGCAAGGAACGACGATTGAGGGAAACACCATCATCGTTGAACTCAGAGCTTGAGACGACAGCGAAAGGAAGCGCATTATAGAACTCGTTATCTACAAGAGCTGCCTCAGCTTGTCCCTCTGCCGTGTGTGGAGCGGCCGCAAGGCTCTGCTCATCTGAGAATCTGAAGTCGAACACTTCAATGTCGTGGAAGCGCAAATCTTCAGTGACGAGCCTCTTATTGGTCACGAGTTCGGATGGAGTGAGTGTGTCCGATCTTGCCAGAACCGGAATGACGTTTATGATGGTTGAGATTCTCTTGAGGGTTAATACGTCAAGTTCCCTCAGACCATGACCAGTTGGCTCGATAAAATAGAGACAAGCATCGAGCCTGTTGTCCTTGAAACGAGGATTACGGCGAATTCTTGACTCCTCAGCAAGAACTTCATCGTAGCGGTGCTCTATAAACTCAGCAATGTGATTTACGTCGGCTTCGTGGTCAAGCTGAGTGCCAAGACCTTCCGTTTCGACGAAGGACAGCACGAGCTTGGACCCGTCGCTCAGAGGCTCGTCAAGCTCCGCCAAAGTTGTTGTGAGTCTGACGCTTTGAGGTAGAGCCGTGCTTGCCAGGTTTTCAGAGTCGAACAGAACGCGACGCCCAACTAGCGTGTTGATGAACGACGACTTGCCTGTACCACTAGCGCCACAGATAAGCAGATTTAGAGTCTGCTTGCGAGGCGCTCTTTTGGAAAATACAGAGCCCGTGGTCGAGAAACTCATCTATCCGTAGACGTCTGTACAGTTGTTTCTCTACGTTTGACGCGTCCTTCTGATCCACCCTGCCTGTTAGGGTTTGTCAAAATATACCCTGCTCGAGTGATATTTCTCATCAGGGGAATAAGCACCTTCAGAACCTACATACTGCTATTTATAGACACATGAGACTTCAGTGAAGTAGCGAGTTCGTCAATAGAGGTGAACTTCCTGGGAGCATTATTTGGTCACTGGATAGCTGCTCGGAATGGGGGGTGCCTGGTCTCTTTTGACATGCACAAGTACTGACAGAGGTCCTTCATCTTTGAGTTATTGATTACATCTTGATGGTACTTGTTTCGTTTGTTATTGACTACTGTGCGAGTCAAATGTTTCAAATTCGTTTCCTAATCAGAACTCTGGCCCGCGGCACACAGCTGCTATCAACGAGTCGTGGCAGCTCTTTAAGGGTATGGCCAAGCCCTCTAAAGCTTGCGTCAAGGCGCACGCATACCCCTTCCCATGCCTGACGCCATATTGCTTTCCTAACCTGTAGTTCTAATGTGTGAGGTATACCGGTCTCACATGACCTCCAAACCCAACCTCGTGATAGCTCGACCGTTACTTAACGAGGTAAAACGACGTTGGCGATGTGCTGGGGCTGCAGTTGGGCGCTAACATCGGAGTGCAAGCAATTCAGAGCATTTCCTTTGAGGGAGGACACAATTCAGTCCACACGAAGTAGAACGTAAATTTTAGCCCCTAATACCCAATTATTTCTGGTTTTGTCTCGGTTCAAGGTGCCGCACGGCACAATAATTATTCGTTATACGAAAAACAGTTAGCAGCAGCAAACGGTGGAGGGCAAGGTCGACGTTGAACCCTCACCTTGCATCAATCATTTCGAACACAGGATATATAAATATGCACATCTTAGGGAAATCTGTTTTGGACTAGTCATCTTCTAACTTAGTTTTGAGGATACTACTTCTATCACAAATGCGTTCTGCAGGTACGACATCGGCCAGCATCGTTACTGCTGATAAAGACCTGTTTTTGCAGACTCGTAAATTTTACCAAAAGCTTGGCTTCTTTCTAAACTCCGAATGGTCCGCAAAGGACACTGACCACAGTGGTGGCATCAACCGCGGCACCGAAAGCATCGATGAGGACACGTTGGTTATGGACAGTGGCTCCGGAAATGGCTTGAGTGTTGTTCACCTTCGATATACTCATCTCGGTCCCTCCAAAGAGGAGAGCTTGCGAACTCGCCAGCGGCTGCTCGATGTCAAAGACTCGCACGACTGGAGAGGATGTGCCTCTGCCATCACATTCCCCGTGTGCGAGATCCCAGAATCTGTGGTCAACCCCTGTGAAGAGTGCCCCAGTCCTCGTCAGGCTTATCCCAAGTACGGCGAGCCAAGTCTTCTGCTTGTTCTAGATCCTTTGGGCAATCTGGTCGGATTCAGCACGTCCACATGTGACGTTTCCACGAGAGCAGTTACACCGAAGGCTAAATCCACTGGCGCTGAGGGGGTGCCGAACGCCATCAAGATTGACAGCGTTGACTCTGTCGACCACCTTGAGTTCCCAGCTAGCCCTCCGATTCCGGAGCGCCCAAGAAAACGTATTGCGGTTCTTACCAGCGGCGGTGATAGCCCCGGTATGAACGCTGCTGTGCGTGCTGTCGTCAGATACGGTATCTACAAGCAGTGCGAGGTTTTTGCTGTGAACGAGGGCTACGCTGGCCTTATCTCGGATGACATGAAGAAGATGTCTTGGGACGATGTCCGAGGTTGGCTCAGCTTTGGCGGTACTCTCATCGGCACTGCGAGATGTCTCGAGTTCAAGCAGCGTGAGGGGCGTCTTACTGGATGTTACAACATGATCAAGAACGGCATCGATGCCCTCATCGTTATTGGCGGTGACGGCTCCTTAACTGGTGCCGACTTCCTTCGTAATGACTGGCCTAGTCTTGTTGCGGAGCTTGCTAGCACCGGCAGGATCACTCCTGAACAGCAGAAGCGCCACGGACACCTGTACATTGCTGGCCTTGTCGGAAGCATTGACAATGACATGGCCATGACTGACACCACAATTGGTGCCTACTCCAGTTTGGACCGCATTTGCACCAATGTCGACTGGATCCAGGCTACTGCGGATTCTCACTCGCGTGCCTTCGTGATCGAGGTCATGGGCAGACACTGTGGCTGGCTTGCTTTGATGGCTGCGATCGCCACTCGTGCCGACTATGTTCTGCTTCCTGAGATGCCTCCTAGTGCCAAGAATTGGGCTGCTGAAATGAACGATATAGTAATCCGACACCGAAACGCTGGCTCTCGTCGTATCATCGTAATTGTTGCTGAGGGCGCTATCGACGATGAACTGCAACCTATCAAGCCAGAGACTGTCAAACAGAGCCTTTCGAACATTGGCTTCGATACCCGCGTCACTACTTTCGGTCACGTCCAGCGTGGTGGTACCGCCGTCGCCGCCGATCGTATTCTGGCCACCATGCAGGGTGCCGAAGCCGTTGACGCAATCCTCGAGTCCACCCCTGAGACTCCTTCTCCAATGATTGGAATCAGAGAAAATAAGCTCGTTCGCGTTAGTCTGTTGGAGGCCGTCAAGGAAACCAAGGCTGCAGCAGCTGCTATTGAGGCTAAGGACTTTGCTGGTGCGCGAAGCCTCCGGGAAACGGAATTCAACGAGCATTTGCGCAACTATCTTACAATTTCCAAGTGTGACATTCACCAGCGATCTACTGGTAAAAAATACGCCATCGTCGCTTGCGGTGCCCCTGCTGGTGGTATGAACCAGGCCGTTGCTGCTGCCGCTTCATACTGTTTGTCCAAGGGACACACCCCGATCGCTATTCACAACGGTTGGGCTGGTCTTGCTAGACACGAAAGTTTGCGAACTATCAACTGGCAAGACATCATGCATATGTACTCTAAGGGTGGCTGTGAGATCGGAACCAACCGAACTTTGCCCGATGTTGACTTTGGTATGATCGCATTCTACCTTGGCAAGCACAACATTGACGGTGTGATCATTTTGGGTGGCTTTGAAGCTTTCAAGTCTCTACATATGCTGGAGTCTGCTCGCACGACTTACCCTGCTTTCCGAATCCCCATGGTCTGCTTGCCGGCTACCATTTCGAACAACGTTCCTGGAACTGAGTCCTCTCTCGGTACTGATACCTGTTTGAACGCTCTCCTTGACTATTGCGATGTTGTCAAACAGAGTGCCAGCTCCACTAGACGCAGAGTTTTTGTCGTGGAAGTGCAGGGTGCCCAGTCCGGTTACATTGCCAGCTTGAGCGGCCTTATCTGTGGCGCATATGCCGTTTACACTCCTGAAGAGGGTATCTCGTTAACCCAGATGCATGCAGACATCAAACATCTGCGCAGCTGTTTCAGTCAAGACCAGGGACGAGTCCGCGCCGGCCGTCTTGTTATCCGCAATGAGATGGCTTCTCCTGGTTTCACAACTGCTAACCTCACCTCCATTTTTGAGACTGAGAGCCACGGCCGCTTCGATGTACGTGAGGCTATCCCAGGTCACCTGCAACAAGGTGGACAGCCGAGCCCTATGGATCACGTTCGTGCTGTTCGTTACGGTATTAAGTGTGTTGAATTCCTTGAGCAAAACAGCAACGTTGACTGGACTGACAGGTTTGCCTCGGCCAAAGCTGCTTCCGTTTTCTGCGTGCGTTCCCATAAGGCCGAGTTCTGGCCTGTTGACGAACTGTGGGACAATGAGACCGAAGTTTCTTTGAGAAGAGGAACCTCTGTTCACTGGGAATCCTTCCTTCGCATGGCTAACATCATGACCAACAGGCCAGTGATTGATAGCCGCCACATTGCCTAATCCCTGAAATTGATAGAAGACATGGGAATGGGAAACGGCAACCAAATAAGTATATATAAAATTTCTTACTCTATGCATGCAAAGCGAACATGAATTACCACGGAGGGTCATGCACAGTTCTAATAATACAGATTTGATCTTCGCGGGGGAATAAGGGGTGTCTCGGAACTTATAAGGCCTTTGATTGTATGTGCAATGTTTTAAATTCAGATCCCCTTCAATGGATCTTGAGACTTCAAATATTCTTCCGTGAGTTCGTAGTTACCGATCTTGTCATCAAGAACCTTGAGTGACCCAGTGCCCAAGAGTGTATCAAACTCATCAGCAGCAACAAAGCCTTTCGACTCAAGAAATTTATTCTTCATCAGGCTCTCGTTCCAAGCGGCGATATCGTTACTCAGTTTTTCGACTTCTTTCTCGTCGAACGCAACTGGGCATTCTAGTCCGTTCGAAACAACAGACCAGAGTTGAACCAACCGGAAAACAGAATAGTTCAGGTCGTTGTAGAATCCAGTATCAATGTCAGTCTGCATTGAACGGGTCACAACTTCTTCGCGACGCTTGAGATTTGGATGATGCGCGTAGATCAGCTCCTTAACTTCCTCGCGCAGCAGCTTCTCATATGTAAACTCAGTCTGTGTCAAACTAAGAAAATGCTGAATGACACGCTTCTGCTGATCAGGAAGGCTCTCATAGTTGGGGACGTCACTGAGGTTGTACACTCGTTCACCTGGATTTCGAACAAACCATGGCACGCCATGGAGCACGTACGGCTTGATAACGGTGTTCTCAACGTCCAAAAGCCAGAACTTTTCTCCGTCATCTTGAGAAATTACATTCAGCGGCGAGAAGTCGGGATCAAACATGCGAGGACTAGCGATTTCCCCCTTCATCTCCTCGGGCTTGAACAACGATGGAACTAATTTCGCGAACTTCGAGGCCGCTCTATAGTTCGAGGAATCAGATCCGCAGTTCTTCTCGGCATAGTGAAGCTGAACCTTGCTCACCGATTCAAGGTAATCATGCCAAGTCTGCCAGGGCCCACGCAATTTCGAAAGCTCTGCATCGTCCACATCTCCTCTCCAGAACCTTTTCTCGGTCGATGGCCCGATGACATACTTATCATTCAATGGAACCGTCTCAGCTCCGGCAGGAACATCACTTTTGAAATAGAGACTACCATAGGCAGGGAACTTCTGTCTCAAGATCGCGCCGGCCATCTGAGCCATAGGCGTTAAGATGGGCGTCTTCTCATCGAGATCCGAAGACCAGGGCTTCCACTGAGATGCAAGCTTAGTCCCCGAAACATAACTTGTGAGCATGTACGGAGCCCCCAACTCATTCTTGCTCGAGGCAGAGTAGGAAAGAGGAGCTGTTGCTCTGAACTTGTCGTGGCCTTCAAACGAAACTGTTGACAGATAATCTAGAGTAGCAGCTTCGCTCAACAGACGGGCTTGTCTGTACTCTGGTGATCCCAAAGCATAAGGGATACGCAACATAAAAGCTCTCCTGTCTTTCAACACAATCTTATAAAGCTTATTGTGTTTGCCTTCATAGTATGGCTCGAGAGTTTCGATGGCCACTCCAGCCTGAGTCACATCTACAGTCCGCTTCAACATCTCCAGAAGTCCTTTCATATCGAACTTGGCTGTTCTTTTGGAGCGTTCAGCTCGATCATTCTGGAGCCATCTCCCAGTTTGGTATTCGAAAAAGCTCGCCGCGGCTTTTTCAGACTCGGGATTCTGGCCAACATTGTTCAAATCAACGTATGTGACATCTTTCTCTGTTGAGAAGTGTCTAATGGAGGGCTTCCACTTGGCCTGTCTCAAAATGCGCAACATAAGGTGCTAATGGCTAGAACGCTGTTCTATGTGTGAACTTATTAGAAATCACTATTCACAGAAGATATACAGCGACTCTGCCGATGGATGTGATTAAGATACTAGAATATCCATCGAAATATTGATACAAGAGCTTACATAGTAAATTTTAATTTTGTAAAAATATCAGTAAAAGGTGGTAACTGGATGGACTCTACGCCATCCTCTGTCCAGGCATGCTTTACCCTTTCCCATGCGTACATCTATTGAAACTAGTGACCTAGCCCTGATATAGTTGGTGGTGAGTATAGTGACCTAGCCTTGCACGGTTACTATAACAAGATACCACCACTACTGGTTTATTCAATAAGCTTCATCTACACTAGACAATCACACCCATGTTCTTATAAACTACTTTTGAGCTACCAAGGTGATCCTCTGGTCTTACCAGAGAAGTTCACCGAGTGGCCTTCACAGCTGAATGCTGCACGAGAAAGAGCTTCAATGATGTCACGTGCATAGGCCACCCATGAATTTCACAACGCAAGTATCGTAAGAGCGGAATACTTACCGCTCGCTATTCATTCAGTGTGCAATAGAAATAGTTGCAAATCTACCAGGACTCAATGCATACTCGTTGCATGGCTGATGAGCCGTGGGCAGGACATGCGCTATGAGAAAACTAAACAACAGACAGGTTAGGTTTACCAGTACGCAGAGAGGTAAAACCGGCAATGAAATACAGACTGGCGACTCATATTTCGTTCTAGATAGATTAGTTCAAGTTTTGCACTCGTGCCTACTGTCCCAAATTTGCCGGGTGCCTCCACGAGAACGGCTGCATGTATTTGAGATGGTTGCACGCCTATGAGGGTGGTTGCACGCACGTACCACCACCCAGGCACGACGATGTCTGCACAGTGGTCTGTCCAAGACGACTGTCGTGAGGCCCCAAGAAATATATTTTTAGTACGGCATGCCCCGAATTATTGTCCACATACCGCATTGTTACAAAAAGAGCGAAGATGAGATTAACCCGCCGTAAACTTGCTATACTAACTGTACTCCAGTGCATTACTCTGTCGTCGCTAACCAGCATTATCATCAAAAGAGATGACCCGGATTCCGAGGCCCGACTTGTTTATGGCCCGCTAACTCTCGCTGGCTATGAATACTGGTCTCACTTGAGCGATTCACCCTTCCCATTGACCACTGATACTGACGCCCGACCTGTTTATGGCCCACTTACACTCGCTGACTATGGAAACTGTTCAAAGTTAGACGATGTATTCTTCCCAATGACCACTGATACTGAGGCCCTACCGGTTTATGCGCCTCTAACACCCGTTGTCTATGAAGCTTCTCCCCCTGGCAATGGCCTAGTCCCATGCAGTACTGAAGATACTGCTTCAGCAGTTTACGCCCCGCCGATACCCGCTGTCTCTGAAGCTCCTCCTCCTGGCATCGGCCTAGTCCCATGCACTACTGATGATACTGCCTTAGCAAATTMCCTCCCGCCGCTCCCCGCTCTCAATAAAGCTCCACCTTCTCGCAGTGACCCAGTCCCATATACTGCTGTGCTTTTATCGTTAATGAGTCGCCTTGTTCGATTCATGCTGTGGCTGATATGTACCGTAAAGCCTATCCTGCTCGAACTGCTCTCTGCCGCCGACCTCGTCTTCGGCGACATAATTGAAAAGTATTCAGTCAAGCAACTCGTGATGCTCCTCTACAATAAGCTAACAGCTGCCGCCAGGTACATGAGCAGGATGTTGAACTGGTTTGACATTGTCTTGGCCCCCCTTCGCGCCACAGTTCAACGGCTTCTCAATAGCCCGCCCAATGCCCTGCAGATCACCACTGCAGCAACACCCACTGTTGACGCTGAACTCCAAATAGGTGTACAGACTCGTTTAACGTCTGCACATAGCCGGCCCACAACACCTTTCGAGACCGAACCTCCTAAACCGCGCGAGGAGCCCGAAAGCCCCGAAGGCTCTCAACCCGACTCAGAGATTATTTCCAACGATGATCTCATGCAGCAGGGCTCCACAGAAATGACTCAGATGCCTGAGCGGTTCAATGAGCAGCAACTCACTGGCCCCTCGGTAGTTGCCACTTCGCGTGCCGAGCAAGATACCCAATCGCTCGAACCAACAACCAATATGGAGAAGGAGATCTACAAATGGCAGTGCGATAAGCTGACTGAGACCCTCACAACAATTGCGACCTCTCCTGTCGATTCCCGAAAGCCGAGAAAGTGGACTTCATCAGAGTTCATAAGAGCATCATCGAGTTGCAAGCTGGGGTATCTGACCCCATCAGGGAGATGATGAATCTAGTCCGCCAGGGTGTTACAGATCTACTCGTGAAAACCCACTACACGGTCAAACCAAAATTCTTTGAAATAGAGAGGTCCCTTGAGAAGCTCCAGGAAACATTTGCGAAAGAGTGTAATATCGAAAAGTTGATCAAAGGGGTGAAGTAATTTAAACAAATGCTCAGAGAAGGCGCCTTCCAAAGCCGGAGGGCTTGGTTCAATTGCGGACCAATGACCACTAGGACTGTCAACCACATCACCACCATCATGGATCATGGAGAAAAGGCAGGAATACACGGAGAATTACCTGCGGGAGGTTCGCGCTCTTAGCGCGACCTACAACGACTATCGTGAGTGGACCATATTCGAGGCCGCCCCTCGCGATTCTCTCTAGGCCGACACAGAGGCCTAATTACCCGAAATCCACCAGACACAAACATATGTAATGACGTAAAATCAAATGAAATGAATTGTCCTCATTAACCCCATATACGCTAAGATTCACGCCACATTAAATTTTTGAGGTCAACAGTTGGGCCAAGCAACAAACTAGATATCAAAACAGGATGCCCGGCCAGGCATCGTGCTTTGTTTCTCTCCTCAATTGGTAAAAGGAACAACATCATTCAGTCGTGTTTTATCACTCACATTGTGTTACTTACAAAACAGCAACCTGCTCATGAACTGCAACGATTTTGGAAACCCCACGACTTGCTCCCAAGCAACAGGGATAGCTGAGGTATGCTCATTAATAGAGCATTGAGAATTTTGAAATCGGGCCCTCAATTGTAGCCGAGGCCGTTACAGCACGGAACTTGAGTTGCTCATAACAATAAACACGCTACGACCCTCGCGCACATTTTTGCTATTACCATATGCAGGACAGCGGGGTAAAAAACTGCAGGAGCACTCAGCTGTATTTGGGAACTGAACTCGATGACCAGAGCCTATCGCTACAATCCTGATGGGTTATCATTCCCTATAGATGATTTATGCGACCTGAAGTTGCATCTTATTACATGTCAGAATCACGGATTCTATTTTCTGTGTCAGCCACACTACTAGCGACACTCTAAAAGCAATTCGTATCATGGTGAAAACACAATCTTTGCCAGAAGGGGATTAATCAATCATGTACTAAACACATCATCACACATCTCATCAGGTAATCTGATGGCCATCGATAGCCATCCAGAGACGAGAGCATATTTCAGTACAATCCTGTTCATTTTACTGGCCATTTTACTAGCCGCAAGAGTTAAAGCATGGAGCTGGCTAGTTGCTACCACAGCAGGCGGTGCCTTATCATGCACATTTGCATTGTCGTGGTTCAATGGTCATAAACCGATGAGAACAAATTCGTGTAGTTTAGTGCTGTTCATTATACTAGCCGCGAGAGTAAATGCATGGAGCTGGCTAGTTGCTACCACAGCAGGCGGTGCGTTCGCATGCAATTTTGCATTGTCGTGGTTCGAAGATGCGAAATTTGTGCCTAATTGTCGGAACGCTTGGAATGGGGGTATCGAGAACAGATTCTGGTACGGTGCTGCATGTGGAGGTTATATTACAGCTGCAACAGGCATGCTAGTTTTATCGTCGGTTGCTGCCGGCGCTGCAGTACCAGATGTCAGTGAGGTACGTTCCACAGTACCGATCAACGCGTCACGCTAGTTATTAGATTATAACATATCTGATCCGATGCATGTGTCAATACAAGAGCTTATAGGGCTCATTCTTACCTCGTACAATCAACGGCACAAGGTGATTAATGAAATAGAATCTACGCCATCCTCAGTTCAGGCATTCTCTACCCTTTCCCCATGTGTACGTCTGGCCGGGGATCTGAACTCATCTACAGATAGTTATGTTGTAGCAAATGCTATCGTTTTATCCATCCATTGAGCTCGACACGGCTCTTCGTGTGAAGATTAGCCATCTTCAAGGCTTTCGAGAGAAGCTGCCATTTAGCGAAGTTGTCGAGGACCCTTCCAAGAGCCTAGCATTCATGGGCTCTCCCTCTCCAACATCGCTGTATGTGGAAATCCAGGTATTCGGAAATGCCAATCCAATTTGTTTGCCAGTTCGCACGACATACAAACCGCCTCCACCTCCGCACCGAGCATCGTCAGTCAAATCCCACCAATGGAATGAGTGGGTAGAACTTCCTATACTAATCTCGCAATTGCCCCGCGACAGCCTAATACTTCTGACTGTTAGAGGGCCCTCTGGAAAGTCTCGGTCACAGATTTACTGTGGCTGTGTTGCTCCTCTTTTTGCCAGCAATGGAGCCTTGCAGCAAGGTCGACAAAAGCTGCAAGTCGTACTCGATACCGATCCCAGATTATTGTTGAGAAAAGCGTTATACGACATGCAAAACCCAGATTCAGCTCACGAGAAAGACTCCATGGGTGAACTGGATCGCCTTGAGAAACTCATGCAAGCTCACCAGGCAGGCCAGATCCCATCTATAGATTGGCTGGATAACCTTGTGTTTCGCAGGATAGAGAACCTGAATTCAGCGAACTGTATCAGTGGCAAACAGCAAAACCACTATTTATTTATTGAGACACCGCTCTGGGACCACGACATTGTATGGATGCCCAGAAGATACAGCTCTTCCTTCAAATCTGTCGTGTTTTCGAACAGCCAACAACTCAGCACATCTGTCTCCCTATTCAATCAAGCAGGTGAACGTGGTTTTGTTCTTGGACAGCAAAACTTGGCATCAAATGGGGCCCCTAAGACCCTTAATGACAATCAACCTCCACGGCATAACGGTAAGGGTGCCCCTCGTGCGTTGCGCAATTCAGATGATGAACCGGAAGAGGTCGACGAGGACAACCATATCATTGCAGTCTACGACCCTGACTTCGACACAGACACCCCGATCGAGGCCAAATATCGCCGCCTTGTTCGCCTCTCTACAACGGATCGAGATATGCGCCCGACTGCAAAGGTGCGGGATGAGCTTGAGCGTATTATAATGTACAGCCCTGTTCACGAGCTTTCCAGCGATGACAAAATCTTGCTATGGAAGTACAGGTACCATCTCACAAAGAGGAAGAATGCTCTCACAAAGTTTGTGAAATCCGTAAGTTGGGACGATGAGATTGAAGCCAAGCAGGCCATTGAGGTTCTTCAGCTTTGGGTAGATATTGATGTCGCAGATGCGCTTGAGTTGCTGGGGCCTGAGGTAAAGAATGCACAAGTGCGTGCCTATGCAGTCGATAGATTGCGTACTGCAGCTGATCACGATTTGGAGTTATACTTGCTGCAGTTGGTAGAGGCTCTCAAGTTTGAGCCTTGGGCAGGAAGTTCCATCAAGTCATATCTCGCTAGGTTTCTCGAAAACCGCGCTGTTCTCAATGCGGCACTCGGCAACTTCTTCTACTGGTATGTTAGTGTCCAGTCAATGGATAGAAACTACGGTGCATCTGTCTATCAACCCATTTTAAGGCATTATCTGGCATCTTTACCTCATGACAGCTCGCCATCTCAACCAGCCCTGAATCAGAGTACGCCTCTAATGCCAGTGGTCTCATCTACCCAGCCAGAGTCTGTGACTTTGAAGCAGGTCAAAGCCCAGGTCAAATTCATGAACAAACTCCTGGAGCTGGCGAAGGTTGTGAAGACCTCGAAGGAGACACGACCAAGGAAGGTACAACAAATGCGTGCATGGATAGCTGATCCGCGCAATGAATTGGTCAAGTTCAATGGTGTTCGTCTTCCCCTAGATCCTTCCGTGACTGTAGTGGGCTGCGAGCCCGAGCAATGTACGGTATTCAAATCTTCAATGCTGCCGCTGAAAATCGTACTGAAAACCTCCACAGGAGACACTTATCCTCTCATTTTCAAAAGTGGAGACGATCTAAGGCAAGATCAACTTGTCATGCAAATCATTCAATTGATGGATCAGCTTTTACGCAAAGAAAATTTGGATTTGAAGCTCATGCCATATCGCATTCTGGCCACAAGCATGACAGATGGTGCCATTCAATTTGTCCCCAATAGCGAGACACTTGCTCATGTTTTGGCGCAGCACCACGGAATCTTGCCATACTTGCGATTACACGCTGCAGATGAATCATCTCCACTTGGTGTGAGGGCTGATGTTATGGACAATTTTGTCAGGTCCACGGCTGGATATGCCGTGATAACTTACCTCCTTGGTGTTGGTGACCGGCATTTGGACAATCTTTTGATAGACCACAATGGCCACTTTTTCCATATCGACTTTGGGTATATTCTTGGCAAAGATCCTAAGCCATTCCCCCCTATGATCAAATTACCAATTCAGTTGATTGACGGTATGGGAGATATCAACTCTGAGAATTACACACGGTTCCGCAGCTATTGCTTTACAGCTTTCACAACTCTACGGAAGTCTGCTAATCTTATTCTCGCCTTGTTCAATTTGATGACGGAGTCAACCATACCGAACATACTTCTGGAACGAGAGCAGGCAGTGCATAAAGTGGAGGAACGGTTCTGTCTCGAGATGAGTGAGGAAGAGGCAATTCTCCACTTCCAAAGTCTAATCAACGATAGCGTGAACGCCTTCCTGCCTATGGTTATTGATCGGCTTCACAGTCTCGCTCAGTATTGGAGAGCCTAATATTTATTAAAAGCATACACATCCATTAACCTGATAGTTGTCAGAACGATATTATTCCTCTGTTCGCCTCTTCTTTTCGGGTGGAATATTCGATAGACCAGAGGTCATTCCTTGAGCGAGCTGCGCAAGCAAAATATCAGCTGGATTTTTTGGTAAGTTACTGTCGCTCTCGTCCTCGCTCTCTTCTTCACTGGGCTCTTCCTCAAGATGCAGTACAACTCTATGCGTGTGCAGAACATTCTCGTAGGCATGCTGCAATTGTGTCCGCTGAGAGGCAGGATCCATGTCTCTAAGATCTTCATAATTTCGATGCCACAGTCTCGACTTGATGAGCTTTTTTAAAGCTCGTGTCTCCTTCTGATTGGCATCCATGTAATGCTTCATCTCTGCCACTCGCTCGAACTGAACGTTGTCCATCTTGAAAGTTTTGACAAGCTTTTCGAGGCAAGCCTTCGGCTCCTCAACAAAGTCTTCGAGAAGAGGTTGAGCAATAGGATGAGAGCTTAACCACGAATAATGGGCCCGATCTCTCAAAACTTCGAAGCCGCTTGAGGGCTCCTCGACTTCGATTTCGTAGACGGAAGGATCAGCCACAAAGTTCTTCAGAAGCTCGAGATATAACTGTTTCCCTAGTCCCTGACCTTGATAAGGGGGAGTGACCAGAAAATGGGCGATACGTTTTCGAACAGGCTTCTTGTCAGCCGCTTCTGCTTCGAAATGAGCTCCATCTATAAAGTACAGGAATGAGTACACGGAAGTATACGCGACAAATTGCTGAGTGGTGCTACGGGTCATAACATAGACCTCCCAAGTCGGGTCGAAATCGTCTGGAGCCCGTGCGCCTTCAATAAAGAACCAACAAAAAACAAAGAGTCGCTGCAAAAACTTTTTCTGTTCATCACTTGTAAATCTCAAAAGCCTGACGCTGTATCCATTAATTTGGAATACAGGAGGGATATCACCGAGTCTGAAGTTCTTACGTTCAGTAGATCGCAGAGACTCCCACTCTTCTCGGTTTGCGTACACAGTATCTTCAGGCATGAACTTTCTCAGAAGGTCTACAGCATCAGGCGCATCTTCTCTGATTTTGGTCTCTGCTTGGAATTCCACGTACGGTAGCAGGGTCACTTCATCAAACTCAATCAATAGCCGAGGGTTTTTATAGCCTCTTATATAGTCGGCAGCATAGATAGGATACGCCACTAGTGGCTTGAAGGTGGAGTCTCCCAATTTCAAATCGATTGCCTTGGTCGTGTCGACGCACGTTGGGTCCAACATTCTGATGTCTTTACGCATGCCTTCAGGGTCATACTCAGCTTGCTTTAGTGCAAGCTCCAGGAGCTTTTTAGGATCTGAACCAGAGGCAATCTCCCTTTTGACGGATTCTATGTCAATGTCATTCATCTCAACCTAATCGAATGATGCCGAGTTTCGCGACTTAAATGAAATATGAACAGAAACCCAACCCAACATTACTCTCTACGCGAAGCGATCCATCAGCTTGAATAACAGTGACCATGATTTTCAAAAGCTTTAATATTGTATTGATATAGAAATCACAAATCTATTGACTTGAGTCATTAACTATCAGTTGAAAGAGAATCAGATAGCATGCTTTTAGTGTGTAGGAAGGCGATATTATTTAGAGGTGCCTATTTTTGGGATTTCGTACAAGCGACTCGATTCACTCCGCTTCGAGTCTAGTTCAAAGCAGAAGAGTGACTCTTCACGAAACGGCCACTGGGATCTGCGTTGCAACCCCAGTCAGCCTTGGGGATCCAGCGCATGACAGTAGAGGCAGCAGCTTTGTTGTTCTTTGCGAACACCTCATCGAAGATACAACGGTACCAGTAGGCCTCCTTAGTCTGGGGAACATCGTCACCCCATTCCGGCTTCGGGTTGGCGAGTTGCTCGTCACTGACAACCTTCTCAGCAGTATCTTTGAGGGAGTCGATCCAGGAGTAACCAACACCATCGCTGAACTGTTCCTTTTGACGCCATAGAATTTGCTTGGGAAGAAACTCATCGTTGTCAAATGCCTTTCGTAGAATGTACTTTTCAATATGATCACCAGTGATCATCTTGTCCTCCGGTCGGATGTTCATGCAAACATTTAGGAAGTCCTTATCGAGGAAAGGCACACGAGCTTCAAGGCCCCAAGCCATCGTTGACTTATTGGCCCTCAAGCAATCAGCGTAGTGCAGATTCTTGACACGCTGTACACACTCCTGATGGAAATCTCTGGGGCTGGGTGCGGCACCAAAGTAGAGGTAACCACCAAAGATCTCGTCACTTCCCTCTCCTGAGAGAACCATCTTGACACCTTGGGCTTTGATCTTGCGACTCAGCAAGAACATTGGCGTGGAAGCTCGGATAGTAGTGACATCGTAAGTCTCCAAACTGTAAATGACATCGCTCAGTGAGTCGAGGCCCTCCTCGATTGTGAAGTTGTGCTCATGGTGCACAGTGCCAATGAACTCAGCGACCTGACGAGCAGCAATGAGATCAGGAGCACCAGGGAGCCCGATGGCGAAACTGTGTAATTTGGAGCCAGATGTGTTGAACAGCTTGCCGTCAGCATTAATTCCGGCCATATGATGATCAAGGCCTCTGTCATCGAGGGCATTGCGAGACTCCATGGCAGCAATCGAGGCAATTAGAGACGAATCTAAGCCACCACTCAAGAGGACGCCATAAGGCACCTCAGTCATCAAACGTTTGCGAACTGCCTTGACGAGAGTGTCGCGAATGCGCATAAGATCCACAGGCTGGTCAGGTATGTACGAGGGGTTCCACCAGTTGGGCTCAAAGTAACGAACAAAGTGACCGACGTTGCTGTCATAGTAGTGTCCAGGAGGGAAGATTTCGATGTTGTCACAGTCATCCGTCAAAGACTTCAATTCACTGGCAAAAAACTTCGTCTCAGGATGCTTGGAAGAGAATCCCATATACATCGAGGTAATGCCAATTGGGTCTCGAGCCGCATAAACTCTGTCCTCCTTAGAGTCGTAAATTACGAATGCAAAAAACCCGTCTAGGTACTTGGGGGTGTCAACGCCGTACTTCTCAAAAAGAGGGATAATCGGCTCACAATCAGAATGAGTCGAGTACTTGTAGTCTGGAAAGTCTTTGCGAATGTAGTTGTGGTTATAAATTTCACCATTGACGGTCAGAGCATACCTGTCATCCTGACTATTGACTGGCTGTGCGCCAGAGTCAAGGCCAACAATGGCCAGACGCTCATGACACAGAATGGTGTTGTTCTTCATCACAAGACCAGACCAATCAGGTCCTCGATGACGGACCTTCTTCGAGTTTTGTAATGCATGCTTCCGGTATTCTTGAACCGCAGGATGGCGATAGCTCGCGAAAATTCCACACATTGTTTGATGTGTCGATTTTGAAAATTTAGATTGAATAATTAAAGGCTTGACTCAAGATGTGGGATGAGTCATGCTTGGAATGAGCCTGTTCAGTCATTGTGCCTGGCCCTGCACGCTCTCCACGACACAACAGGCTGTGCACTCGGTATCCCCAGCCCAAGGGATTAGGTTTCAAAGCACTGATAGCCCGGAATGTAACGCATAATTCCAGGATCGAGCGCACACATATCAATTACCATCAAAATAGAAACTAATTACTACACATCTAGGTTTTAGCTATAAGATTCTTCTATTTAAGACCGAAAGACGTCATTATATAATCTCCTGAACGGTCTTTTCGGAAGCAACTTTGGCGGAACTGCTGACATCCGACTCAGATCTTTCGTGAGTCAATTCTGGGAGAGCCGAGCCACCAAGTATCTGTTCTGTATCGTTAGAATCCTGAACAAATATCCAGTAGTCAACCCGTTGAAAAAACTCAGACCTAGGCATGTGCAAATACCAAGGTTTTGAGAGGGTAAAAAGATTGCCATCCGCCGGGGGGAAGAAGTGCTTACCATCAGGAGGTTTGTCAAACACCGCGAACCATCTGCGCTTGGCGATCGCCAGCACGAGACCGCGCAAAACGATGCCCACAACGCAGCCAATGACAGAACTTACGGGCGCGGCAACAAAGGCGCCAAATGCTCCCCAGTCGTCCCCATATAGTCCTTGCTCCATGATCAGCAAACTTGCCCCTTCAGCTGCATTCTTGTAGTAGACAGTGCCGAAAATAAATACTCCCAAAATACCTCCAATCAGCGCAAGAACCACATCGAACCCAGTGATGAACCAGAAGTACTTGCTCAGGCCAAGGAAAAGGACAGGAACAATACAGGAGGACAACACATCAACGATGAGATAGATGTTCAGAACATTGGTAGCCTTCAAAGCCACAACGATGACCGGAGCCATAACACCCAGCACGAGCAACCGAATCCACTGAATGCGAACACGGTTGCGGAAAAAGTCGTTCGAGATGGAGGAAACCATAGCACTCTGTAACGAATCGAAGGTACAAGCTGATAGCATCGCCACAAATACCAGCACGAATCCAGAAAGCCAAGACGGCAGCGACCTGATGAGCAGAAAAAACCCATTCTGCGCTTGGTCGGCGAAGTCTGGGCTTGATGGATCCAGCAAATGCGACCATACTGCGAGTAAACCTGGGATGCCAAGAACAGAGCACAGAACGAATAAAAGAATGGCAGTGAGGAAACATGAGATGTAAAGATCTCGCTTGGTTCTCGCAGCGAAAGTCCGCAGCCAGAAACCTGCCATGAAACAATCATTGGTGACAATGGCCATGGTCAGAATATAGATTAGCTTCCACCCAAGTTTGTTTTGATCGAGAAGATGACTTGGTCCCACTGAGCTCTTGTCAATATGAACGGTACAGCCAACGCCAATAATGCACACAACCAGGAGAGTGAGGAAAGTGAAAACCTGCAAATTGTCAGTCAAAAAACTGACGTAAAAGCCTCCCATAGACGTGTACACTGACACTAATACCGCCTCAACAATAAGAACTGGTAGTCCTGGTACGTTACTGATTGTCTCCACGCACGATTTTAAGCTTGCGAGCTCTGAGACCATAAATAAAAACAGAGTCAGAATGGTACAACAAGAAACGACGAGCGAGGCGATGACTCCGTAACGATACCGGATCCATTCTGTCAAAACAAAAGCATCGGGCATCTGCTTTCTGATAATGGGGCCCAATAATCCAAACAGAATAAAAGGCACTGCTCCAGCAAGAGCGTAAACGAAGAGACCATGAAGGCCTGCCTCGGCGCCAATTTGAGGATAGGTTGATAAAATTCCAACACCAAGGCCTATAGTAATAGTTAGTAACCGTACTGAATGCTGTTCTCACGCAAGTACTAACTTGATCGAGTTCTAACGGTATTTCTCAGCCTCCCAAATTAATATTGGGAAGCACCCGTCGCATTCAACCCGCCACCTTCACGAGGGTGAGATGCGGAATAAATAATGAGCAAATAAATAGGCATCAGTCATAAGAAGAAGGGCCCAAAACAAAGTGAAGTTCACTTGGAGTTGCGCCCCGCTGTTCCATCTCCATCGAGAAAGAATTGCTAGAGAACAAAAAAAGAAGGGTGAGACTTACCTGAAGCAATAAAGTTGAACGTCAAAGGCAATGCAGTTCGTGTTCCATTGCCAGCCAAAAACTGGCCCTTCCCACGTCCGTACCAACAGGCACCTAAGCCAATAAGAAGTACGCCAGCATAGGCTGAGTATATACAAGCATTGGCTGCATGATCCGAAATGTCGCCCATTTCACCTGTTCAACCTGCAATGAGTGGCCGTTTACCTGAAGAAGCTCCAAGCAAAAATGAGTCTTTGATTTATATATGGTACTTTTGCCAATATGAACGGTTATTCAGTGATATGTCGATGACTAAGGATCTAGATTAAGAATCAACCCTTACCCTCGAATGCTACGGCACTGTAAGCATCAAGTACGAGGTGCATAATGTAATATCCAATGCAGTCATGCTAGCCCAGTATTGATAGCCTTTTTTTATGGAATAGGAGATCAGGTAAAGTGCTAGAGATCCTTTCTTATTTTGATTTCTTAACTTTGCGATTTAGATATATTATATTATAAAAAAACAAATACACTCATTATTTGGCTGGCCGAGCATTTAGGTGAAATCACCGACCTGTACTCTTGTTCGCAGGGTCCAAGTTAATCAAAGATTGATAGCTTTGCCCTGAGAAGCGCCAACTTGTGACTGGCCTCAGCCCCGAGCATTTCAAGGATTTGTTCTGGTATAGCATATTTCTCCAAGTATGCTTTGTTGAACACCCGGATTATACGCACCTCGCGTAATGAGTCTCCTCGGGGATCGCGACGCGCTACCGAGTCCTCCCAATCACCCCAGTACTTTCGAGATCTTTGAAGGATTTGGCCCTCAAATTGAAACGCGAAATTGACCAAAGGCAGCGCAGGAGGCACAGTCGTGACTTTCGGAGCAAACCATGAATGGAAGCGGCTGTGAGTTGCTTTGATGGCAAATGCTGAGATTAGAGCAATATGAGCAGGCACACGTTCCACGTCTAGCTCCACGCACCACATTCCAGCTTCTTTGCCAAGATTTGGTGACTCCATGGGATTTTGGATCAGGTCCTGGGTCACAATGCGGGCTGCCGGAATGGCATGCTGTGGACTGTTTAAATTTGTACGCCATAAATAGAGCTCATAGGATTGTGAACCCGGAGGATACTCCACAGTCTGCCATTCGTAGCTGTAGTCGGAGTTTAGTTGGAAGCCTACGTGGGTCCCATCCGAGCTCCAAGAATCTTGATAATGGCAGACTTGAAAAGATCGTGCTTCCATAGGAGGCGCGAGATCCGTAATTCTCATTTCTGATCTCTGGAATTCTTTTGAAGACGTTTCGAGGATGGCAAGTGGGCGCAACACAGGCGCTGTTCTCTGAAAATTTGGACCCATTCTCAGCAATGACCATGAATACGTGAATTTGCCATGGTACACCATTGAAAACTTCCAACTGAACGTCTGCTTTTGAAGACCTGGTCTGGATGATAGAACATGGTATATTCCCTCTTTGACCTTTACTGGTGTCAGGCGCTCATCTGCAGAGAATGCCAAAGGGTCGCGTTCGAGTTCCAACACACTGAGGGCTGTGTTCCTCTCTATGACGTTGCGAAACCTTTTAAATGTAGGGCCCGACAACAACGCTTGAGTAGCTCTCGCTTCTGTATCTTGTGTTCCCACATCTGACTCGCTGCGCTCTGCTTCCTCGTCACGTCTCACAATATCCTCTAGCTCTTCTCCAATGGACGTTTGAATCTGCACTTCAGTTGCAACGCTTGACATCTTGTTGAAAGACTATTTGGTTTCTGTGAGGCCAGTCCCTTTAAATATGAGATAGTGCTTTGTGCTTCCGCCGCCCCACCTTCCCAATCTGGAAAGGCGTCCGACATCGGCACCAAAAATCACAAATCGTCACAGAGTGTCAAAGAGTATGTACAATAAGAATTAGTAGGTTGAACCAAAATTACTTTTTGCGCGAAATCACCGTATGTGTTAGGGATCTCAGGCCGTTGAGCGACTCGGACTCAGGCAGCTTCTCCAGCTCCGCAAGGGCTGCGTTGTGATAGTGCACTGCAAGATTTCGAGTCTTGGCGACTCCGTCCGCTTTCTGAACAAGCTCGCGTGCCATCTCAACGTCACCTTCCTGTTTAAACTGTCGCTGGATCAGGGCACCAAGTTGAGGAAATTGCTCCCAGGCATAAAGTACAGGGGCAGTCGCCAAGCCCAGTTTGAGATCTGCACCTGAGGGCTTGCCCAGCTGCTCGTCATTGGCAGCAGTGTAGTCGAGCATGTCATCCACGATTTGGAAACAAAGTCCCAAGTTGCGGCCGAACTGGTAGCAGCCCTCGACAAGCTCCCCGTTAACACCAGCTAGCACTGCTGTGGCGCGACAGCTTTTTGACATGAGTGATGCCGTTTTGAGGTATGTTTTGTGAATATAGTACTCGAATGAGGCACGAGTAGCCACCTTGCTGGAGTCCGTGGCAGTATTTTTCAGTTGCATGAACTCGCCCTCAACGAGGTTAGCGATTGTTGTGGACAGTAATTCGATGACTTCAGCATTTCTCAGCCTGGCAATCGCCACGGATGCTCGACCGAGTAGGAAGTCGCCTGCAAGAATGGCCATTTTGTTGCCAAAGGCCATGTTTCCCGTCGGGCGTGATCGGCGCTCAGCAGAGTTGTCAATGACGTCGTCGTGAAGCAGGCTGGCAGTGTGGATCATCTCAACAATTTCCGCGAGTCTGCGCTGTTTCGGAAGGACGCCCTCGATCTGCGACGGAAATGGGTCCTGAGGCCTTGACAGCGGGTTGAGCACAATGTTTGGGTTGATGCCATTCAAAATAGAAAGAGGTGAGAGAGGATCGTTGATGAGAGATTCATCGTGCGCGCTGGGGCGTACGTCGTTGCTGTCCGCGTCGCGAACTCTACGCGATTCGGGAACCTCGTGGAGGGCCTTCGAGAGGAGCAGCACAATCAACGGCCGTATGTGCTTACCCTGGGATTCAAAATAGTACATGGCGACTTTGTTGAGCGTGGGATGGCCCGAGCCGAGCAGTGAAGCAATGTTTCCGGCGAGGGAAGACATCTCATTGCTGACGATCGAGAATGGATCGGTGAGAGGCTTCACCGGTCGCACGAGCTGAGTGGCCTTCTGGATCTCGAGACTCAGCTCATCGCGCTGACCTCCAAAAGGACTCGGCCCTCGAAACACTCGCTTCAAGGCGCCGGCAATGAACGGTCTCGTAGGCGTCGGCCGCATCCCTTAAGATAGTGGCAAGTAGTAAGCAGGAAGGGCAGAACTAGTAGGCGAGTAGGGAAAGGCGTAGAACGGCTGCAAAAGCAATCGAGCTTGGCGCCGAGGATGGTTTCAGAAGAGAGTTCTAGTTTAAATCGAACCCCACAAAAAAATTAACAAGTTGTATTGTACACCTAGACAAGGATTTCAACGTAGCTCGCGACATCTGAAACACGCACTGTCTTGTTCCCAATTCTTGCGAAACAACAGATATTCAGATATATCGGACTTTTATGGATTTAAAGCAACTTGGCAGAAATATTCTGGTCCTAAACTCAGATGGCCAACAAATATAGTCGACGGGCGGCATACACGTAAGGGCGCGGGTTGCCCCTCTACTAACTATGGCCGATGGAGTGGACGATAAAATTGACACAGGATGGGTTGCAAACATCACACGGAGAGTGGTGAGCGGGATTCTTCAGCATTTTGACCGGCTGCCAAGCCATGTTGGTATTGTCATGGACGGTAATAGACGGTTTGCTCGGCAACAGGGCGTTTCGCGCAAGGACGGTCACTCCAGCGGATTCAAGTCGATGAACCGACTGTTGGCCACCGCATATGCGGCTAAAATCTCTGAAATTACCGTTTATGCCTTCAGCATCGAAAATTTCAACCGGTCTGATGAGGAAGTGGCCGATATCATGGACCTTGCTCGGTCGCGCCTGGCTGAACTCGTGGCTCACAAGGGGCTAGCGCAGGAGTACGGTATACGCATTCGAATCTTTGGCAGGCTCGAATTGCTACCAGAAGACCTTCAGCAGCTCGCGCGCCACATCATGGCGAGCACGGAGCGTAATAACCGTGCGGTTCTAAATCTGGCTATGCCATACACTGCGCGGGACGACATTGCCGAAGCGACGGCTTGTGTTGCAGGGCAAATCGCTGAGAGTTCTTTGTCTGCGGGAGCACCTCAGCCGTTGTCCACTACATCTATTTCCGAGGCGATGTATACAAGTCACTCTCGCCCCTTGGATTTGCTGATCAGGACCAGCGATACCCGCCGGCTCAGCGATTTCCTGCTGTGGGAAATAAATGAACATACGGTCATAGATTTTGTGCCCGAGCTATGGCCGGAATATACGCCTTTGACATTTCTGGGATCGGTGCTGCGATGGCGAAGCGAAACACACAGTAGCTGAGTTGCATAAATTATAAAATAATATTTAATGGTTGCAGGCATTCTACAAAACAACAGCATCGTACTTCTGCTTGAACCACTCAATGGTGTCCTCCTTGTTGAGACGGTGGTTCTTGCCGACAGGGGCCTTGCCATGCTTACGACGAGAAACACGGTATCCGGCACGGCCGCAGACCACGTAGAAGTCCATACCGTAGATGCCAATATTGGGGTCGTACTTAATGCCCATATCGATGTGCTCCTGGATGCCGAAGCCGAAGTTGCCAGTCTCAGAGAAGTTCTTCTCGAGGAGCTCGTATTCCTTAACCTTGAGGCCGCGCTCGATGATCTCCTCAGCCTTGGGGCCGCGGACAGTGACGTGGCAGGCAATCTTTTCGTTACGGCGGATGCTGAAGGTACGGACGGTGTAACGGGCCTTCGAGTAGACAGGGGTCTGACCACTGAGCTGCTCAAGCACCTTGGCCGCACGAGTGAGGCGGTCGCCACTCTCGCCGACACTGATGTTCAGCACAAGCTTCTCGATCTTAACCTCGCGGAACGGGTTGGCGGCCTTCTTGTCGTCGCTCATGTCCTCTACAGAGTATATTCCACTCGGATCTGGTGATCAAAATACTATGGTGTATTGGGAGGCCAGCGGAGGCAGGGGAGGGAGTCGGTCTCAAAATGTCACGTGTGGATCCCATCTGGGATAATTTTCACCCCTCGAACGGCAAGCGTGAAAAATTCCTGTTAGTCAGATGGACAGCCCCGAGCCCTTCTTAGTCACCGCCTCAGTGCTGCTCGATGCTGGTTATATCAACTCCAGGCTAGTTCAGAACCAGGACTGTAGCAGCGAATCATCTCTGTGCTCATTGAGAACTAAGCTCATACCATATCAAATCTATGCTAATTTGGAACTAAGACCATAGTAGCTCCATATTGACTCCACTGTAGCTTGAGTAGATTCATACCAACTCCGCATTGTCTCCACAGTATCTCCACATTATCTCCTCATTGGCCCTACATCAACGTTAGAACACTTTTAATACATCACAGCGACCTTATACTAATACCAGAGTAACTCTATATCCATTAGAATAATCGAATACATGCTTTATACGCAGTGTGTCCCATCGGTATTGAACACTTAGGGAGCAAATCAGCTCAACAAGTTGCTTCTCAACGTTCTTCCGTCAATTAGCTACATAATTTACTTACCGTCGTGACATGCGATTGGGTGCCTAGTCCTTCTTGTTCAGCTTCTGAGCATTCTCGAAGGCCTCTTTGAACTTCTCGGCGTTCTCCTTGTTGGCGAAACGGATAGCCAGCGTCTGTGCCTCGGGCTCGCCCTCGGAAATATCGGATGCAACATTGTAGACCCAGCTTCGGTCGCTGCCGATATTGGGCTTGAGCTCGTACTCGGGGAATACAAAATGATTCGCACAGATCTTGAGCGTCTTGTCGCGACGCATCAGCAGACGGACCTTGCCGGTCTCCTTATGTTTGAGGAACTTCACGTCGCCAGTTCCGCGCTCTTTCCACTCGCCGGCGTCTTTGTGGAATCGGAAAAGCTTCGCTCTGATTTTGAACAATGCCTCCTCGTCCTCCTCGTTGGTCTTCACGTCAACTTTCTCGAGCTTCACAAGGGGCTCGAAGTGCACGTCTGGAGATTCAGGCTCCTCATCTTCGTCGCCGTCTTTCTTGGCCTCGTCCTTATCTTCCTCGTCCTTCTCGTCCTTGGCTTCAGGCTTTTTGGCTTTGCCACCGCCAAACATAGCGAACACGTTGGGCTTTGCTGCTCCCTCCGTGCCCTCTTTGACAGCCTCCTTGGGTGCCTCGAAACCCGCGTCGGGGGCTTTGCTGATGGTGTCCTTCACCTCCTCACCAGACATATTCAGATGTTTTGCAGAAAAACAAGGGGCTTGCAGTGATGTGAATTTATTATGTCACTCCTGAACCTCTGCCCAGGCTGCACTGCACGTCTCTGGTCAGAAGTAGTGTAAACGCTGCGCTACAATGTGGAATTCGTAGCCTATTGTTTGCAATTTATTGCTAGTTTAGACAGGATTTCAATCAATAACTAAGAATTGAGGGTAGTATGCTCGGCTCATGCATATTGCCAATGACACGACTTTGTACAGCGAACATGAAGTTTGAACTACTTGAGACTAGGGAATTGGAACGTGCTTGGGCTTTCGAGTTTCTTGTTGCTCTAACTAAGCATTCTACTTCTTCTTCGAAATCCAAATTTATAGGCTTCCAAATCCCTGAATAGCCTGGTTGAGAAGCCACTGCCCTTACTAAGATCACCACCTGCCTCACTCTCCCACACACCATGGACGTCATTGCAGCTCAGTTCGGAGGGGAGGCTCTCAATGTCCCTGTGAGGACTGAAATGCCCTCCAAGGAACTCAATTTCGAGCTTCCTGCTACAGACAGGCCGTCGGCGTTTCTGAGAGCGCACACAGATGATGCGAGCAGCTCTGCGGCACGTATCCACATCAATCACGGAACTACTACACTTGCATTCAAGTTCAACGACGGCATTATTGTGGCGGTCGACTCGCGTGCCTCGGCGGGCTCCTGGGTGGCGAGTCAATCCGTTAAGAAGGTGCTTGAAATCAACCCGTATTTGCTAGGCACCATGGCCGGTGGCGCCGCAGATTGCCAGTTTTGGGAGAAATGGCTTGGCCAGCAATGTCGCCTTCATGAACTTCGCAACAAGGAGCGCATCAGTGTTTCCGCGGCCTCGAAGATCTTGTCGAACGTCACATACCACTACAAGGGCTCGGGCCTAAGCATGGGAACCATGATTTGCGGCTACACCAGGAGAGGCGAGAAAATGCTCCCTGAGATTTACTATGTTGACAGCGACGGTGCTCGAGTGTCTGGTAATTTGTTCAGCGTCGGTTCGGGTCAAACCTTCGCCTACGGTGTGCTCGATCAGGGATACAAGCCAGACCTCACAGTAGAGGAGGCCCTCGCCCTCGGTGAGCGCTCTATCCTAGCTGCAACTCACCGCGATGCATTTTCTGGTGGCTCTGTAAACCTCTATCACATCAATGAGTCTGGGTGGACTTACCATGGTAATTTCAATGTGGGCACCGAAATCTGGAAGGCCAAGGAGGCAGAAGGTTCATTTAACGACGTGCGCACCGAGTGAAGTGTCTTCTCATAGACACTGTTTAAGGTCTTAAATAATAATAATAAAAACAAGAAAATAAATAATCGCAGTCAGCCCACTGCCGCTCTTTTCGGAGCAGGCTGTTCTGCGCTCGAAACCTCGGCGCCCCGTTTCAGCTCTAGCTGCCGCTTGTGCGCCTTCAGCTTCTCGATCATGCCCTTCACTTCCGCTGTCGGGTTCGGAATCGCCTCTGCCTTCGCAAGAATTTCGCTGATTTTCTCGAGGCTAGGTTGCTGCTTTTTGTTCCCTCCCTTGCCGGATGACTTAGGTGGAACCGATGTGGAAGGTGTAGCTTCGATAGATGGCGGTGGCGGGTCGCTAGACGCGGCACTCTTCGCCTCGCTGCTACTCTCATCCGCCTCTTTAGTTTCACTTGCATCCTTCGAGGCTTCTTTGCTAACCTCAGTTGGCATGGGTCTATCCTTTGGGGTCTCCAACTGAGGAGCAGACTCCTTTACGGGTTGCAAAACCTGAGGTTGTGCTTTCTGTGCCCCCACAATTGCGCTTGAGTGCGACTCTATTGACGCCGACGACTGTACGCGCGGTTGAGCCTGAATTTGTGCTGAACTCGGTGCAGCAACATTGGTAGACGTCGAGCTGCCCGTATCTGAGTCGGTAGCGCTCATAAGTGGCGAAGAGGGTTTGGTCGTAGGTGCGGGAACACGTTGAGTGCTCCTTAATAGCTGCATGGCCTGGTTCAACAGCTTTTGGACTGCTCCAGGCTGTTGCAGTACGGAGTTAAGACTGTGGAGACCGCCAGCCTGCTTGGCAGTCTGAGCGATCACCACTGCTAAAGCATTGCTCAACAACTGTGGGTTCAGAGGCGGTTGGCCTTCTTTAGCAAGCTCCTGCTGCACATGTTGTTGTAGTCCAGCAAGCAACTTGACGGTCTCTGCAGGGAGTACAGCTGGCTTTGACTGGCCAGATTTGACAGACGACATGTTTGCAGCACGCGATTCACCGAAACTCGAACCAAGAGTTCCTGAAATGTGCTCGCTACGCAAGGAGTTGAAGTTGGGGTTCCCCAGATTCTCGCTCAATTGGTGCAAGGGCACGCCAGCTTGGGCGGCGCGAGCAGCCCTTTCTGCAAGGAACCTGCGCTGCTCTAATTCGCGATCTCGATCCTTCTGGAGCTGCAGTTGACGTGCCTGCTCTCGTGCTTGCTCGCGAGCATGCTGCTCCGCCATGGCTTGCTGTTGGGCTAGCGCCTGTTGCTGCTGACGCTGGAGGGCTCGCTGCCTTTGCTTTTCCTTCTCAGCAAGATAATCCTCATCAAGACCCCAGAGCCAGCCCTTTCCTTCCTTGCTGACTTTGCGAAAGCTCTTGCTGCTGGACAGGTTATGTCTAACAGAGTTCTGCCAGCCGGGCGGGCAGTATTTGTAGTAAGGGAAGAGGTCCATAATGGCGTCGTAGATGTCGCCCAGGGAAAGACCGCCTTGCGTGCCCTCAGGCATGTTGCTTAGGCGATCGCGGAGGGCTGCGGTGATGAGGTGGGAGTAAGAATGAGCGGGCTTTGTGCGGTATTGCTCAGGAATTTCTTCTGGGCGGTACTCCCGCTTGGGTTTCCGCTTCTGCCTAGTCTGCACCTGCTGGCCCCCATTAGCAGCGGCCTTCTGGAAATCCTGAAGTTGTTTCCAAATACCAGCTCCAGCAGCGGGCTGCAACCCAGGAAACCCTGGGATGCCCGCAATTCCTTGCAAATTTTGCAAGCCTTGTAAACTTTGCAACTGTTGCAAGTTGTTATTAACGCCATGTCCCCCTGTTTCTTGCAGCGTTCCATTGAGTGATCCTGAATTTCCACCAAGACCCATGAGGACCCCTAGGTTGGAAAGATTGTTTTGTTGCAATCCGGTTGAGGTTTGCAGTTCTAACAGTTGCCGCCAATTGATAGCATCTCTTGAATTGATATCCTGATTGGTGGATCCAGCTGCTGAGGTTGAGTTGGTCGGACCTATAGTAGACCCGCCTAGCCCGGTTGCCGGAGTGTCAAATCCTGGGATATCCGGTAGACCAGCAATCGCCGCGTCCACCTGTGCATTCACCGCAGCAAGCTGGTCTGGAGGAACATGAGCAAACAGATTATTCTCGTCTGCTCGCCTCAGAAAGCTCGACTGCCGTGGCTTCGCGCGGGCTTGCTGTGAATGACCTGATGAGTTTTCGCTTGCTGCAGCACCCATGTTGGCAGCAACACTCGAGGAGTTACTATTCAGGGATTCCAGAGTGTGTAACTTCCCAGCTCCTGAAGTCATCGATGCCATATGGCTGTTTTCGCTTGCGGGTGTTCCTTCTAATTGTTCTCTAGGCATGGACTCGCTAGCGTCTTTTCGAATTGGAGGCTGTTTGTGACTTTCAGTTGCTGATTTCGCAGACTGGCTTCTCTGCTTGAGTTTTCCTCCCCTGCCAGATTCACTACCGAGTGCAATGGGTCTCTCGCTAGTACCCTTGGAGCGTATAGTATTAGATTGTGGCTCCTCCACTCCGGTGTCCTCGACTTCGAGTTCCTCGTCGAGCCCGTCGGGGGCATCACTGTCGTCTCTTACACCGTCTTGGCCATGCATGGGGAGCACAAATTTGAAAGCTATTTGTCCAATCTGCACTTTGGTAGAGTCGCGAAGCGGCACAGTGCTGCCAGTCTCCACAAAAATGTCACCGACGAAAGCTCCGTTTCGGCCGATTACAGTGAGCTCGAAACGCTGTGTTGCGAAGTTGTAGAATATCTTGGCATGCCGTCTGGATATCGCTTTAGCAGCGCCCAAATGGACATCGACATCAGCACTAGGGCCGCCATTCTCAGACCTCCTGCCCAGAACAACCTGTAGAGTCTGAACATAGAAAGTGAAAGAGTCGAAATCCAACCTTGCGTATGCGCTGACACGATTAGCGCTATCGTTATCCATCGCTGAGGCTGGAGGTAGCGTATCCTGATTGGAATTTTCAGCATTATCAGGAGAAATATTAACCAAATTGGTGGCAGCATCACCATTCTGAGTATTCTCTCCAGGTTTTGAGGATACTTCAAGGGATGAGCTCTCCGGTCCTGAGTCAATTGAGGAGATGCGGCGTGGCGCGTCGTCTTCTGTGGGTGCCAATGAGCCTTGGCGGGAATTGTGCGCAGGAGAAACCTCCGTCGTGGACGGTCTAGCAGGTTGCGAACTCATGCTAGAAGGTGAATGTATTGATGGCGATGCCATTGGCAGGACTGAGGACATTCTTGGCGTAGTAGATCCAGAATTTGAGTCGGAATGCTCTGGGTGCGAAGCCAATGGGTTTCGTGCTGTACCGGATTGGCTAGATGGAGTGACAGGGGAAACCTCTCTCACCGGCTCCTCACCAATATGATCGAGTTCGAGATTATCTAGCTGCTCCAATTGGTGTTTCAAGTGAGGGTCTAACGCATGGTCGCCGAGAAACGCGTCTAGATCGGTTGCCCCGACAGCTTCCGCATTGATGGCCAGCGAATGAGGCGCGAGCTCCTGATGGGCATCAATGGCAGGCTCGGCGCCTGCTTTGCCAGGGTTCATATTGGAGTTTACACGCGGCTCGGCAAACGCCTAAATTTCACTCTCTCAGAGCTTCAAAAAATTGTCCTGACTAATCTAAAAGCAGAGAGCATCTCATCGACGATGGGCAGGGGGTAGACAATCCTGTCTGATTTCATCACTTGATAAATTAGTTTTGCCGCGGTGTATAAAGTACAATTGAGCGCTAGGTCGTGTAGATTGATATGCAATAAATAGATTTCTGCTAATTTGGAAATTAATAGTACAGTGCGCTTCGAAAGCGCGGCATGCAAATGATCCGCGATTGTGTGAGGGTGGGTATTTGAGTCGTGACAGCATCATGAGTGGAGAGCGTCCAAATGTTTCTGGACGCTATCGAGCGATCGTGAGAGAAACGCTTCAATTGCTGGCGTGACCAGCTTCAGCTTCTGTTGAGCTTCCATGTCATAACTCTCGAGAGGATCGAGCTTCTCCATCCAGGTCAACCGTTGCGTTGAGTTCTTGGCGAGGTTGTATGGCTCCTGTCCAGTTGCACAGAAAGCCAGGATTAACCCAATGGAGTATATGTCGCTGGCTGCAGATGGCATTTTGTGCTCGAGCCTAACCTCTGGGTCGGTAAACACGGGAGACCAGGCCATGCCGTCCTTCAGCTCCTCCTGGAAACCTGTGGAGGCCGTATCGTTCAAACTGATTGCGCCGCTGAAATCCGCGATTACGAGATTGTCATTGGAAACCAAGATATTATCTGGCTTGAGGTCAGAATGCACAATGTTGAGGGAGTGGATAAATTGCAGGCCGCTGACAAGTTGCGTGGCCCAATTGACCCAGAGGTCCAGCCCAATTAGGGGCTGAGAGACTCGGCGGTAGTCGAAGAAGTCAAAGTCATCAGCCGCGACTTTCAATCTGGAGGACGCCACGAAAGACTCGATGCTGCTGTCGTACAGCTCGAACACCAAGTACTCTGTGTCGCTTCGGTCTGGAAAATATGAGACCACATGATTGGCACCAGGAGGAGTTTGGTCTTGATGCGCACCAGCATGTATCATTGTGAGAATTTTGCGCTCGTTGGCGAAAATTTTGGGGTCTGTACTTGACAGACGCGTCTTGACCGCATAAACACCACTGGGGCCGTATCCCTGGTAGATGCGACTAAATGAGCCAGTGCCCACTACCTTACCAAGGGTTAAATCACCAACTTTGATGGGTTTACGCTTGAGCGAAGGCTGCCGCACAAGCCAATGACGCTCCGAGAGGTTGGCCTGTGGACTGTCCATCTCCTTGATAGAAACGTGACCGTCGTAGGCGGTCCAGCTGACACCAGGGGGGGAGAGCGGGTCTCTTGGAGACACAGGTGAGCCAGGTGAATTACTCAAGTTGAAAGCCGGAGGTGACTCCAAGCCCGGGGAGGGAGAGCCCCATCGGGAATGGCCTGTTTGTGGCGTGTGGGGGCTGGCCGGGTTGGCGTTAATTTTAGGCAGACTCGGCGACATGCGAGAGCAGACAAGGTTAGCGGATTGAGCTCGTGTTCTGGGTATCAAATGATGGGACTGGAGCTCAGCGCCTGATTGTTCTGGCCCTCGCGCGTTTTTTCTGGAGGCCACAAGTTGTTCTCGGTTAGAAAGACGAGAGTCCGGAATATGAGAGGCTCAATGCCGAATACGTCTCGAACTGAAGCAGAGTCACTTGTCAAACTCCGGGGATTCTCGGTACTTGGTTAGAGGTTAACTCTCTCGGGCGGAATGTATATTCATGGATAAGCAAATCTTTCCGTGACCTAACCTTGCCCTGGGCACACCCTTTCGAGCGAGCAGGCCTAGGATCTCCATGCGCAAGGGTATGTGCGAGAGGTAATGCATAGTGCTCTGGCGCTAATGATGAGTTTCAAGAACAATATTATTCTTCTATTAGCCATCTACAGTGATGTAAGTTGAGGTTTTTTCGGATACATCGGCAGATCGGCGAGCTTAACTTATTATGTTCACGAAGCTAGGCGCATGCCCCTGATCGCTGGCCTCCCTGAAAAACCACAGGCCCAGCACTCAGCTTTGGCTGCCTTGATTGAGCTGGGAAAAATGTACTACTCCGGATTCTTTTCTGGGTAAATCCAGCTCGATCCAGTCATATTCGAGCTCTCCCGATGCACTCATCCAGGGAGTAACAGCCACATAAGTTTAAAGACCTAACCCAACAACGTGGGGCCTTGCAGGCAGCATGCAGGGGAAGAGAGCCAGCCGTATATCTGCACGCCTTCGCAATTGGATTTGAGAAAATGACTCAATAAAATAAATTAGATCCAAAACGTATAAACTAGCCCCTATTGCTGGAAGACTTGAGCCTCCTACCTCTATTTCGATAGCTATTGAGCCACATACCCTGGTCGTCTAGGGAAAGAGGGAGAGAGCCTTAAAGGCTTTCTTAAAGCTGGCGGGCCATTACCACCTGTGGGGCGGGCCTAGGGTTGTCTGTCAGGGCAGCGGCAAAAGTGCACTGTGGACAGAATGCTTAATCGTCCACGTGATGTTGCCGACGATATCAAGGAGCTGGCGGTATAGGGTGACTGGATCTCAAGCCGCTGGCCGCTGACCACAGTGAAATTTCGATCGAGAGCGAGAACGAAGAGAGAACACAGATCGGATGGTGCAAATGCGACATTTTAGTACCTCTTCGGTGCTGCTGGGGCGCACAGCAGTCTCCGTTGTGCCTCCTGTGCATCATACTATAAAGTTCAAAAAGTCACAGCTGTCGCCCAATGCCAGGCCCCCGAAATCTTGGGTCACCTCGGCTGGCTTCAAGCCTCAGGTAACCATGCACGACCGCGTTCGCCAGCACTACAAAGACACCTTGGAGAGTGATCTTCTTCTTATAGGCTATAAGCATGATGAGCAGCGAGTGCCAGGACACAAGCCTCGGCCTCGAGCCAACACATCTCCCTATGAGGTCTACCAACCCATGAGAGCACCATTCGGGCAAAGCCAGGCTACAAAAGACATCAAACCGCGAACATGGAAAAACGTGCCACAGCTTCAACGCATTACTCTGAACTGTTTCGTAAGAGCGGCCACGACAAATCACGATCTTGCCGTTGCCGCCAAGGCGATGCTGCAGCATATCACCGGAGTCAAACCCAACACAGTATTCGCTAGAACCAACGTTCCCAAGTGGACTTTGCGACCAGGAATGCCGGTTGGTGCCAAAACAGAGATTCGTGGCGAGCAAATGAGCCAGTTTGTCTCGACCCTTACAGAGTTGGTCTTGCCCCGATCTAAGACCTTCCGCGCGATATCTGCGAAAAGCGGTGACAAGGGTGGGAACATCACCTTCAAATTGACTGCCAACGATATAAAACTGTTCCCTGAGATAGAAGGGAGCCTAGAGCTGTGGCCAGATACGTTCGCGGTTGATGTGCAGCTTCATACCTCAGCCCAAACAGACGACGAGGCTCGCACGTTAATTAGCGGGTTTGGATTCCCCATTGACTCTAAATAGTGTACATAGAAGCAGTAACTGCTTGCGAAAAAAGTCAGAAGCTAGACAGTTTGTCTATCTGTCTAGCTCATCTCAACAACATATTGCAAAAAAATGACTATCAGATTGAATTGTCGATCGCCTATAAGATTTTCAGCAATAATTTATGTTCCATTTTGCAGATTTCGACTCCAGTTTCACTCCGTTTGACTGAGCGAACTTTCACCTTCCAGCGTGAAGGGCGAGGGTGTCCGTTCTTACATTGGTTAACTGAGAGCAGACAGCCCCGCTGCGCTGCAATTATGTTGTATGCGAAAAGCTCAGAGAGACTCTCTTCGAGAAAAGCGAACAAGCTACTTCTGGCTGATGCAGTAACTCACCTGAATTCGCAGTTCGATGAGGTGGAGAAGCTGTTAGGGAATCTAGAGTTAGACAGGAGGGCGCGTATCGAGGCCTCAATACTTGCTGGCCAAGCGAAACTAGACCGAGAAAAGCACGAAGAGAAGCTTGCAGCTCTGAGAAGAGAGCAGGAGCTTGAAAAGCAGAGAGCAGAGCGCGATCGTGAGCAGCAGAGGCGAGAGGCCGAATTGAGAGATGCACAGAACAAGGCTGTCCTTGAGCAGCAGCGCCGTCTCGAAGAAGCCAAGGCTGAAACTGAACGGAGGAAACAGCTGGAAAAGGAAAAGTCCGACCAAGAAAAGCAAGCGGCTGAAGCTAGACTGAAAGAACAGAGGGCCAAAGAAGAAGCAAAGTCCAAGGCTGAGGCTAAAGCTGAGGCTGAAGCCAAGGCAGCAGAGCAACAAAAGCAAGAGAAGCTTGCTGCGGAGGCAAAAGCTCTTGCGGAAAAGCCTGCCAAATCGGCGAGCCTCAGCCCCAGAGCTCACATTGCCGCAGAGCATGCAGGGTACATGGAGCGCATAAGCTGGATTAAAGCTAATGTCAAGGAAGCCATGGCTGCGCAGCCTCGCGAAGTGAAGAACCACACAATGGATATAAAGCTGGAGCTGCGGCCCAAATTCGGGATGCTCACAAATAGCAAGTCCCAGCTCATTCAGTGTAGAGACGGCGTGAGAGGTATAATCAACAACATCAAGAGCAACCAGCTAGTCTACCACTGGTTCCTTAACTTATACTCCAAAATGCTGGTTGAGCAGAGCGAATCTGAAGCCAACGTCAAACACCAAAATGCTCTTCCGCTAGCAATGCTTACTATGCTTCTCTGGAGCGAGTTCCCCGAGTTTGGGGACTTCGTAATCCCGAGATTTGTCAAGCGATGTCCCCAAATCATAGGTTACTACTGCAGCATTAGCACTGTAGAGGGCAGAAAGAAGATGGGTTGGAAACGGGACGAGGATACTGGCAAGTACGAAACGACAGATCAGTACATGGGCAGGCTCTCAGGAATATGTGCTGTGTGGGCTTGCATGACGCAAACCAAGCTGAGTGCAAAAGTACTTCAGGGGAATCATCCGTATCCTATGTCGCATTCCTGGACCTTTCTGGCCCGCACACTCAACAAGCCTCAGGAAGACGTCAATGATACAGACTTCGCGCTCGTAGCCGCTTGGTGGGACATGACAGCGATGCGATTCAGCGAAGCCTTTGGAAAACAGGCGATCAAACTCCTCGACTTGGCCTGGAATGTCTGGACTGGCGACCGCGTTGCTCCTCCTGCGCTTCGTCTTAAAGGCCTTGGGGAGAACTGGAAGATGATTGGAAAAATAGAGGCCGCTTGGAAGCCCCTGCAACCATAAGTAGATAATCACATCCATAAAGTTGTTCAGTTCACTATGTTATTGATGCTATATGTGGAGAACACTCAGAGGTGAGTCAATGCGTCTTGATGTTTTACTGAATATGTTGGCCTATCTGGTCTATCGTATGATCTGATATCTTACTATGATCTGATATCTTACTATGATCTGATATCCTACTATGATCTGATATCTTACTATGATCTGATAACCATAGGTAGATACATCCTTCAAGTTGTTCAGTTCACGATGTTAATGATGTTTCATGCGGAGACCACTCAGGAAGAATCGATGGTTCCTTCTTTGCGTCTTGGTGTTTTACTGAATATGTATATCGGCCTATCTGAATTATCTTACTATGATCTGATCATGGTTAAAGGCGGGCTTTACCTTGGTGGCCAAGCGCACTGGCAAGTCTTGTGCCAAGCTCCTTTGACGCCTTACTAAAGTATTGGACAACTGCTTCCTGAATGCGCTTGTCGGCAGCAGAGACGTGGGCCGAGATGTTGTGAATTAGCGCAGCGTCCTGGCCGGTCTTCTTGAAGACGTCCCAAAGAGCCGCAGCATGGCTGTAGTCGCCATCATCGGCCCAATGAAATGCGGAGGCAGTTCCGACCCAGTTCTCATGCTCTCTAGACGCAACGCCTACTATCGCAGGGCCCTGGGAGTATGTCAAAGGCTCATAACTCGAGGGATAGTTAGGCTCGCTACCGTGGTTCTCGAAGCTCATAGCACCGTCGCGATGGAAGGGGGCGTGAGCGTATGGACACTTGTTGACAGGAATCTGTGCGTAATTAGTTCCCAATCGGTATCTCTGCGTGTCCGGATAAGAGAAAAGCCGTGACTGCAGTACAGGATCGGCCGAGGGCTCCCATCCGGGCACCATGTTGGCAGGGCTGAAGGCGGCCTGCTCGATGTCCTGGAAATAGTTTGTCGGGTTCTTGTTAAGCGTGAACTTACCAAACTCACGAAGTGGGAACTTGGACTGGGGCCAAGTCTTTGTCAAGTCAAAGACGCTGAAGTTTTGCTTCTCAGCCTGCTCTGGAGACATCACCTGAACGTAGCATGTCCAGCTCGGGTATTCACCCTTCTTAATGGCCGTGAATAAATCCTGCATAGCATAGTCTGGGTTCTCACCAGCAAGCTTTCCAGCTTCCTCATTGTTGAGAGTCTTGACTCCCTGGTTTGTCTTCAAATGGATCTGGACGTAGTTGAAGCTGCCATCCTTCTTGACCCACTTGTAGGTGTGTCCCGAATAGCCATGCATGTAACGCGAGGCAAGAGGGGTGCCACGGTCGCTGAACAAGATCATGACTTGGTGCAAAGTCTCGGGATTCTGGACCAAATAATCCCAAAACATGTTGGCGTCCTTCAAATGGGTCTGTGGGTTACGCTTCTGGGTGTGGATGAAAGTAGGGAATTTGGCCGGGTTCCTGATGAAGAACACCGGTGTGTTGTTGTACACCCAGTCGAGATTTCCCTCCTTCGTGTAGAGTTTTACGCTGAAGCCTCGAGGATCTCTGGCGGAGTCCGCAGAGCCATTCTCGCCTCCGACCGTGCTGAAACGTGAGACCAGCGGAGTCTTTTTACCGACATGGCTGAGAAAATCGGCGCAAGTGAGGTCGGAAACGTCCTTGGTGACTTCGAACTCGCCAAAGGCGCCGTGGCCCTTGGCGTGAACGACCCTCTCCGGGATTCGCTCGCGATCAAAGTGAGCTAGAAGGTCAATTAGGTAGTTATCCTGAAGAAGCAGAGGACCAGGCCTTCCAATTTGCTGCGAAGCATAAGGAGAGAACACAGGGCATCCTGTTGAGGTGGTGAACACGGTCTTACCGTCTGGCTGAGGGTTGACCATTCTCGTTAAAAGCAGATTACAGGTGTTCTAAAAGTCGAATCCGTGCGAAGGCAATGGAAGTATCACGAAAAGCGTATATTTAAACCGACTGACGAAAATGCTTCGGTTTTGAATGAGGGGTAATCAAGAATATATCAACCACGGTTGGTTGATTTGCTTCCCGCTAATATACCGCGGGTATTAGGGTAGCGGGGAAGCGCGGCTGGAATCGCCTCGGGTTGTGAACGCCTTTGCACTGCTCAAGGGCACAGCAGGGTCCTCCCCAGGGTTTGGCGAAAAACCCCGCTGTCTCAGGGCAGACCCTAAGGGAAATGTCAAACCGACAAGATCGTAGTGCGCGCGCATAAAGATGAGGAATATGTGAATAGAGAAATTCGTTGGGTTTGGCCCTGCAGATTTGCGGCAGCGAGCACGAAGTTTTGGGGAACATGCGGGAGCATGTGCGTGAATTCTTGGTTGTGTAAATTTTTCACCGAGGCCTAAAGAGACCATATCTCGTTGATTAAATATGTGCATATCAGACGAGTAATATCGTGTGAGAATTGAAGGAATAGAATATCAAGTGTTATCAATCAACTAGTATCAACCTTTAGACTAGTATCAATCAGGCAGTATCAATCAACTAGGATCAATCAACCAATATCAAGCTATCTCATTGAAGCACCAATCAAGTAGTGTCAATCAGGCAGTATTGATCAAAAAGTATCAGTCCAGCAATTCTTCTAAGCGATACTAGCGAGCTATATCAATCAAGCACCAATCAAGTAGTATCGGGCAATCAATCAAATAGTATCAATCAGGCAGTATCAATCAATTAGTATCAATCAACCAATATCAAGTTGTACAATCAAGCTGTACAATCAAGCTGTACAATCAAGCTGTATCAAGCTGTATCAAGCTGTATCAATCAGGCAGTGTTAATCAAGCAGTATCCATCAGGCAGTATTAATCAAGCAGCATCAGTCAAGCAGTATTAATAAAGCAGCATGAGTCGAGGTGTGTCAATCAAGCACCAATCAAGCACTAATTAGGTAGTATCGAGCAATTAATCAGGCTGTATCAATCAACCGGTATCAAACTGTATCAATCAACCGGTGTCAAACTGTATCAATCAAGCTGTATCAATCAAGTAGGATCAACTAAGCCTCAAGCACCAATCAATGGTATCGAGCATCCCTCATGTAGTACAAAGTGACATGTTTCTCAATAACACTGTCAATCGAATTATCAGGCAAAGATAAAGCTAGTTCGTGTCTACAGACATTGTGCTCTTGAATTAATATGTAATATAACGCCAGCGTCGCGGATTATAAAGAGCGAGGGGAATGCATGCGAATTGAGTTTTGAGACCTTGATTAGAGCTGGGAAGCAGCATGATAGGGTGCGGATCTAAGAATCCTCGTTGAGCCTGTCAACGAGCCAGTCCATGCCTTGCTCCAGACCGTCGCCTCTTACAGCTGAGCAGGAGACAATTGTCCAAGATCTGTCCTTGAGCTCGCTGAGCTGTAAAGACTTCGTGATCTCGTCAGCCGGCATTGCGCCAGGCTGGTCTTGCTTGTTGGCAAAAACAAGCAGCGCCGAGTCTGCCAGCTCGTCTTCGTCCAGCATCATCTTGAGCTCTGCGGCCGAGGTCTCCATTCGATCCTTGTCAGTCGAGTCCACCACAAATACAACGGCTTGTGTGCCTTGGTAGTAGCAGCGCCAATACGGACGAATTGTCGTTTGGCCTCCAAGGTCCCAAACATTGAATTGAAGGTTTTTGTACTTCAACGTCTCGACGTTGAAGCCAATGGTGGGCACGGTGGAAATGACCTCACCGAGATGCAAGCGATAAAGTATAGTTGTCTTGCCCGCTCCATCTAGTCCAAGGATAAGAACCCTGTGTTCTTTGGAGGTGTTCCACAGCTTGCCTAGAAGCGAGCTGAAGGTGTTTCCCATGGCTACTCACAGCTACAGATAGATGAACAGTGTAGCACGAGCGAGCGTCGATCTTGCAAGGTGCTGAGTAATCCCAACGCGGTATTGGATCGTGCGTCGCTCGGGCCCCAGCGATATGACGAGAATCAGGCAATAATAGCTTAAGCTGAAGTGTTTTTAGATTTAGTTCGGAGTGCGCTTCTCAAAAGTGCTGGGATCAACAAGTTTTTAACATGGGTTTTGATTTATATTGTTTTATATGAGCGCCTCACATATGCGCTGACAGCCTATTAGGAGAAATTTAGTCCTTCTTAGCGATAGCGACAAGCAAGTCGACGACACGGGCAGAGTAGCCGTACTCGTTGTCGTACCAGGAGATGAGCTTGACGAAGTTGCCGTTGAGGGCGAGGGAAGCCTTGGCGTCGTAGATAGAGGAGTGAGTGTCACCGCAGAAGTCGCTGGAGACGACGTCCTCGTCAGTGTAGCCGAGCACACCCTTCATCTGGCCCTCAGAGTACTTCTTGATGGTAGCGTTGATCTCCTCAATGGTGGCGCTCTTCTGGAGACGAGCAGTGAGGTCGACAACAGAGACGTCAGGGGTAGGGACACGGACAGAGATACCGGTGAGCTTGCCGTTGAGCTCAGGGATGACCTTGCCGACAGCCTTGGCAGCACCAGTCGAAGACGGGATGATGTTGGCAGCGGCAGTACGGCCTCCACGCCAGTCCTTGTGGGAAGGTCCGTCAACGGTCTTCTGGGTGGCAGTGTAGGAGTGGACAGTAGTCATGAGACCCTCAACGAGACCGAACTCGTCGTGGATGACCTTGGCGAGGGGAGCAAGGCAGTTGGTGGTGCACGAAGCGTTGGAGACGATCTGGTCCTTGGGAGAGTACTTCTCAAGGTTGACACCAACAACGTACATAGGGGCATCAGCGGAAGGAGCAGAGATCACAACACGCTTGGCGCCGCCAGCGAGGTGAGCCTTAGCCTTCTCGGTGGTGGTGAAGACACCAGTGGACTCAACAACGTAAGAAACGCCGCTCTTGCCCCAGGGGATCTGGGCCGGGTCCTTCTCGTTGAAGACAAGAACCTTCTTGCCGTTGATGACAATACCGTCAGAGGCAGCCTGGACATCGCCCTTGAAGCGGCCGTGAGTAGAGTCGTACTTGAACATGTAGGCAGCATAGTCCGGAGCGATGAACGGATCGTTGATGGCAACGACGTTGACGTTGCTGTTCTCGAGAGCGTTGCGAAGAACGAGACGACCAATGCGTCCGAAACCGTTGATACCGACAGTGAATCCAGCCATTTGTGTAGAGTTGTTTTTGTTGTTAAGTCTTTCTTTAAGAGCTTGACCGACTATAACCGTTCAACGGCGCATTATATACTTTGGGTATCGGCCAGTGCTGACAACTCACACGTTGCGACCCCTTACCCAGAAGCATACCCAGCGCGATGTCGATCGTGTTATATCGTAGACGCACACCCTGCAATGACGGGTAGGCTCTAAATCGGGATGCGAAAAAGAGGTTGCCTTGCTTTTTGCCCTGGTAGATGGCATGCTGAGCGTGCGTTTGCCGCCTAATTTTTGTGTGTCGCCTGCTATTTATTGCTGAAGCTAGCCCGCCGCATCTTTCCCCAAGGCTTCGATTGCTCGTATTGGGGCAGGGATTGGTACTCAACCTTGCAGATGAGACTCCAGCAACAACGTCGTACTGCTTATACTAACCGTTTCGCGGCGCGCACAAGCATAGCCCTAAGCCTAAGTCCTAACGGTAGGAGTGCCGCAGTGCTTGAGAGGGGGCGCGAGCGTTACGAGCGTGCCGACGTTACGACGTCAACTCGCATGTATGCACGTCTACCAAGGGTACCTTCTTGCTCGATTAATGCGCGTGTGGCACCTGAAAAATAATACCGCCCTGCCAGGAATTACGCCGCGTCGCACGAACCCTCGACTGTCCTGGGGAAGGTCCCGATACTGGGATGTTGTTTTTTAGCTGCCTTGACTTTTGGTGCATGGAACCCCGTCGAATATTGTTAGCGTTATGGTAATTAGACTAGGCTCGATGGAGTGGTAAGCCACTGCCATTGGAGATTGTATTTGTGGTCGAATATGTTATATACATCAGAATTTTCCATAGTGTTATTTTAGGCAGTGGCCATCCCACTTACTCGTGATCCACTCTCCAGCCGTTTTGGAAGAGTGCAGGACTTCTCCTCACGGGTTAATCCGGAGTAAGGATGCAAACATACTGTCAGCAAATAGGGTATATCTTTGAATATGTATAATGACCAGGACGATGGAGTATGACGACTCTAACGATATACTTAAATAATCAGCAATGGTAAATGTTGAATGATGCACTACGATCTAGAGTACATCTAGAGTACAGTAATGACTTTTGATCAAGTACTACATCGATAAATCACACTGTCAGATTTCAGTGTTAATTCGCGATGTTAGACTACACTGATGATGTAAAATGCTGGATGGTAATGTCAGAATACAATGCTAAATTCCAATGATTGACTAGGACTGACTTCAACGATAAACTACAATGATGAACACAGCGCTAGATTACAATATTAGACCACAACGATATACCTCCATGCAAGCCTTCAATGATAGATTCTAAGACCAAACTCCTGCTGCAGTGCTAGACTTCTATGATATAGTGCAATTTCGACCCACAATGCTGAATTGTAAGACTAGAGATAGATTCCAGTAATGCTCCACAATGAGTAACTGTAATGAGGTACTACGATATAATATTACAATGCTGGATTGCAAGGTAAGACTACAATGTTAGATTACAGGAATGATACAACAATACACTACAATGATTAACTACACATCGGATGTCAAAATACAATGTTGATGTACGATAATGCACAACAGTGTTAGACTTCAATAAGGTAGCACAGCTGCGAACTACATTGCTGAGTTGGATGCTATATTAAGATAGTAGAGTATTTCAATACGCTGAAATGTTAGACAGAAATGATTGACTTCAAATTAACGCGATACACTGCGCGATACACTGCAATATTGGACTATAAAAATCCCTACAGTTTTCGACTACAACAATGCATTTCGATGACAGATTACAATAGCCTTCGATGATAGATCAAAATAACAGTAAAGATGGCACACATTGGTTACAGTACAATGATACACCAAAGCGAAAAACTAAAATGACAGACTTTAGTTACAATACAATGATACACCAAAACAACAAACCAAAATGATGCACAACGGTAACACATTGTAATGAGAGGCTAGTTAGATTATTATGACAGTTTATGCATGATATAGATGATGGACTGAAATACCGAACTACAGTAAAACATAGCAAATTTTGACCAAAATAACTAACTACAATGACTGACCTCAACTATACTACGACAACACACCAAAGCGACAGACTAAATTAATGCGTAAAAGTAATGCACTAGTCTAACTAGATCACTGTGTCAGGCTATATATGTCATAAAATGACTGACTGTAACGATAGTCCACAACAACAGTATACCACAATGATAGCCTACAGATTACGGGAATACGTCAACTGAACCTCTCTCTAGATACCTTAGTTCAACCTTATCTGCTAATGCGTTAGCTCTGTTTGAAGACTGAAGTAATTATTTGGTTTGTCTCGTCATGAATGGAGTCTGAGCCCGATTTCATCATCGCTACTTACTGTTTGTGCCCCTTAACGTGTTAGTGTCAGTTCTCAAACTTTGATTAAATATTGTCTCTCCATGGAACTGTCAGAGAGATTCCCATTTGTGATTCATCATACCGTTTGCGTGCAAGTGGCCTGGCCAGAATCTGTACAAAACAGAGTTGGAGTTAACTTAAGACCTGCTAAAATTCATCGATTTTCTCGAGAGTGGGAAATTGCGGCCTTGCCCTGACCAACTCACCAGTACGGCTATGGACGTGTCACGTGATACTTGAGCAGGCCAATTACACAACTGCAAACTCACTATGGGGTCTAAAGCGAAGCTCATCAATATATATGCGTTTGTAAAGTAGTTGAGCGGTCTATGCACAGGATTTTCTGTAAGAGGGTCTCAGCCTTCTTAGAATGGTGTGTCCTCGGGGTCGATTGAATCGTCGTAGTAAGGACCAATTGACGGGAGGTTTTTGAGAACGTCTCTGCGATAACGCGTGATGGAGTCAGCGAAGAAGAACACAGCTGCGCCTGTGGTGGCGCCCCAGATGGCAAGAGTCGGAGTCCACTTGAACACCTTGGGAAGAGTGATGAATTTAGCAAGCGAGGCTGGCTGCTGGTACTGCACGCCAGTGCGGTAGACGGCCTTTACCATAGTGGGATGTGTATCTTTCGAAATTCTGGATTGAGTGTGTCAGCATCACATCTATCTCCGATCACGTGGTGTACGACGCTGAAAGTCTCTGGCGCAGCACCAGGCACGATGAGCACCGTTGAATTAACCACCAATCGCCGTTGGATCGACCACCAATCAATGACGCTGAAACGGTCTACTTACGAACCAATCATATAATCAAGTAGCACATAGCAAAAAACTTCCTTGTAGTTGGCTAGCGTGCCCTATTTCTGAGCTGCGAGGAGGTTCCAGCCCGCGTATTGGCCAGCTTATTCTTGCTTAATCAATCCAACTTCATAATCCCACTTTTCATGAACATCTGCGATATCGCGCTTATCAGTCGGCTTCTAGGTTTAGGGCTGAGGTTTCATCGGTGACGAAATCAGCTTAAATATTGACGAATCTTTCCATAACTGTGCGACGCGCGCAGAAAATTGGCGTCAGACAAATAGAGAATGTCTCGAGCTGTTTCTTCAGAGAGTTCTCCTCTCATTGCCGACGGAGCCAACGGTTTGAGCCGCGGCAGAATTTGGTTGGTGATAGGCACGCTATGGTTTGGCGCGATGCTCGCGGCTCTGGACACCACAATTGTCACGACTCTTCTTGCCCACATAGCCAGCGATTTGCAAGCCTTGGACTCGGTGTCGTGGGTTGCAACTGGATACACGGTAGCATACTCAGCATTCCAGCCAATGTATGGGAAGTTCAGTGATATTTGGGGTCGCAAAAGGGTATCCATCCTGTGCACCTCGGTATTTGGACTCGGCTGTCTCATGTGTGGATCAGCAAGCGGCTTGACGTTGCTCGTGGCTGGTCGCTTCGTTAGTGGCTTTGGTGCGGGCGGAATGCTGTCCATGAGTACTATCACCATAAGCGACTATGTTCCTCTCCGGTCCCGTGGCGTATTTCAAGGTTTCGGGAACGTCGCATTCGCCACAGGCGCTAGCTTAGGTGGCCTTCTTGGTGGATGGGCCACGTCTGTAGGTGGATGGCGGCTGGCTTTCAACGTCCAAGTGCCGCTAGCCTTAGTTAGTGTTGGCCTTCAATACTTTTTGATCAAGGAGGTGGCCCGCCCTGGCGAGGCGGTTTCTTCGATTGCTCGAAAGAGCAAGTGGTCGCGCATCGACTGGGTAGGTAGCTTGAGCCTTGTGTCAGCGTTGCTTCTGTCGATGTTGGCAATCACAACAGGCGGAAACCAGTTTGCATGGAAGTCCTTCCCGATATTTGCATTGTTCGCTGGCTCGGCAGCACTCCTTTATTTGTTTTGGTATTGGGAGACCCGCCAGGCTGTCGAACCGGTCATTCCTATTCCTGTGCTCACCCACCGCACCGTCGTGAGCGCCTGTTTGACCAACTTTTTCGGAAGTGGTCTAGCCTACGCTTTCCTCTTCTACTCACCGATTTTCCTTCAGGCGATGTGTCACTACTCGTACAATGACATCGGCAGCCGCATCGTCGCAAATTTCGTGGGAATTGCGGTTGGCAGTCTGGGAAGTGGACTCATCGTCAAAAAGACTGGTAGCTACTACTCGCTCTGCTTGGCTTCGTTGGTTTTGGCAACTTTAGGTAGCTTCATGCTGATGGTTTCGCCCTATCTTGGCTATGCAGTCAGTCATTCCGCGCTTTATCAAAGCGCGTCATATTTCCTCGAGGGACTTGGCTACGCTGCCATGTTGACCATCACTCTTATAGCACTGATCGCAGCAGTAGAGCCGCATCTGCAAGCAACCTCTACAGCCGCTCAATATACTTTCAGAGGTGCTGGCAGCTCGCTAGGGATCGCCCTTGCTGCAGCCGTGTTTCAAAACGTGCTCGGTTCGAGGCTGATTAGCGAGGTTGGAACAGATACTAAAAAGAAGCGTAAAGTGATAGACGCTGTCACTAAGTCTCTGGAAGCGATCTGGGAACAGCCTAAGAAGTATCAGGACGCAATAGTTAGGTCTTACATCTCGGCAGGGGTGGCAGTGCAAGCATTTTGTGTTGTCTGGGGAGTTTTGTGCTTCATTTCTGCTGCTTGCATGCATGAGCATGATCTGGAGCGCAAGCATCCGACGTCAGCTGCAAACGAGGAGCCCATAGCGCCCCCAGCCCCCATTGCACCTCTTCAATCTGAGCCCTGAACGCGAACAAGAGCAAAAGGTTTGGCAACATATATATGTATCACACCACTGACTTAGTATATATGTCTCGGAGCTTGGCCCCGAAATGACGACTAATCATGCTAATGGCATTGCGTCGATTTGCTCCAGCTGTGGCCCCAGTGCTAGCTGGACCTTTTTTCGATACATTGCCCCACTCTTTCTCTGCACGGGGTTACCCTCCAGATATATAGTGTGGAATTTTTTCAGATGCTTCAGCTCCCGCTCGACAGAATCATACGTCTCGATGAGGTTGTTTGAAGCCCAAAGCTCCTCAAGATCCTCCAGATGTGACAGCCCAGATAATTCCTTGACCTTATTGCTAGAAATGTCGATAGTCGTCAGCTTTGTGAGCTTTTCAAGCCCCTCAATTTTCTCAATTCCATTATGACTGATGTAAAGCTCTTCCAGATTAACTAGCTTGTCGAGACCCTCAATCTTCGTGATTCTATTGGATTGAATGGATAATAGCCTCAAGTTTGTGAGACTCTCCAGGTTTTGAAGTTTATCAATCTTGTTCTTGGCCAGCCAGAGGTGCTCGAGACTGCGCAGGTTGCTCAAGAACTCAATATGACGAATCCGGTTGGCGCCAAGCTCAAGATTCGTGAGCTCAGTTAAAGCCTCGAGGTTCTCGATTTTTGAAATCTCGTTCTGGCACAAGAACAGCTCTTTGAGCTTTACGAGATTGTCGATGTGCTTGATATGACGGATAGTGTTGAAGCTGAGATCCAAGTTAGTCAGTTCTCCGTGGTTGAAGTGCTCGATGTGGTGGTCGATACGCTCCAGTCTGTTGTCGTAAAGGTCTAGAGATTTGAGGGAGACAGGAAGCCCCTCGACACCCTTCAAGCTTGTTAGCAAGTTTTGACGGAAACAAGCATATTTGACGTTAGGAAAGCGCTCCAGCGCCAGCTTCTTGAGGCTGGTTATCTTACTGTGTGTGACGTCTATGTCCTCGGAATCTGTAGGTACGTCGCTCAGCAAGTCCTCGTCGGCGTCAATAGGCGTGCCACCCTCCAAAGCCTCAGATTGGACAACCACGGCATGACGATGCTCGTGACCTATCGAGTCTACGGGGTTCACGCTCATCTGCAACTCTGCACTAGACTCTCTGATGTGCCCAGCAATTGTCACCGGTACTTGCTGGTTTATGGAGAGAACCCTCGTCTATTTACTAATTAAGGGTGCCCCTGATCTTTGCCGTGCAGGTCAGGAGGTTTGTGGCGCACAGAACAGGGTGGGTGTACAGCAATGGGAGAGTAGACGATAGGGGAAGTTGGGACTTTGGGCAGGACCCCCCCCCCCCCGTTGAACTCACATCGCACAGTAGATGAGATTCAAGCTACGCAGACGAAATCGTTTATGAGCTCTATTGTAGATGATTTCTATGCACAATGGTCTGATTTATCTCCTCTGGATGGAACTCAGAAATGCAGGACTGCATTTGGGGAGCACATAACACGCTATCTATGAGCAGAAGCCGTTTACGCTTACTAGTAAATAATTTCTATGCACAATGGTTTGATTTATCTCCTCTGAATAAAATTTAGAAGGCAGGACTGCATTTGGAGAGCATTTCACACGCTATCTATGAGCAGAAGCCGTTTATAAGCTTAATTTGTAGAACTACATATGCACAATCTTCTGCTTTATTGGCTTCGACTTCTTTTAATTGGAATTTAAAAGGTAGGACGACATTTGTAGAGCACATCACACGCTATCTATGAGCAGAAGAAAGCCATTCATAAGCTTGATTGTAGAACTACATATGCATTATCGTCTGCTTTAGTGGCCTCGACTTCTTTGAATGGAATCTAAAAAGGTAGGACTACATTTAGCACTTACCGCATTGAGATGATATTCTCGTTAAGGCAGGTCTATAAAATATATACACAGCCGACCTCTACATCTTCAAATGGAATCCAGAATGATAGGGCTCCATTCATCGAGCAGCGGTTTGAATGGCGACGAGAATCACGCTAAGTCAAAGCAGGTCTATAAGCTTGATCGTAGAACTACATATGCACAGTCGTCTGCTTTAGTGGCCTCGACTTCTCTAAATGGAATCTTTAAAGGTAGGACTACATTTAGCACTGACCACATTGAGATGAAATTCACGCTTAGGCAGGCCTATAAGATTTATCGTGGGAACTGCGTGTGCGCAACCGTCTGTCAATCTCGATTCCTATGAATGGAGTTCAGAAAGGCAGGACTACATTCAGCAAGCGGTGGATTGAATGGCGATGAGATTCACGCTAAGTCAAAGCATGTCTATGAGCTTGATTGTAGAATTACATATAAATTCGTTCATATGAGCTCCTTTCGTATGGAACTTGAAAGATTACACTCAGCACATAACACCGAGGTGAAATTCACGTTGAGTCAACGCAGGTCTATAAGATTTATCCTAGAAAGTATATATGCACAACCGTCTGTCAGTTTCAACTCTTGTAAATGGAATCCAGAAAGGTAGGACTACATTTAGCGAGCGGCGGACTGAGCGGCGATGTAGTCGACGGCGTCCTTGACAGACTTAATCTCCTCGGACTCCTTGTCCGGGATTTCAATGCCGAACTCCTCCTCGACAGCGACCATCACCTCGACAGCGTCAAGGCTATCAAGACCCAGTTCCTGGAAAGAGGCGGCCGGTGTGAGTTTCTCCTCCGAGCTGAGAAAGTTCTTGAACACTGTGAGCACACGAGACTCGACGTCTGGGCGTGGGATGCTGCTCTGGAAGCGGGCCAGCTGGGGCATACGGGTGAAGCGGGTAGCAGCAGCAGGGCGGATGGCCGAAGCAGCAGCGACTCGAAGCAGCGAACGAGAGAACATTGTTATGCAAAGTAGTTATTCGAGGTACCAATCAAGCTATGGAAGATGTGGGTGTGTATTAGTAATGTCGTCGTGCGCGATTTGTAATATCACTACTGCCATTGTGCTCTGGAGAGTTCCAGAGCCAATTTACACTCATTTGCATATGAATGTACGGAATAGCATTGTTGAGTGGTGTCAGACTTGTTTCTAAGGTTCCATGCGTGCTCGGCGCATTATCTAGGTTCTTGGCCTATACCAGGTAGAGTAGTATAGCTAATTTAGTCAAAGTTAAGCGAAAGAATGCGAGTATCTGTGCACGTAACGAGGCTGTTGAACTGGTATTCTGTACTGCTGGCCTTCGGCCCTTCTGTCTTTCCATCATTTTTTCTTTCTGTGGTCAAACGCCTCTGTGCATCCAAGCTTTCATCTCCAAATGGTTGTCCCTGCGCTGTGCAGGCTAAATAACCGCCGTAGTAGAATATTCAGATCGTAACTCATAAAAATATATAGTTCCAGCTGAGGCAACGCTTTAGTTGTTCGTGAGAACGCCCACAATATTATATCGCAAACTAAAGAACTTGTACCAATCGTCCAAGACCTGCTTCTCTCGTTCTCCTAAATCATCGTACTTGGCAATCGCGTCTTCAGGATTAAGACTCGACTTGGCCAGCGCCCGGGATGCATCCTTGCCTGCAAATAGATGGTATCCTCGACCAGGACCGTACGTGACGGCGTTGCGAGTAACGTCAAACACAGTGCCCTTTATCGCAACGTACACTTTCGCGCTGTGAAGACCGTCCGCTTTGGCCAGTTCCTGGGGACTGATTTTGTCTCCTCTAGGCGGGTCCAACTTGAACGCCTCCTTGGGGGCAAATCTATCACTAGCACTCATCTAGGCAAAGTTTCGGATTTTCTTGCTTTAACAGGTCACAAAATGCTAAGGGTTCCCCCTTGTGATGCCATTATATCGAGGATCACCGTGCATAGGGTTAGGACGAGAGGGGGCTTCTCAGCGTTAGGAGAGCCAAAGCGCTATTAGGAAGGTTTAAGGTGCCTTGGGGCTATCTCGAGGAAGCTTTGTGCCAGAATCGCATGTCCATCGCCGACACATACTTCAGACTTAGTCCCAGAACTAGGCTGTATCTAGGAATCTCGACGTTCATTACCGCGGCCGTGGGAAACTACGTACTATACCGAAATGACCAACGGGCACAGCAAGCAGCCCAAGAGAGACAGGGAACGCAGCAGCCCGCAAGCTCAGATGCAACAGTTGCTTAGCGACATCAAACAGAAGAAATACAAGAAGATTGTGGTGATGACCGGCGCTGGAATTTCAACTGCCGCGGGCATTCCTGACTTCAGGTCCCCTAAAACTGGACTCTATGCCAACCTAAAGAAGTACAAACTGCCGTATCCGGAGGCCGTCTTCGATATATCCTATTTGAGAGAGAACCCAGATCCGTTTTTTCTGCTTGCCGGGGAGATGTATCCCACCAAATTCCAGCCGACAACATTCCACCTGTTCATCAAGTGGATAAGCGATTTGGGCTGCCTGAAGCGAGTGTTCACCCAGAACATCGACACTTTGGAACGCATTGCAGGAATACCCGGTGAGCTTATAGTCGAGGCTCATGGGTCGTTCGCAACCAGCCGATGCATAGACTGCAAACGCTTGGCAGAGAAGGACGTGGTTGAAGAGGAGATCCTGGTCAAGAAAGTTGTACCCAAGTGCAAAGCTTGCAAAGGAATTGTCAAGCCAGACATTGTGTTTTTTGGAGAGGGTCTCCCCGAACGTTTTTTCAACTTGCTTGATGACTTCGACGACGTGGACCTCGCAATCGTTGCTGGAACTTCACTGCAGGTTGGCCCTTTCAATCAACTCCCCGACATGGTCCCTCAGAGCGTCCCGCGCTGGCTGATGAATCTCGAACGGGTAGGTTCCTTGGGAAGGAGAAAGCATGACGCACTAGTACTTTGCCCTCTTGAAGAGCTCGACGAGGTGATCAACAAGTTCATAAATTCAGCCACTGTGTCTGAAGGTAGCATGAGCACAGTTGAAAGTACCAAGGACGCTGATGGCACCACAGCGAACTCAGAGGATGAAAAGATTGTGAAGGATACCCCAGATATTCAGAAGCATGAAGAGGTCAGCGACAAGCCTAACACCGAGGTTGAAAATAGTAATGATGAAAACCGCGAGGATGAAAAGCTTACTTCAAAAATCAACAAACTAAATATATAGCATCTAGCGGAAGCGATAGAGAGCGACAAGGACAACGATAGTGATGCCGAACTTCTTGACTAGCAAGCTAACTAACCAGAAGAAAACGCGGCCCTTTTGAAGAGCTCGACGAGGTGATCACCAAATTCATGAATTTAGCCATTGTGTCTGAAAGTAGCATGAGCACAGTTGAAAGTACCAAGGACGCTGATGGCACCGCAGCGAACTCAGAGGATGAAAAGAGTGTGAAGAATAATACCTCAGATATTCTGAAGCACGAAGAAGTCAACGACCAGCCTAACAGCGAGGATGAAAAGCTTACTTCAAAAATTAACAAACTAAATATATAGCATCTAGCGGAAGTGATAGAGAGCGGCAAGAACAACAATAGTGATGCCGAATTTCTTGACCAGCAAGCTAACCAACCAAAAAAAAAACGACTTACTCTTTACCTTGCCAGTGCGGCTGAAACTGACGCGACCCGGACGGCTGAGGTGCCGCAGAGACTTGACGTTGCGGCTAGTGTAAGGCGGATAGCGCGCGGTAAGGAGCTTCTCAATCCACGTAGGCTGATGAACTACTGGCCTCTCGTAAGTAAACTCATCGAAACCATACTTGCCGTGATACCTACCGACACCAGAATGGCCCACACCGCCGAACGGGATAACTGAGGAGCCACCAAACTGCAAGGCGTCGTTCACCATAACAGATCCACTGCGAGTCTCCACAAGGATTTTCTCCTGCTCCTCAGGCTTGTTAGAGAAAACATAGAGAGCCAAAGGATAATCGTGGTACGTCTTGACGATCTGGTGAGATTTATTGACGACGTCGGTTAGTTCAATGATGGGGAAGATGGGATTGAACAACTCGTCACTCATTGAGGAGTCATCGACGCTCACGTCACCGTACAAAATTGTTGGTGGGAAGAAACGGCTGGCCTTGTTAGGCACACCCCACTGCCACTTCTCCTTGGCTCCACTAGTCTCAACAATGTTCTGTGCTCTCTCAAAAAGGGGTTCGCTCACAATGTGGCCGAAGTCACGCGCCTCACTGCCAGTCGCACCGATATCGGGATAGAGGCGTTTGATAGCTGACTTGAGTTCTCGCACAAACTCGCCTGCAACGCTCTTCTCAACAAGAACATAGTCTGGTGCAACGCAAGTTTGGCCGGCATTTACGAGCTTGGCCCAGGCCAGTCTCTTCGCAGCCACCTTGATGTTGGCCGAGCCAGTGATGACTGCAGGAGACTTGCCGCCCAATTCTAGACATATAGGAGTTAACTGATTGGCTGCAGCACGCGCAACAATCTTGCCTACTCGGCCAGAACCCGTGAGCATGATCTTGTCCCACTTATACTCGAGGAGCTGTGTAGTTTCTGGAATGGCACCCTGAACGACCTGCAGAACGCGAGGGTCCAAAGCAGCCCCCAGCAATCGGGCAAGAACACGAGAAGACTCGGGAGCCAGCTCGGAGGGTTTCAAAATAACGGTGTTTCCTGCAGCAATCGCACTCACGAGAGGGACAATGGAGCACAAGTAAGGGTAATTCCAAGGCCCAATGATGAGAACAACGCCATAGGGAGTCTTGCGAAAGTAGGTCTTGTTCAGCGCAAAACGCAAGTCATGCGGAATGGTAGAGATCTTCTTGTCGGCCGCCCACTCGTCTAAACTTTCAATGGCAAGCACAATTTCAGACAGAACGCCATTAGTCTCAAGAATCTCAGTCTCACCAGGACTCCTGTGAAGGTCAGCCTGCAAGGCCTGCTTCAACTCGGCCTCATGGTCAGTAAGGGCAAAATAAAGGTTGCGGAGCTGCTCGCGGCGGAAATTCAGGCTCTGCGTGACGCCACTGTGGAAGCCAGCAGTGACGTCCTGATACTTGGACTCTATATCAGAGGTGGTGGTGTACTCCAGTTTAGCCATAACGCAGACGCTTTCGAAAGGAGAACTAACGCCCGTTCGCGTGCCAACTGGCGCTATATTATATTGGCCAAGAAACCACGACCACGTGATCTAGGGACACAGGGCAAGGTTTCGGCAGTGGCACTCTATTCATCTGGCGGTGAGCGGTGTGCGGGGTACATCCGGGTTTTTCATTCTTGAAATGCTTGTGCACAGGTTTGAAGACAATAGAGTAGATACAATTGCATATATACTGAGGCCTGAGAGTATTCCTTGTTCGCCTTTCGGCGTTCTTTCTCTTAGATTGATAGGTGTTTCACAAATATGACGCTGCACTCTGCCTTTTCGTTTGTTGAGATGCCGAGTGATCATGTGCATGGGGCAAAATGGGGCACGGGCAGAACGGGCGATTGTCGTCAGTTCCTGAGGCACCAATTTGGAAGGTTGTTGGGAGGGCACGTAGTCCAATTTTAATATGCGGTATCTATACATTTAGCGATGTAGGACAAAGGGCTCGTAGGTGGCACTTCTGACACGCCTTGGGCGACGATCTGGGCGGGCACCATGTTTGCCCGAAACCCACTAACAACGGGTTGATTTCCGCCCAAAGCTCCTTAGGAAGCCATTTCTCTAGCTCCTTTCTCGTTTTCTCCGGCGTGGACGACTTCGTTTCAGGAACCCATCGCCACATATTCGCCAGCCTGTGCACATGCACATCGACCCCTATGCCCGACACCTGATCCCATGCCGACTGCAGAAGCAGATATCCCATTTTGGGTCCCACGCCTGGGAGCTGGATGATCTCTTCAATGGTGCGAGGGACATCGCCGTCGTACTTTTCCAACAGAATCTTGCATGTGTCCTTTAAGTAAACAGCCTTTCGTCTGTAGAAGCCCACCGGGTAGATTAACCTAGATATTTCCTCTTCGGGCAGCAGCAGAAGTGCCTCGGGAGTGAGCTGCGGCTTGACGTTTTCACGGAGTTTCTTGATTGCACCGGCAGTCTGCTCATCTCTGGTCTGGGAACTCAGCATGAGCGTCACCAGGAGTTGGAACCTTTTCGTTTTGAGCGACATGCCGTCGCTTCCTTCATGAAGCCTCTCGCATCCCATGGTATCTACGGGTGCGATTTTCAACCGACGCATGTCGCGGACCTTCTCGATGAATAGCTTCCAGTTAGGCGGACCAGGATTGAGTCCTTCGAGAGACTCCAGCGAGGTTTCATGGGGCCTGTCCACGACGTTGCCGAGAAAGTCAATCAATGGCACCTCAGATGAAAGGTCGACGGCTTCAATTTCATTCTTCACTTCCAGAATTCGTTCGGGCTTGAACCCGGCTTCGCCAGAGGCTTCGTGTTCTTGGTCAAGAAATTTTTCATCCTTAATTTCGCTCTCTGCCTTAATCTCGGGCTCTGCAATGTCATGGAGAACCCTCGCAGTCACCTGGGGCTCAAGCGTCCTCAATTTCTCTCCATAACGCAATCTGGACGCCCTGATTCTTTTTCGGGGCACCAATCTAAGGGCCTCGGCTTTCATATCTCACCATTCACGGCTGTTCTGAATCCTTAAATCAATTTCATCAGACCCCGAGATCCTTACCCTCTGCCCCGGGCTTGATCGCCACTTAAAAGAGATGCGTATGAAAAAAACGCCAAACGAGCGATATTTGATGGAAGCTGCATTGCAGATCTAGGACCGCTCAAGATTGAATCAGATCTGCTGGCCTGAACCCAGAACTGAGGCCGGCAAATCTCTCAGAGTACACAGATCTAATTTTTTTATGAAAAGGTTAACATCTTCTAATATTTGTCAGAGCAGACACCGAAAAAACTCCAAATTCTAGTTTTCTTACTTGTGCTTGTCCTTCTCATCGGGCCACATATCGACTACGCATCGCAGACACTTGCCCGAGTGCATATCGTCCCAGCCCTTATTGATTTCGTCCAAAGAGCGGTGGTGAGTGATGTACTCATCGATTTTGAGGTTCCCGTTCATGTACATGTCGATGTAATGCGGCAGCTGTGACCGGCCTTTGACACCTCCGAACGCAGATCCCTTCCAGACCCGGCCGGTAACGAGCTGGAATGGCCGCGTGCTAATTTCTTGGCCAGAGGAGGCAACTCCAATAACAATGGATTGGCCCCATCCTTTGTGGGCGCTTTCCAAGGCCTGTCTCATTACTTTGACATTCCCGGTGCAATCGAAGGTGAAGTCCAAACCACCATCAGTTACCTTCACGAGGTAGTCCTGGATGGGTCCCTCGATCTTCGAAGGGTTCACAAAATCAGTAGCACCGAATTCCCGAGCCCAGGCCTCTTTGCCATCGTCCAGGTCCAGAACAAAGATCTTGCCGGCGCCGCGAAGTTGAGCGCCTTGGACAACACTGAGGCCCACAGTGCCTGCGCCCCAGACAGCGACCGTATCGCCCTTCTGGACATTCGCCGTGATTTGGGCAGCACCTATGCCTGTGGTCACACCGCAGCCAAGTAAGCAGATAGTGCTCAACGGAGCCTTGGGGTCCGTCTTTACCAGGCTGATATCAGCAACAACGGTGTACTGAGAGAAGCCGCTGCATCCCATGAAGTGCTGAAGGTCTTTGCCGTCAGCACTGTGGAAACGAACGGTACCATCCGGCATAACTCCTTTTCCTTGGGTGGCGCGAATGGCCTGGCAGAGATTGGTTTTGCCGCTCTTGCAAAACTTGCACTCTTTGCACTCGGGAGTATATAGCAGAACGACGTAGTCGCCAGGCTTGACGGAATCTACATCAGGGCCCACAGACTCCACCTGACCAGCAGACTCATGTCCTAGAATTGCCAGTTCCTGGCCTTCCGGGTCTGACCCCGACGCAGTGTAAGCATCGGTATGGCACAGCGCAGAGTAGAGAACCTTCACTCGCACCTCGTGAGCTTTGGGAGGATCGACAGTGACTTTCTCAACAGAAAGCGGCTTGCCGAATTCACGGAGCACTGCGGCATCGCATTGAATCGGTTTCCCAGTATAGTCAGTCATACCTACAATGAAATTTCGCAAAATAATGTCTCCTTTCCCTTTCGTCCTTAAATGATAAGGAGCAACGTGACGTCTCCCTGCATGATCACGTAACGGTAATCGATGCGACTCAACGGTTATTGATGCCTAGTTAATAATCATAGAGGATCTTTCGGTTGTTAATTTGGGATCTATAAGCGACTTATCTGTGAAGTGGGAGAGAGAAATGGTGGGTTCCCAACAAATTTGTTTACTTATAAAGTCTTTTTCAGCACCCAATCGCCAGCCGGGGCTTCGCTGAAAACCAGACCCATGCACACGCGGAAGGTTGACGTATCTGAGTAGTTCACTGGATAAATCAACCTCGCAGGTGCTCCTCAATTTTATTGTCGTTCTTTCAGTCGCATTGCATGCACGACTTATGCACAGGCTTGCCCTTGGCAAGACCAGTATGGCACAGGGCAACCCTTAACCGCGCGTTGATTCTTCCTCACTTTCGGCTTCGTTGCAGGTCGTTCGAAGCATGTTGATAGTCGGGTTGACTGGAGGGATTGCCACTGGAAAGTCGACAGTCAGCAAGATTCTGAAGACGCAATTCGATTATCCCGTCATTGATGCCGATGTGATTGCACGAGAGGTGGTAGAGCCAGGCAAACCTGCATACAACGCCATCGTCGACTATTTCGGAGGCATTACCCCTCACCTCGTCAAGGACGACGGCTCCCGAGAGTTGAATAGGCCAGCATTGGGCCAGTCTGTGTTCGGGAACGACACGCATCGTAAAGTGCTGAATTCAATCGTTCACCCTGCCGTCCGCAAAGCAATTGCGTGGGCTGTCATATCTTACTGGCTACGTGGCTACAAACTAGTAATTTTGGATGTCCCTCTTCTTTTTGAGAGCAAACTCGACCGCTTCACTGGGTTAAATGTTGCTGTTCTGTGTGATGGTGAATCACAACTTCAGCGCTTGACCTCTCGGGACCAGCATCTCTCCGAGCAGGACGCCCGTGAGAGAATATCATCACAAATGCCGTTGGAGACTAAAAGAGAACTCGCAGATATCGTGATAGAGAACAACGGCTCGATGGAAGAGCTCGAGGAGAAGCTCAGACAGTTCTCGAGTCTCAAAGTCATGAACCCTTCGTTCTTCTTGACGCTCTTGCAATGGGTACCTCCCATTGGCCTTTTGTGGGGCCTATATGCCTACTGGGTGCGAACCCGCCCAGGATTTCTAGAGCAACGGAAACCATTGATTGGCTCAAGACTCTGATTCAGACACTGGGATCAATTTGGTCCAGATAAGGGACCGAGGATAGCTTTTCTCAAGCACATCGGGGGACCTCAACAGCGATGTCGTGAGCGTGATGAATGCGGTCTTGTTCTCTGCGTAGCTGCCATAAGATCCCATGTTCCAGTCGTCAGCAATGAGAGGACTCAGAGGTCTCCACTCTGTAATCTCGCCTTGACCGTCCTGAGGTGCAGGGGCTTCATACACCCCTCCCACAATAGTCCCAGGAATATACTTCAGCTTATTGCTGTTTTTATACCCTGGCCTCTGCACGATTTTGAGGTGTTTCGAGCCCTCGTCAACTTCTAATTCTGTATTGAAAATGTCTGCGTTATAGGGCAACGTGAGATTGTACAATTCGTGGCCAGCGCCGCATTCCACTATACAGACCTGTTTAGAGAAAGCGATCTTTGAAGACAGGGAGGTCTTCCTCTCGCAGAAAATGCGAATCCCAGTGTATGCTCTATTTTCGAACGTGCACCTTTCATCGTACTTAGAAACAGCATGCTGCCAAGGTAAGAGGGCATGCGCTGCACTTCCGATGGTCAGTGCTGTCAACAGCAAAGAGCGATGCATTTCGGTGTGATCGCTTTACGCTGAGCTATTTAGTATTTAATTTTTTTTTAAACTGCATTTGGAAACTCACTTCATATGGAACTGACCTCCAACTTCTGGCCTTCTTATACCACCCTCCCTTACCCACGTATATATGCTCGCTACAGTTTATGGGTTAGGGTAATGATATGCTCTGCAGCGCAATAGTAGCCGAAGTTAAATAGGAGCCCTGATATATGTGGATTAGAGACCCAGAGCGACTTAATTTACATTCGCTAGAATGGCATGACAGCGAGTGTGTTTATATGCTGACTGACCTCTCGAATGTATATTCGGAACGACTCAGTTTCGCTGAAATTGAGAAACGCGGTGATGAGCTTTCTTTACCTTTAGCTTTGAGCACACAGCAGCAAATTTCAGTTTTTCTGCGTGTTCTGAAAGACCAATTGAAGGCTGGTAAAGGTATAAGTTTCCGGAAAGACTCCATGAGAAAAGAGTTCACAGTAACATTCGATCTCAGTCACTCGGGGATCGACGACAAGTGGAATTTCAAGCTGCACAGCTTCTCAGAACCTCAAGTCACGTCCACATTTGCACATTTTATAGCTGGTTTGTATGGCGTCATCGGTAACCTTGGAGAGAAACTGGAAGCTTATGAAGAGATCATACGCGAGAAAGACATACTCCTCACAGGATTCCAGGAAGCAGCAGAACGACAGGTCGAATACCATCCGCCAAAACAGCTCGAACGCGCTTTTCGCCATATAGAGGATTTTGAGATCGAAGACAAAGAAGCCACGAAGTTAGCAGCATCGAACTGGCCCCAGGAATTTCAATCGGTACTCAATCCACCAGCTAGAACAGATCTTGATGCAATGGAAGCGGAAGAGACAGAGCTCGATTCCGACGTCACTTATGACTCGGGCTTTGCCACGAGTCCTGACGCTTAATGACGCATAAGCTTTGCAAGCATCTTCTGGTAGTCTGCGCTATGCAGAGAGAGCGCTTGCAGGAGCTTCACGTGAAGCGTGATGTATTCTTTATCAATGGTTCTCTTTCTGACGGCGTCTGAGAAGGCTTCCATTGTTTTGCGACTCACGACTTCGCTGAAGAGCATGGAGAACTGCTTCAACACTCGAGCCATTTGTGCAGACGTTTCTGGCGGCCGTTTGTATTTGAAATCTAGCAACTCGTCGTCGCTGAATGCGCGATGAAGATGCCAGTCTATGAGTGAACTAAGGTTGTTCATGATTTGCGTCTGCATGTCCTCACCCGGGATTGGCGAGGGCATGTCTTTTGCGGAGGTGAGATCTTGCGCCGGCGCAAGGGACTCTTCTCCCATTTCGTCTTCCATTTTGCGATAGTTAGCATGGTCAATATTTGGTAGATAGTCCTCAGGACTCGATTCCCTGCTTTGTTCTTGAGGTGGAGAAACCCATTGGGGCTGCGCCCAATCATCGAGATCCATGTCGTTCATTGTTCGCGCTTCAATAGCTGAAAACACTTTATCATTTGTCACACCAGGTGCATTGGGATCCAATGTTTCCAGTCCTTCTATCACTGCGCGGTTGCACAAATTGTGGTCTGTAGACAGAAGTATGGTCAACCTCTGGGTATTCACTGAGTTGTAACAAGCACAGTCTAAAATCGCGTCATCGCCTCCAAGCTGAGAATTCTCTGTTTCTTGGAATCGTTGGCCTCTCAGAGCTGGCGTTTCCTCTTCGTTTTGGGACACAAGAGTTCGATTAATCCAATTGATGGCCTCTCGCGCTTTGGAACCAACAGGGCTTCCAAGAGGCTCGCGGTCCTTGATACGGTCTAGTTCCTTCACAGCTTCTCGGGGAAGAACAAGCTCTGTACCGAACACTAGTGCGCTTGCTGCTAAACTCTGAACAAAAGTAAGACTGTTCAGCAAGGCGCTCGTATCCAAAATCAATGAAGCTTTCACATGGACCATCACAACAAGGAAGCTTCAACAATCTGAGACAGAAATGAGAAGACCTCACGTCTCTCTCGCAATTGTAAACAAACAGGCCCTTTCAAGCTGTGCTCGCTGCAGCCAAAGCTGTAGACCTGGCCAACTTCACCGCCTGGCCACCACATATGGCTACGCGTCGATTTCCACGCTACCTCAGTCAGCTCGCGTTTGTGGCATGAACTGGGCGTAGGGTTTTGTATTGGCACGACGCGACTACAGAAAGACGCGTTGTGAGCTGATATTGTCTACTCTGGACGGGATGTCCTTAGACTCGTGGCTTGGCAGACGAGAGCAAAACGGAAGTCCTCCCGCAAAGCGCCAAAAGCCGAATTTCAGGACCTCAATTGGCGACGCGCAGGCGTCGACAGAGACCAGCTCGCATTTTACACACTTACCGTCACTCGACAGAAGTCGTGGGTGTTCACAAGCTCCTAAATATACCAGGCAGCTAGCTCTCGAGCAGAGGCTCGAATTAGAACCCCCTGAGATCCATTGGGGGAGGAGAAGTGTTCAGAGTTGGTCCGTGTCAGACAGGTCGCAAGGCGAAGAGCATATTTCTTCATTAGCCTGTCTCCCAGATGCCCCATTAGCACTCCTTGGCCTAGATAATGGAGACTTAGACATCATTGAATGTAGCAGGGGCCAAGATGGTGGCCCGAACACGCAGGTGGGCCGCATTGTGAATTCTAAACATGTTCCCCCAGGCTGGCCTGTTGTGGACATAGCCGCGGCAAGTTCACACAATGTTGTGTGTGCTTCGAAGAGAGGGACCTCAGTTTTTGACGCCGCAAGTGAGAATATCACAGCATTGAGAGAGCACGATCGGGAAATCACCCATGTAAGCCATGGCTTCGACAAATTCGCACTATGTGGCTCAGAAGGGTTCATCGGTCTGCTGGATACTCGAGTTGCCGACAGTTACTCAGAACTAGTCGCTGACTCTCATTCTACATTACGTGGTCCCAAGGCAAACCGTCAGCGACCTGCAGTGACTGCTCTTACTTGGGCAGGACCAAATCTACTCGCTTCGGGCTCGCAAGCCGATGATACTGTCAAGTTTTGGGACATCCGATATACTCGAAAGTCACAAGTGATGAGTTGTCAACCACAAAATAGCACCAGATCTAGAGAAGGTGGAATCAACAGCCTATACAGCGACGGTGACGGTTCTGTTTGGGCATTAACAAGAGACGCTCGTATTCTTCACATGGATAGCATGACCAGCAAGCCGCTGTTCTGTCTCGAGTCGAGAGCCCTCACAATATCATCTCCTTACCAGAAATTCGATTTCATACCAAACTCTGCTAAGTGTCAGAACCCGTCGCGCAGTAAGAATTGCCACCCGAACTATCCTCTCATTGCGAGCTGTAGCGATACTGGCGTTGTGCTGGCCACAAAGCCAAGTCCGGAGTCGTTTGCCATGAGCGTCGATGCCACTTTTGCATCTGTACTGCGAGTTTCTCAACATTCTTCCTATCCTTCGAAAGTCACGTCCCTGTGCTGGCATCCTTATACTTCAGAGCTTATAACGATCGTCGCCAATCGTGCGTGGGAGATGTGGACATACACTGGCTCGACAGGATCATTTGCAAAGCCAGCGAATTTCTCCCTTAAACTATAAGGCGAAGTGAGCCAAGCAACGCAGAATATTTAAATAAGACCGTTCAAGCGGAGTGGTGTAAAATACAATGATTATCAGCATATAAGCCAGAATAAATAGGGGCCCTCAAAAGATGACGGTGGCATTTTTAAGGCTTCGAACCCAGGAAACGGTATCTGCGCTCATATCTACGATGTTTTTGCAGCGAACCACTTGTAGATTTGGCATACCTACAAGAAGCTTGACTAACTGAGGCCCTGTGATACTGGTTCCATCGAGATTTATTTTGCGCAAACTCGGACAGGCGTTGCCAAGCCATTCCAAGAAATTGTTGGTGACATTCCGCATGCCTGTAAACTGTAGCGTCTCCAGTTGCGGGAGTGTTTCGAAGTTGAGGTGATCAGCTGAAGGATATGATGAGTTGCCACAGAAAACTAAAGAATGCACCACTAGAGTAGTGAGAGAACTGGCGCAGCCCCAGCTGTTGATCAACTCTGGCAAACTGAACTCCGCCAGCATTACTCTCTTCATCTCGATATAGGTCAATGCTTGCATAGCTGTTCGCGATCCACCAATATATCGAGACCCGTCGGGCAACATAGGTGCGGCGGACATGCAAGTGAGAGCAACGTCATTCAGAGTAAGAGATGTGAGACTGCCAGCAAACTTCGGCAGAGGGAAAAAAACATCTTTGATGCACCCACGATCGGCTGTGAACCCAAAGCGCACAAGCTTAGGATTTGCGAACGCCTCATGCAATGCGGGCCAAAATGCTGAGACAACACGATGCATATCTATGCTGAGAAGACTGGGTATGCTTACAAGACTGGCGGCCAAACTGTCGGACATCTCGCGAGTTCCAGAGCACCCCACGAGAGAAAGTGTATGTAGATGTCGGCACCTGGGCTTCAAGGGTGAAAAATTCTTGTCGATTGCCTCGAAACATTGCGACCTTGAAAGCCCACTATACATCGTGCTTGTGGTGGCTACATCAAGTATTTCGATGTTGGGCAACATCTCTACGCACCATCGGATATCTTTTTCAAGGTTTTCAGATGAGATACGCACCTCACGAAGTCCGGGTAAGTACACTCCGCCTGGATTGGCTAAAGGCACAGGCTTCAATGCTCCTCTCACCATGGAAAATACCGCAATATCTCTAACTGGCGCAGCTGTATTGAATAAGAGTGTTTGGAGCCTAGGCGCGTGTGCCGATATGACACTTTTTAACATAGTTTTGGGATCCCTGACCAAAACACCTTGGAAGTCGAGGCTAAGGCGAGGGACTCGGGCTGATCTGTTGCAGTATCTCTGAACAGTCTCTGGTGAGATGATGCTCGGTTTCACTGGGTCTATGCTTGGAGAGTCAAAAGTAAGATCAGCCCAGAAGAGAGACTGTTGGTTGAGAAAATGGAACCAATGCCATGAGACGAGAGAGCACCGAGCACGCTCTCTGAGGCTCAAATGCGAGAATATTAGAAACAGAACTTCTCTGGGTAGCTTCAACGCAGGGTCCACTTTTTTGCTGCTCAACTCCTCCAAATGCATAGCATCAAGCGAGCTCTGCCTTTGAAGACAAAGTGAAATTTGCTTGTCAAGAAACTCTTTGTGGGGAGGGGCCAGTGGCTTCACCTTTATTAGTGCTCTTCGATATATCTGCAAAGCTTCACCGAGTTTTCCTGCGGTCAGCTGTAGAAGTTTGCCCAATCTTAAGTAGCCCCTTAAATCGCGGTCTTTGACTCTGATCATGCGAGTAGCATATTTACGAGCGCGGCCCAATAAACCTTGTTTCTCACATAGCGAAGCTAAAAGATCTAACACGATCAGCTGTTCGTCCTGGTTCAATTGATTCAAAGCATCGAGGGGCACATTGGACTCAAGAATCTTCAAAGCCAGCGAGTAGTTGTTTTTTTTGTAAAGCGATTGAGCGCGCAAGATCGCATCTCTCATAAACCTCGCCAAAGTTTAGCGAGTCAAGGTTGATCATTGAAGAATCGAGCGCGTCCATGTACTAACCCTGATGCGGTTAGGGTTTACGCGAAATTCGCCTAAACGAGCCTACTGAGCACTGAGAGACCAGTGTTTTAGAGTATTCTCGTCATTTTGTTCATTCTCATCTTTTTGGAAGACTGAACTTGCCATCCTCGTATTGCAATTTGTTCTCATCAACCATAGCAAGTAGATAGGTTTCCAATTCTTGTTTTGTTTTCACATATGGGTCATCACTAGGAACGAACATCACGAGGAAAGAATGTATTTTCTCAAGCGGTAGGCTTCCCAGATTCGTCAACATCCCAACAATATAGCTCCAATAGATATTCATTTCGTCGACCATATCCCTCGATTGTTTTGAAGACCCTGGCTGTGGTCCTTCTAGCGAAGCGACCGCTATGTTAGGCTCCTTCCTTTGCTCTTCCGCCTCTTCACTAGTTTCTAAAACTCTGTATGTCTCCCCGTCAGTGCCGAGCACAGCACTATCGACCCAAAACTGAATGGCCGCAATAAGTTGCGACTCCTCAAGATTAGTTCGCTCAGCTAGCTCGGTCAATGTCAAGGTTACCCCTGCTTTTATGCCGGCCATATCAGCATCTTTCCCAATGGCATCTCCCGATGTGTTATCCTCATTAAATGCTGAAATGAGGATTGCCTCAAACGGTTCCACGATCATTTCGAGGGTACGATCAGCGAGTTCCAGCTCGATTTTGATCTTTCCCCTATCGGGCAGCCACCGTAAGTCCATCTCTTCGTAACCGGGCTGCTGCCTGAACAACTTTGAATATTCCTCTAAATATGATCGGAACGAATCTGGCAAGATTCGGGGCACTGTATCTGAATCTGCAGGTTTTGATGAAAACCCAGGCCAGTAAAGACGGCTCAAGATTAAAGGCGACACAACAGACAAGTCCAAGTTACTCGAATTTTGAGGGAGCCGATGAATCCCTTCGTTTAGAATGCCACTTCTCTGTACATCCTCGAGCATGACGGCGATATTCTGCATGTTCGAATGCCCGAAACGGGCACTGAGTAGTGTGAAAAGCTGTCTTAGATGACTTAACGTTGCCTTCATGGCAAAAGGCTTGTTCAAGAGTTCGGCACAAAACAGCTTAACGAATTGCTTGACGAAAACTTCCTTATTATCGTAGAGGTCAATGAGGGTGGTGACATTGTCTTGAGTTTGTTTCTTAACAAAATCAGCGGGTGTATCAATCGGGTCAGGAACCCAAGTTTCAAAAGATTTCAAGATTGTTTCGTTGGTTCTGGGCTCTGCTTGCTTCCTCAATTCTTCGAATAAATAAGAGAGAGGCGAGTGCGGATCACCGAACAAACCCTCTGCTAAGTTGATACTCGTGTCAGACCTGTATTTAAGTGTTTGTCGGATGGGGGCACTGACCTTCTCCAAGAGCACACCTTGGGGATCTAGAATAGAGAATGATCTAACAGTTAGCAGCAGCATCTGAATAATATCTACAGTATCTGAGGCCCCGTTGAGCAGCCTCTTTTGACACTGCAGTATAAATTCTCTAGCAGTTCTCTCACGCAGGTCAGGCCGACCAACCAGTGACACAGCCAGATCCTCTAAACCGCTAGAGTTCGAGTCCTTCACGATATCATAAAGTTCATCGATACGCAATTTTGCAAGATATGTGGTCGCAATCTCCATGATTTGAGCTACCGGAGGCTCAGACTGTTCGCCTGCTTGCAATGCAATAATGCGCCCGACGTCGGTAATCAAGTTAGTCTTGACCCAGAATTCGACTTCTTGAGAGACATTCGGGGCATACTTGAGTTTCCACGTTCCGGTGATATATTGATCAATTCTCCGCGGGATAATTGAGGCAAGCGCTGCATTGGCCTCAGTATCCAGGCCAACTTTGCAGACTTCCTGGAGATAATGGAGACTCTGAGTCTTCGAAAGCCAACTTATCAACCCAGAGATATCCAAGTAGTGCCTGGCCATCGCGCCAAAGACAATCTGAAGCCGCTCCTGAGATTTGGCGCTCAGCACGTTCAAATCGCGGAGATTATCCGGCAAGACAAATGTTTTCCAAAGCCAAAAGATCCTACTCAGTGTATCTTCGATAGGGCTTCCAGTAAACTGTTGCAAATTGACTAACTCGGGGATACATTTGCTTCTGATATACACAAGATGCGAGGCCATGAAACCGTCTTCTAAATATGCATATTGAGCTTCATGGAGCTTTGATAATCTCAGGATTGAGTCCAATTCTGAGTCGGAGTACTCGTCTCCATGAGTGTATCTTAGAAGAGCACCAGTTAAACTCACCAGGTCTTTCTCTCTGCAAATTGCTACATTTGACGTTAGCATCACCCAATACAGCTTCTATAGCCAGCGTTTAATTGCCAGCTTCGGCGTGTAAACAAATCGCGACTATTGAAGCGTTAGGCAGTAAGGTCGTATCATGGAGATGTCAGTTGGGTAAGTAAGGCAGTGGTACTGCAAGACTGCCTGAGAAACTCTCAGTATGAGACATGTTAGTGCAAAATAGAGACACTTTGAGATATCACTTTGTAAATAGAGAATCACATATACTTATTATGCTTTTTTTTAATAGTGCTTATACGGAGATGATGGTGATGAGAGCAGACATGAGGGCCACTGCTAATACAGGCCGGATAGTACCTGCATGGCTGGTTAAAGCGGTTGTTTGAGGTGCCACAGTTGCACTGCTGTTGCTATTCCGCCGCAAACTCGTTGAAAAGGGCCTCGAATTAGATGCCTTGGTGCTCTGTTGGAAGCTGGAGGTCGTTGCAGATGTTGAGTTCGCATAGATTGATTGAGAAGCCACTGTTCCATGGCTGTAAGCACTCTGGACTTGATGGATATTTAACTTCTGGCGCAGCTTGCTTAGTATTCCGGTTGTGTTATTTGCAGATTGAACGGAAGTGGGATCCACAGGGACTTCAGGAGTGTGAGCGTCCTCCACAGGAATTTCAGGAGTGTCTACGGGTTCCACAGGAATTTCAAGAGTGTCTACGGGCTCCAATGGAACTTCAGGAGTGTCTACGGGTTCCAATGGAGCTTCAGGAATGTCGAAGTACAGCATGAGCGTCCCATCTTTTTCAGGAAAGCTCGGAGAACTCGCGTCATAATAGTAGTAGTGCTCATCATCAGGAGCTGCGGTATCCCTGTACACAGATGGAGGATTCTCTATGGATGGTACAGATGTGTCCACGGGAACAAGTAGACTTTGCTCCTCGTAAAGCATGGAAAGGTCCTCAGGAAGATATGTATCTTCATCATAATCATTCCAGCTATCGATGGGATCAATAGTGAAGATCTCCCCTGTTTGGGGATCAAGGTAGTGAAGTTTGAGATTCACATTCGTCCATTCTCTGGTTGTCGCAGAGCGCTTCTCGATTTTCTCGTTGATCTTCCCACCTTTTGGAGTTGCGTCAATCCCAATATGAAGTTCTCCTTTGAGTTTGGACACTGCTGGACTCAGACGGTCCTCAATGAGATTGGAGAGCCCGTGAGGTAGCTGGTTTGGCTCCATCATCTGCTTCATTGCGAGACCCTGGATTAATTCATTCGAACGCGGTCCTTCTCTTGTGAGTGTGGATTGGCCCCCACTCGCGTCTCGTTCTCCGAGTTTTTCTAACTTGCATGTTTCCTCCAGAAAAAACCTTGTGCTATCGGAAACATAGTCCGAGAGATCGCATACCTCTTGACAGTAGTTTTGGATATCGGCCATTTTAGAGCATTGGCAGTTCAAGTCGTCGGGACTGCATGTGGCTAATTGTTCATTAGCGTAGTTGCTGCAAGCCGTATGCATGTCTCGAGAAACACAATGGCTCGTTATGGAGTGCAATGCATCAGCCATAGGCTGCTGGCTCGCATAAATCGTACGGGAGAGCCCAAGGCCAAGCAGGCAGGAAGCAATTAGCATTTTTCTTGGATTATTGGTAGTGGTGAAGAGAGAAAGCGAGAACGCTTTTTATGCGAACATGGCTTCTCAGACGGCCGATGCTGCCACTGCCCAAACCGGATGGTGGCAGCCTGTGCGACCACTTGGACAACCTTTTCGCTAATACTGCCTAGTTTATCGACCGTCGAACAATTAATCAAATGTTTGTAGATGAGCTTCAAGTAAATTCACAATACATCTCGGAGTACCATTAGGAAAATCCGCGTGGAGGCAGGGCGAAGAAACTCCAGGCGACGTAGTGAATCACTAAATTTTAAACTTGCTATATACTCTGTCCCGCTACCTTTTTCTCTTAAGCTCATTGGAGAACGTCCGAATTTTGCAGAATTCCTCGCTTAGTCTGACAACCACCCAATGCCCCACGTCGCTGTTATTGGTGCAGGAGTCGCAGGACTGACCGTTGCTAAGCAGCTTAGCCATATAAATGGATTCAAAGTGAGCATTTTTGAGGCCACCGGTCGAATTGGAGGAAGAGTGAAGACTGTAGAAGTAGGGAATGTCAAGGTCGACTTAGGTGCCTCCTGGATGCATGAGACGAGGGCCAACCCCCTGTTTGCAGAGGCTTTGAAGCAGCAATGGCCCATGAAACACACAGACGCAGTCGTAAAATACTTCACAGAGAAAGGAGAGATCCCTCAAAAGGCTGGTGTCCATCAAATTGTACGAGAGATAGAGTCTTTAGTCTCTGAGTATTTCCATCAGGAGGAACCTCTGATTACTCCTGAGCCCTCACTAAAAGACTTCGTAATGCAGAGATTGAATGCTTTTCCTTTAATCAGCGATCAACAGAAAGTTTGGGCCGAACTTATCTACAGATTGGTAGAGCACTTTGTTGGCCAAAAATGGACAGATATTCCTGCTGGGGAGGGAGGCGAGCAAAGCCCACGTGGAAGGGACGTTTTTATGCTCGGTCGGGGCTATGCGCAAGTAATTGAGTGGATTACCTCGCACAGCAACATGGATAACATACAGATCCATCTGAATGAAGAAGTCACGCGAATCCAGGAGAGCCCAAACAGTTATCTGGAGAAATTCGATATATCGACTCCAGATGCCGAATATCACGCAGATTATGTTGTTTGCACCATTCCGTTAGGCGCACTCAAGCAGAATGCCTCAATATTCGACTCTTTACGTCACTATGTTCAGCCTGTGTTGGACACTATCGAGGCCACCGATATTGGTGCACTCGGGAAGGTGATAGTTCGGTTCCCGTCGGTGTGGTGGGATGCAGAGGTTGATGTTTTTGGCGTTGCCAACGAAGATACAGGCGACCTCGTCTCTATCATAAGCCCTTACGTCGACTGCAATGATCCTGAGCCTGTGCTAGTTGCTTTGACTGGGCCCGATTTGACGCAGCGCGTGGAAGCGGATCCTTCAAATGCATACAAAACTCTGGAATGGGCCTTCCAAGCAATTGCCCCCGATGAGATCGATGAGCCGTTGGAGGTTCTGGTAACGGATTGGACTCAATCCAAATACTACGGATGTAGCTACTCGGCAAGGAGTATAAATCAAAGCTATGACGATCAGGTCTCCTCATACATCTGGGGAGTAGGCAATCTGCGCTTTGCAGGTGAACATACAATCCTTGAAGGTAACGGATGCGTTCATGGCGCATACCTTTCAGGTCTGCGAGAGGCCGGGTACATCGCGAGGAGCATCCCTTCTGAAACAGATTTTTTCCCAGTGTTCGGCAGTGGATTAATGTAATGCTACGTAAATCGCTATAGAGCTCTACCAAGCTAAGAAAGCTGGGAGATCTTTACACAGGCTGAATCTTGACCTGTTGGTCTTTCTCAATTGCCTCGACATGGGGAAGGCTCTCCAAAGTGTTGAGTTTGTTATCAGGAAGCTCACCAGAAAAGCCCTTGAAGAGCGTGTGATGGTGCGTGATCTTGCCACCGTGGCCCTCGAAAGAGCTGATTGTGCTTTTGAGATCGTCCTCCGTAGCAGAGCTGGCGAGCCTGACAATGTATTTCGACGACATGATACTACGTTTGATAATTGTGAAGATCAAGTCTGCTCGGTCTGTGCCAGCAATGCCTGCGGTTATATACACATGATACCCCAAGTGGGGCTAGGGCAAAGGAACATGCGTGCTCGGTTGTAACGTTGATGCATGAAACTGTGAGCCACACATGCAGCGAGGAACAAATTGTGCAAATGAGCCACTGTAAAAACTGCTCAGAATAGAAAGCAAATCTAGATTCTGGTGGTTCGAAAGCTCGAGTCATTACACGGAGCTCAAATGAGAGCTACTCAGAGCACCGTCCGCCACCTACATTAAGGTGACGACCCTGCCCTGATTTGGGCACGAGGGTTCGGCTTGCATCGAAGATAAGAAGTAAGAGAAATGCCAAATATCCATGTCAATTGAGGCCTGAATTTTACAAAGAGCAGTCCAATTTGATTCAGCAATCGATATCTTCATTTTGTTTCGCTAATGTCAAGAACTGTTGAGATATTCAGGCGATATCGACCAATAACCCGACAAACTTCAAACTCCATACACGGCAACCTTCACTAAAAGCCAGACTCATACACTTTACACTCCGGGTTGCTACACATGCTTTTAAATCCCTTTAACAACCATTTTGTTTGGTCTCAACTACTCGACCTCTCTCGCTGCCCTTACCCGGAGATGCTTGTTTAGTTCTTCCTCGAGACGCGTTGGTGAAGAAACATATGGGATGGGCCCCTATAGTTCAACTTGAAACTTCTCTAGGCGAAGAGAGGGGCAGGTTGGTCAAAGAACGCAGGGCTGTTGTCTGGATTCGAAATGCAAGAGTCTATCGTAGGTTTACCATAGCACAGCGTCCTCTTTCAGCTGTGTTTGCTCATTTTCCATGTGGCTCAGAACCTCAGGAACTGTGGGTCGTAATTGTTTGCAAAGATAGGTTCGTTTATAGCTATGGCATGTCAAAAGGAAGTTCACATGTAGTTGGTCTTGACTTCCTTCCAACATCAGTGGTTCCGTGCGGGTCCCAAGGAGTGGTTTTCACATTCAGAAAGCCTCGTGCTACACACCTCTCAATTAATCTTCTCCAAGGCCCTCAAGAGCTTCTCAAAGATGTTGTGCCTTCCTCGGTCAGTGCCCCATTGCGCGCTGATGACGTGCTTAAGTTCTGTGACGACACCTCTGCCATAGTTTGGTCTGGAATATCAAAATCTGTAAAGGTGTTATCCCTGAAATTCCTGCGCCATGGCACTCAGATAAGCAGTGCCCTTACAGGCGACGGTTCAGAAAAGGCAGCAATTTACTCGTTCTTGAGGGAATGGCCTCAAGAGTCTATAGGTACATTTTTTAGCCAGAAGCTCACTGGTCTGAAATATGAAGGAGGAACATTGGCATTGATTGCTACGCATGATCCCAAATCAAAACACTTGTACGTTCTATTCGGATCAGACCTGGTGCGCTACGATGACATCCGCCAGGTTGTTCCACTGAAGGGTGTCAAGCAATTTCCGTGCGCGGTAACTCTCTCGGACTCAAGCTCAGAACTATCATTTTCCTGTCTGTTTTTTCCTCAAATAGAGCCCCTGTCTGTTCCTTTCACGGAAAGCAACATCTTGACAATGGCATCAGACCTGGATAGTAATTGGTTCGACTGTTGCTTGGCTTCCAAACATTCGGTCAGATTGGCCCTGGCGCCAATACAGAACTTCGCATTGAGCATATGCTTTGATATAATTTTAGAGCTTTGGGGACCCACCTGGACAGCAAAATGGCTTATGGTATTTTTGGCAGCCAAGGCGTCTGACTTGGGGGAGCACGACGCATTCACCGAGAGCTTCAGCTTGCTGCATAATGATTTAGAGCCAAATACGGTATCAAAATTCATTGTCTACTTGCACATGCTTTGTGAGGATTTGAGCTTGACCTGTACTCATGCGGATGATATCAATTATCTATCTGCTCTGATCAGCCTCTTTGCTGCTGAGTGGAATGATGCATGGCAGCTTCTCTATGGAGAGATTGTAACTCTAGAAAGTGCCTCTGACTCCACCTCAGAGTTCGAAGTATACGCTTCTAGAATTCCCTGTTTAGTCGATACCCCTCCAAGTGTGTATTCTGCCTTTACACATTTTTTCAATCCGAGTGTTGAATCTAACTTACCAGAGTTCGTGGCTAGCTCAGGATTATTCCCCACGACAGTGATGGTTGTCGAGCTATTCGGTATGCTCTCTTTACCGGGTTCAACAGATGATGTAAAGGCTTTCTTGACTAGAAACAGATTTCCTGAAACAATAGATTTGTTTTGCCCTGGAATCAAAGCTTGTCTCATAGAAGTAATGGGAATTTTAGGCATCACTCCTTATGAGAGTGCCTCCGGGGAGCAAAAGAAGGAGCAGAAATTGGGGCTATCTCATACTGAGTCTGTCAGCGTTGGCACAGAATTGATAGAGAAGTTTGACAGCATCATCAAAGGTTTGTTTCCGCAGGATCTCAGGTTCAATGAAGCACTTCGGCTGCTGCAATCTGATGGCCCTCAAAAATGCCTATTTGGCATTTACCACAATCCAAAAAACGTGGCCGAGCATCAGCTAGCCAGAATCAAAAAGAGGTGGGCAGAGTCTCTTGGCGAACGTGCTTTAGCTACTGCTTTTGGGCGAGTTGCTCTTGACATGGGCTTGAAAACCCCGTTACTTTGGGAACAGCTTGAAGCTCCCTCCATCGACTTCAGCGGTGTATGCACAGAGACTGGCATCTTGGTAACCCCAGCTTTTAGCGATTTAGAAGCAGCAGCTGAATCCAAACCGTGGGGCATATTTGCTCAGGGAATTTCGCTGGGGTTGTCAGTATGCACCAATTCACTTGGTATTGACAGCCTCTGGGTTATCACATCTGCTGGACTTGCTTCTGCGAGCAGCGATCTGTACTCAGGGTTTGTTTATGGAATGGGCCTTTCTGGCCATTTGGCGAATCTGGAGGATTGGCAATTCTACGAATCCCTCGTCAGCTCAAACTCGCGGGGCACAGTAGCAGCCTTGCTTGGAGTTTCTGCGAGTAAAAGGGGAAGCCGTGATTCCAAGCTCACAAAAGTTCTTTCTGTGCATATCAGAGCGCTTCTGCCGGCGGAAGCTCATGATACCCAGCTAGTACCTCCAGAGGTTGAGCGTGCTGCACTGATCTCCATGGGCCTTCTATATATGGGCCAAGGTGTACGGCATCTAACCGAGGCTTTAATATGTGAGCTAGAATGGAGTCCCTCTGCTGACAGTTACATGAATGATGCACGTTCAGAGCATTATGAAGCTCATAAACTGTCCGTAGGGCTGGCACTTGGTCTCATCAATTGTGGTGGGTCGAAGTCAAGCGGTATAGATCAGCTATTGAGCTTTGTTACAGGACTCCATGATAACTCTGTTTACTCAACCGAAGCTGTAGGTGGTGCTTTGGTTGCGCTCTTGCTGAATTACGTGGGATCTAACAATGAGATAGTTGCGTCCCAAGTTCAACTGCCGCGAACACGGGCCGCGGCAGAGTACTCAACTCCGAACACATTCTTTTCTCGAGCATTTACGTTTCACATGATAATGTGGGACTCTATAGGCATAGGAAAACAATGGGTAAGCCAAAATGTGCCCAGTGAACTCAAGATCAATGCAGAAAGAGGGTCTACGACGAAAATTGATAGTCTCTGGTATTACTATTCCTTGACTGGAGCGCTGGTAGCCATGGCAATGCGGCATACTGCCACAAACAATTCTGAAGTTATCGATACAATTCTTTCATTCATTGAACACGAGATTTACGGCAATTATCTACTCTGCCTCAGAGAGCTAAGCTCTGGCGATGTGACAGATGAGAATGAAGTCTCGCATTCTAGCCCCGAAGCGGACTATGATACCTTGCAGGCAGCCAAGCACTTTGCACGTCTGCTGAGCTCTTTGGTCTTGGCTCTTGGCGCTGTGGCAGCAGGAAGTGGTAATCTCTCGGTTCTAAAGCTTACTCGAAAACTTTGGCAGGTAGGCCCTCAATTCGTGGCTTCTGTTTCTCCAAACATTAGTGCTAGCGTTGAGAAGGAAGTAGGCCTTGATGTGACATGTATTTCACAAGCCATTGGCTGGCTATTCATGTGCGGGGGCCAAAGATCGCTTAAGTGTGACCCAGTTAGTGTCGGATTTTTATCTGCTTTCTCTTTCCTTGACTTGTTCGGCGGAGGAGCAATTTGTGCAGAGGAATGGCAGCACCTGCGATTTTTCTGGTCGTTATGCATAGAAAGCCGCTGTCTTTATGCTCGAAACGACCCTTCGCTAGATGCGCAGATAGAGGTAGAGCTCTATTCTGGTGAGATGCTTGAGCAGCGGATGCCAAATCTTCTTCCGCCTCTGCAGCTCGTTAAGTGTGTCCGCATCATCGACGAGAGATATGTATATCAGGAGCTTGAATCAACGAATCTGACCGAATCTCTGAAGCACGGCGTAGTTATCACCGCAAAAGAGACAGGCCGCTTCACACTCGGCTCCATGCTGCCGTCGAGTAGAAATAAGATAGATTGGGATCGGTGGGAGTTCCACGAGTTGCGGGCAGCTCTGGAAGCGCTAGCATCACACCCCACAACCATGAACGAAATCAACGAGTTGCAGTTCCTTCTTGCCTTTTCAGAGGCTCTGCCATCAGATTCTGATGCAAGGCTGTTGAGAACTCGGGATTTGGAGCAACTCAAATTTCTTCAAGGACTTTCCCACTAAACTCCTGTCCAATCCAAAAGGTCACGGCGGACACGCTGGACGATATCTGGCGCGATTGCCACGAAGCTCTTCTATCATCTATCACTATATTGAATTAAGCTGCATATTTGATAATGTTTTCGAGGTCCAAACTGTCCTGAACAAACTTCTGGATACGTTCATTTTGAGCCTTGGCCTCCTCAGTCAAAAGTCCAACAAACTCAATAGCCTTCTCAGGCGGAATGGTCTTGCGCTGTTGCTTGAGTACATATTTGGAAACGCCATAGGAATATATGGTACCCGACGAGGATTTGAAGATCGACAGAACAAAGAGCCATTTGCTCGTCCAGCCAACGATGCGTGACTCAACCTTGTATGGAGTATATGGAGTGATCTCCTTCTTGAAAACCATGCTGGTTGAGCCAAGGGGCGAGTAGATGAATTGATGGCGCTTTAACTGAGGAGCGTCAGGATCATTGTACTCCAAGTAGAACTTTCTCAACAGCTTTGTCAGGAGACAAGTGCGAGAAATGTCCATGTCTGTGAAGTATGTCGAGTTCGACTTGTGTAGATTAAAATCCATTTCCAGAAGCGGAGTGAATGTAGTGATAGAAGTTGGCTCGAAGATGCTCTTGGCCCTCAAACTCCGGTAAAGGTAGAAGTATTTGACGACATAGTAGTAGAAGCGAAGGTGAAAAGCCAACGGAAACACCTTCGCATTCAACAACGCGAAGAGAGCGACCAATTTGAGAGCAAGCCCCATTATATTGATTGAATTTGGTTGGGGCCAACTCGCCAGAGCTGCAGATCAATACGCGGTTGAAACCGAGGCAAGGTTTATTCGCCAACTTGCATAGGGCAAGGGGAAGATGCTAATCCAACGGTTTTACCCCAATGTCTTTCCTTATTGGCTGGGTGTCGTGCATTATCAGGGTGCGTAAACCAGGATAGAGAACAAATTTAGTACTGTAGAGGTAATCGCACCTTATTGTTGGCAAACCTGCAGTCGGCAGAGTTGAAACGCGTAAGTAAATACAGCCTGTATGTACATAGTACCATTAAGTGAATGTAGGCAAAACCCGGAATAAGTTATTGAGGTGCTTCATTGGATTTTCCTTTGAAGTGCGTAGTGCTCTTTCTATTTTCGACAGGATCACGCTTGTACTTGCGCTTGTCCTTTTTGCTCATGAATTTGCGATCTCGCGCACCTTTTCCGCCTTCCCAGAACCGAGTTGTTCGTCTCGTGTAGTCATGTTCACAGTAGACGCACTTCATGCTGAACCGCTGCTCTCGAGAGCAAAATCCACAGAGCATTCGCGATGCCTGGTCACTGGGATGCTGCATCTCGACATCATGACATTTATCGCAAGCGAAAACGCGCTGACAGCAGCTGAAGCGAAACCATCTGACTGATTTTCTGTAATGTTCACAAGCTCCGAAACTTGGAAGGGGCTCTCCGCCAGTCAAGTTCAGCTTCTGCTTAGACACCGACGGCGGGAGTTTCGCTCTCTCAACCTTCTTGGCGGCCGGCGCAAGAGTTTCGGTTGAGAGTAAGGAGAACTCGAACAGTTCGAGCTGAATCCAGAGCTTCGTATGACAATTACGGCAATTCAACATCCTTTGGGCGCCCATGTCCACATTCTTGAATATCGGGCTCATTGTTTGGCATTGGCCGCACATGGCCACGTATGAAGATGGCAAGAGATCGGCGACCTTGCCTCCATCTACATCAAGATACCCTGCAGTATGACACGTAGAGTGCATGTATTCCTTTCTGAACGCGACCAGCAAAGGCAAGTCACATCTGGAGCATATTTCTGCTCGAGGCTTTGTGGCCTTTCCATATTCTGCGCTTTGTAGATTGCTAAAGGTATGGAGAGCCTTGCACCTGCCACATTGGAACAAGATGTTGAGGCTGACGAGCTCACATAATGCAATGTCAGTGAGCCTGATGTCATGGAATATAAGTTCCGTGCCTTCTCGTTTCGGCTTTGATGTATCTCCTCCAGGCTTCGCTCCGCTGTCTATATCTTCGTCATCCGAGGAGTGAGCGTAATCGGGCGCATAGTCACTTCCACTGTCAGAATCAGAGCTTTGGCTATCGCTGAGGAAGTCTAACATAGCTGTTCTGGAGTCTTCTTCTTGCTTTGCCTCAGCGCTCACCATCAGTTCCTGCTTCTGGTCCAGCCCTTGGTTAGGGACTTCGCCCTGAATTGGCTCCGGCGTTTGCTCGAGATTTTGCTCAACTTTGTCATGAACTGGCGTGTCCTCGAGTTTCATCTTCTGCACCCCGTTCGTTGGGGGCTTTTTGCCTTTTACAAAAGTGAAAGTTTTAGCAGCAGGGAGCATGATGAGTGCCTCAAGGTTACTGTCAACGGCTCCAACTCTTTCTGCCAGGGTGCCTTCGTAGGTGTTGAACGCGCGTTCGATATTTATGGCGTTACCACGCGGAATATCGTCGTTGAGAACTGAAATGTATGGTGGAGGCCCCTGGTTTGGAAAGTGTCGAGAGAGGTGTAGGTCAAGCTCGACCACGGGAATGGGGAAGGCAAAGTCAGGATCAGAAGGCGGGAAGAGAACGCGATATATTTCGGGATCAATGGCGAATATCTTATATTTTTCGCTGAGTTCATTGATTTCTTTGCGCCGTTGTGTAAGCTTGCGTTCATGCCTGCGCGGAAATCTTGAGTTCCGTTTGCTGTTTTCCTTAGACTCGTTCTCTGAATGCATAACTCCAGCATTGCCTGTTTGCGCTGGGTTTTTTTGCACAGCTTGCACAGTGTCTTCTTGCACAGGATTTACTTGCACAGTGCTTGCTTGCGCATTATTTGTTTGAACATCAGTTTGTGCATTCTCAGCTTTGCTATCAGCCTCGACTGCTTTCGGCTGCCCCGTAGGTTTGGGCCGAGAACGTCGTGGTCTGCGTCCACTTTTTTTGGCAGAGTGTTCTGCTGCCTCAGAAGTAGCCATCCAGCCTCTCCACCACGCCTGCAAAAGGCGCTTATCAAGAGTTATAGCAAGTGAAGTTGCTCAGGTCGGTTCCTGAACGGTGGAGGGAAGGCAGGTTAGGTCAATTCTTAGAGCTCTAAAGTGAGCCATCCAGGCCATACCAATTCTTCTCGGATGACGTTGCGCAATTGCTCTAAAACAAACTTCTCGACTTTACCGACGTTACGGAGTACAGCACCGTGATCGGAATTGTCTCCTATCTCGCTCTCGATCTTCATTGACCTGATGACATTCACTCGTTCGGAAGGCACTACATCGTCCTTGTTCTGCACGTCGTTCAGGATGCTGAGATGAATCCGTTTCCCTACAACCGCAGCCACAATCAGAGAATGTATATCGATGTTTGTGACGCGGATTGAGAGTGGTAGGGAGATGAATGAAGGCGCCGGGTAGTTCACCAAAAGGGTTGCAGTGATTGCCAATTGCATGTCGCCGGCATATTTCAACTCAATATAGGACTGCATATCGAAAGGGCCGTTCACACTACTATTCGGCTGAGGGGATACGCGTTCGTCGTCGAGCAGAGCGTAATTGAGTTGGTGCTCGTCATGCACAATCATGGTTGCGTCTCCCTCATTTGAGGACGGTGAGACCTCTCGGGTTCTGGGATTTTGCGGTTCCTCTTCGCGCTCTGCCTCTTCCAATTCTTTATCTGCCTCGATGAATTCTGGGAACGGGTCTGAGAAGTGCTTGAGAGTGACCTCCGGAGGACAAGACCCCAATTTGAAGCTCGAGACCGCCAAAGACGAGATGAACGGAGGAAGCCGGATAGCCTGGAACTGCGCATGCAGAAAGTCGGTTATCTGCTGCTCAATTTCCCCCGCATTCTTTGTTAGTTCGTCCCAGTTGAACTCAATGGACATGAAAGGACGGTAAGGGTTTCCTTACATTATGCTTTTAAACCACGCACAGATGGCAGGGAGATTTGCTTATGCATTCACTTTAGACCGTGAGAAACACCAGAAATGAGCTCAAAAGAGTCAGTTGGCATGCCACTCGTCACTTAGCAGGTCATTCAACTGCGCACTCAGCAGACCTTAGTGTCGCTTGGCATGTCCCTAATTAGGTCCAAGTGAGATGTCACTTGATGGCCACTAAGGACCTCTCTTGCATCTCACTTAGCGGGAAACTTGACAGGACAAGTAGGATAGTTCATGTGTCTCTGAGAATGCGTCGATATATCACTCAACAAGGCGTGTGGCAAGCCGCTCAACAGGCCGTTCAGCCGGCCATTGAACCTACCACCTGATGTTACACACCTCACTTATCGACATTAGCATGTCCCTACGACCTGTCCTATGCATTGACAACCTGGGATGGAAGCCCGATACAAAAACGTCTACTATGTCCTGAACTAAACTTAAAAGAAGCTCGGATATGCGGAGTGCATTTATCACACCCCACACTGTGCGCCAGAAGCACTTCTCATGCGGGCCAGAGCGTTTGAGGAAACGACCGGAAAAGCCGCATGGAGAAGGTCAGGTGAAGTCCGTTCGCACCTGCCCTGCAAGGTGTTTTACATAAGCACCTGCATATGCAATCCTCCCCTAGCGCGCCAAAACACAAACAAACTCTTTAAACATTCCTAGGGCCTCTTGAGGTGTGTTGGCTTAGTGAATTCAGCCTGGACGACCGGACCAAAGCCCAACACCTGTTATGGCGTCCTTAGGCCCCGCCAGAGGAGAGAACGCTGCTGAAAGCAGCGCCATGCAGTCGGAAGAGCTTCTCAAATACCCGGATCCTATGCGGGGGGAGGAGAACATAAGCATGGACCAGCCAACTTCCCGACCTTCAACACCGCCACCGTCCAAAGCGTCAGTAACTCAGGCCCCCAAAACCCCGGAACCGCTAGTGTCTGCTAGCGAGCAGCGACTCCAGGTGCCGAGAACGCCCTCGAACTCAAGCGACCTGCTCCACCAGGCGTCGGTCTACCTCAGCAGCCCAATTCGTCGCCAGAAGTACCCAGGCTGGGTTGCAGCGGGCACAATGACCCCAGGGAGGCCCTCGCTCAAGTACAGCAGCAGCGCGTCCCATAATTTCCCCCAGAGTCCGTTCAAATCAGCTAGAACGTCAGGGGGCGGACCGGTCACATTGGGACCCCCGCAGACCATAGCCAGCTTGCCACTGCAGACGCTGATGATGACGACTGCTCAAGCGCGCGAGCTTACCGACCTCGAAACGGCTAAAACATCCTTGGTAACCTCGCTTGAAGAGGGGGAGCAGTTCCGTAAAGCCGCTCAGCACTTCCGATCGCTGGCAAACAACTACGCGTTTCAGCACAAGCTAGTGCAGGTCGAGAGAGACGAGAGCGAGCAACGTTTCGAGGTCGAGGCAAATATACAAAAGCGTGAAATTGAGAAGCTCGTAGTGGATATCATGGGATACAGCGACAAGAGCCTCGACCTGGACCAAATTCGCCGCAGACTGAAGCGTACGAAGCAGAAGGTGAAGGAGATGGAGACCCTAGTCGCCACAAAGGATCGCCAGCTCGCTGAGCTCCAGGCTATCATCGCCCAGTACGCGCGGGTCCAGTCTATGCCAACTCCCTCGGCTTCTCTTGTTCAGGCAGCAATGCAGAGCCAGATGCCGCACAACCTTCGTCCTCCTATTTCTCAGCAAAACGTATTTGCGTCCCCAGTCGCGACCTCTAATGTACCTCACGTCGAAGAACGGGTCGAAGGAGAAAAGCCCCATCCTCCTCCCATCAACACGCAACTATCCGCGGACAGCAGCCCCACTAGCTCTAATGCAGAGCCTTTGAGTGCTCTTGAGGTACTGGCGAGCCAGGTTCTGAGTCACGGCATCCAGCACCAAGATGCGCCGTCGAGCAATGAACGCTCCTCGAGCAGCCCTGGCGAGAAGGGCAATTTGCACGTAACAGCCACGCACGGGACTTCGCCTTACGGCTCTCCCTTTTACGCTCCCTTTTCGCCTTTCGCTGTCCCCCCTCAGTTCCCACGGCCGCCTCCTTCCTCTATCCCACACTTTGGGTCCCCGGAGAAGCGGAGGCGACCCTCGAGCAGCTCGACAATTTCAGCCATGAGCGAGGAGGACACTCTTGATGACATTAACAACAACGACTAGCATCTCCAAAACTTGGCAATCAACTCCCAGCCGATCCCAGCTCATATAAGCATAATGCCGGCCTTGGGATCATCTTATTTATTCACTTTTATAATTTAGGTACACCTAGACGTCACACCTCAAGTCACAAAGACCTGTTTGCCGGATACGCAGAGACGTGACACAGAGACCGCGGAAATCGAACTTGTTGCGGACACACTGAGACGTCACACCTCAAATACACAAAGGCTGGAAACTTGGCTTTGCTGAGACGTCACACCTCAAAGACACAAAGACACAAAGACTGGAAAATCGGCTGTGTTGCCGGACACGCTAAGACAAAGACCGGAGAATCGACTTCGTTGCCGGACGCGCTAAGACGTCACACCTCAAAGACACGAAGGCTGGTAAAATCGACTTTGCTGAGACGTCACACCTCAATGGCACAAAGACTGTGGAAATTTCGTTGCCGGACACACTGAGACATCACATCTCAAAGACTGGAAAATCGACTTTGTGCCGGACACGCTGAGGACGCTGTCCAAACAATCGAGCTAAGAGTCAATTGCAAACCAATGTTGGTGCTATGTGCTAAAAAGCTAGCGTTCAGTTATTTAGAGCCTGAGATAGACGTCTGCGTCAAATGAGTTCACTGTGCGGCAACTCTGAGCAGGCCAATGTAACCTCAGTCACACTCGCAGTTTACAGATATTGAAAGCGCAATGAGGTGTAGGTGCTGGTGCTGGTGCAATGAGATGCTGGTGCAATGAGGTGCTGGTGCAATGAAGTGCCGGTGCAATGAAGCATACGGGACCCTAGCAAGGAATGTTCAAGTTAGTCTAGTAGCTTGTTCTATGTTTTAAAGCAAGGAAGTGGGCAAGTCAGTGCCCTTTTTCCGCAGACCAGCCAGCCGGTCGTAGTCCCCAGAGATTATTCGCTCAACAACGAGATCGTCACGTTTCTTACGCTCGACCGGGTCGGCAATCTCCTCCAGCGTGTCGCCGTGCTTCTCCTGAGCACGCAACCTTAGCTCCTCAAGCGCCCAGTCGCTCAAATTCGACTTGTTCATGAAAAAGTAAAGCCCAGCTGCCGCAAGGAGGCCCGGGACGTACATGTAGTAAATGATATTCTCCCAGTCCTCCTTTTGGCCCTCACGAATGATCTGCCAGGTGACTGCACCCGTCGCAGGATCCTCTACAGGAATCTTGTCGAGTATGTGGCGGCCCTGTATGAGGTAGGGCTCAATGAGTCCCGAATTCTCCTGGAAAATCGTGGCCTGCTCTGAACTCATCCGAAACTGATCTATGAGCGTAGCTCGTGTCTGGTTGGTCAAGGCACCTAGAGCAGCAGCAGCCTGAAGCTCTGAGTCTTCCGGGTTTCGAGGAGTGCCATCGGCCTTCTGGAAAAGCTTACTGGAGACAGGCAGCTTCTGAATCGTCTCCGAAATCGCCTTCTCAAGGTCCTCGCTATACTTGGAGAACCCAGGAGACGGAGGGTAGTCCTTGGCAAGGAACTTCAGGCCTCTAATGTGGCCCAAAGGCTTGACACAATTGAACGCTCTCGAGCTTCTGGCAAACGAAAGCATCCTGCGCACTGCTTGATAGTCAGACGGAGATGCGCACTGCCAATCACAGGTGCTCTGATTGGTAATCGTCCTTAGAGTGTAAGGGCAAGGAAGGTCACTATGCGGAGGATAATGAAAGGCAGCCGGGCAGTAGGTAAACGCGTCAATAAAAATGGTAAAAAGATAAAGAAAAGACAAAGAGAAGCAATCACTGATTTGTATTTTAGATAGCTACGAGGCTCTTGATTTTGGGTTACATCTAACGTGATACGAGAAGACCAAGGGTCAAAAACAGAAAGTACTGCATCTAGAGACCGTGAAAGTCGCTCAGTTCTGCAGAGGAGCTAAGTTCAGATTGCATTGAGCATTCCTTTGAGTTATCTCGCTTCATAGGCCTTCGCAGATCGCCTCGTCGATGATCGCTTAGGGCAGATAAAAGATAGGGCTTCGTGGCGATGACATAATGTGAAAAGTTTCACCATGCCCAGGCGTCACACTCCCATCTCCCAGAAATATCAAAATTACCAGTTGAATTTCCTTTAGAATCATCCACAACAAGCATGCGTTTCATTCAGCAGGAGCAGATCCTCAATGTCCCCGAGGACGTCACTGTCCAGATCAAGGCCCGCAAGGTGACTGTCACTGGTCCCCGTGGTACTTTGCACAACAACCTCGGACACATTGATATCACTTTCGCCAAGATCAACAACCGACAGATCAAGATCTCCATTGTAAACGGAAACCGCAAGCAGGTTGCCTCAATCCGCACTGTCAAGTCCATCATTCACAACATGATCGTTGGTGTCACCAAGGGCTATAAGTACAAGATGCGTTGTGTTCACGCCTTCTTCCCTCCCAACTTGGACATCAAGGACGACGGCTCCCTTCAGATCAAGAACTACTTGGGCTGCAAGCAGGCCATTCACATTAAGGCTCTTGAGGGCGTCACTATCGAGACCTCTAAGGCTCAGCAGGGTGAGCTGATCATCACCGGCAACGACCTTCAGAACGTCTCGCAGACCGCTGCTTCCATCCAGCAGAGCTGCAAGCCCAAAAACAAGGATATCCGTAAGTTCCTCGATGGTATTTACGTCTCCGAGAAGGGAACCATTGTTGAGGACTTGTAAAAGCTTAACTTATTATTTTATTCTAATCGCGTAAATAATACGGTTTTCTTTGGTTCGGTCAGTGAGGACACTGGCATTTTCACGTTTTTATATTGGAAGAGGGGTTTGAACTGCACTGCCGTCGACGGGCGTCTACGTTCGTACAGTACATATGCCCTCAGACTAAGCATTGAGCCCAGTGATAAAGGCCGAAATACTCTTCGGGTGTATAAACTTGATCCTGCGTACCTTGCAAAGTCTATATCAGCTTTGCAACTCAAATGCCTCTGACTGTGCATTGAGCTCAGTGGTATAGGCCGGAATACTCTTCGGGTGTATAGAACTTGAGCTTGCAAAGTCTAYATCAGCTCGGCGTCGACAGCTTTGCAACTCAAATGCCTCTGAATATGCATTGAGCTCAGTGGTATAGGCCGAAATACTCTTCGGGTGTATAGAACTTGAGCTTGCAAAGTCTACATCAGCTCGACGTCGACAGCAGTGCAGTTCAAATGCCCTCAGACTATGCATTGAGCCTAGTGTTACAGGTCAAAATACTCTTCGGGTGTATAAAACTTGAGCTTTGCGTTCTTCGCAAAGTCTATATCGGCTCGACTGTGATCGCTGGGCCTGCCTGCTGCGTCTCCAACATAAAACGAACGCTCCATATCGATCTCAGCGTGTGGGGACAACTCCTTCCTCAGTAACTCGAACATTCCTGCAGCTGGCTTTCGATATATGCTCTTCAATTCATCACTAGCCTTCAATGAGGCATAAATCAAGGGAAATCTTGACAATGCGGAGCCTGCGCCCTCTAGTTTGATCAGCAGGTTGGTATATGACTTGGCAAATCGGTCAGGAACGACTCCGCCTTGATTGGTGAAGATGACAGGAAGCACACTCGCGTTCTCATTTTCAATTCTGCCGAGCGTTTCAGCCAAATGTGACAGAATATCAGGCAAGAGTTTCCAGTCATTGCCGTTTATGGGGAATACGTATCCTGATTTGGTGGAAATTAGAGTCTGGTCGAGGTCGAAGGCAGCAATTACAACGGTTCCTTCGACACCTAAGAACGACTTCTTCCGCAGCCGGAGAACTGCATTCTGTATGAGTTCCGCCTCGAAATCATCACTCTTTCCAAGAGACTTCCGCTGCTCAACTTTGATCTCGGGAGATCGCGTAGTAGCAAAATACGTTTGCACCATTGCTTCTCCTTGGCTCGATCTCGAGCTTTAGGAGCCTTGTAGAACAGATTTGGCTGCTTTGATTTCCAGATGAAGGCTGCCCCGCGTCAGACGGTAAATTATTTGGACCGCGGCCCTGAGCCAACTTCGCATGGAGCCACATCAAGGGCAGGGAACGGGAAAGGGTTGAGTCCAGGGCCACGAAAGGCTCCTGCACGATGAGCTGAATTCTGGAAGAGATATTTTTTTAATATTCGAAATAGGCATACTCAGATATTTGCTGGTTCTGCGCCGATCACAGCACGGACCAGCGAACTGTATTGAGCGAATGACTGCTTTCCGCCAGATCGGACGGTGCATTTTCCAGCATTGCACTAGCCGATCTTCAGCATATAAAGATTTGAGCTCATTCTGAATAAGAAAACCCCGATTTTTGAAACTATTTTCACTTCCACTCGATGTTCTTGGCCCATTAATGAACAAGAACTACCTGTAGATCAGGCATGTAACAACATCATGTGGCTTTGAAATTTGGGCGTTTATGCAAACTCACCTGCCCTGCCAAAGTCCATACATCACCACCCATTTGGTTATCAACGTCCTGCGCTTCGAATCCACAATCATCCAAAATTGTCCTCCATGCCCGCGCCTCCGCCTCCGCCCCCGCCTCCGGGGTTTCTTGCTGGTCTCGGAGGGGGCAATAGCAGTAATGGATCGGGCGACTCCGGTAGTGCAGCAATGCCGACTAATTTGCTGAGTTCCATTCAACAAGGCAACCGCATGAAATTGAAGCCCAGGCAAACCAATGATCGGAGCCAGGCAAACACAGGAGGTCGCATTGTTGAAGGCGGTGCATCCAAGGGGCCTTCTGCCCCTTCCGTACCTTCAAATGCCCCTAGTGCCCCAGCGGCGCCCTCACCTCCCACAGATATGCCTGCAAATCCATTGTTTGCGGAGCTCCTGGGTGGAGCAAAGCTTAAAAAGAGAGGGGCCTCAGGTCATAATGAAACAGGACCTTCATCTCATTCTACTGGTGGTGCTCCCAGTGTTCCAAAAGGTCCAACCTTTGGATCAGCGGCCCCTTCATTACCTGGTCGAGCACCTCCCGTTCCAGGGAATGCACCACCAGTTAGCCAAGGAGCTCATCCACCCCCTCCGTTTGGCGGTGCTCGTCCCCCAGCTCCCCCATCCACCCATCCACCCCCTAACCGTTCAGCACCTCCCCCTGCAGCTCCTTCAATGCCGCCTCGAGCTCCCTCAATGGCTGCGCCTCCTGCCCCGCCAACACCTGGTGGTTTCCGTCCTCCAGCAGCAGCGCCTTCTATTCCCTCAGCGCCTGCACCTTCAGCGCCTGCCCCGCCAGCGCCTGCACCCCCAGCGTCAGCACCGCTAGCGTCAGCACCCCCCGCGCCAGCACCCCTAGCGCCAGCACCCCCAGCGCCCCAGATGCCACCTCAGGCTAACGGCACATCGCGAAATCCGCCGTTGAAGCCTTTGAACAAACCAAAACCTAGCCTCTCTGAAATCGCACACAAAAAGCCAGCTCTCAAGCCCAATTCGCATTCTAGAGAGCCGAGTTCTCACAGCATCACGAGCCCGGGGCGCTCTCCAGTGTCCCCTCCTGGCTCGTCTTCATTGCCACCGCATACTGCATCTCCCCCAACACCGAATTTCAGGGGCGGGGGCGCCGCTCCGCCAATTCCTGGCTCCTCAGCTCCTCAAGCTCCTCGAATGATGGCCCAGCCCGCATCTACCCGCCCGGCTCCGGCCACTTCTGCTCCTGCGCCTCCATCCCAGGCGACTTCTGCGTTTCCGCGAGCTAGCCGAGGGCCCCCGTCACAATCTCATACACCACAGACGAGGTCTTCCACAGCCACCCCTGCAGCTCCGCCCTTGGCACCCCCTGCAGCTCCCCCATTAGCCCCTCAGGCAGCCCCACCAGCGGCACCATCTTTCGCACCTCGCCCGTCAGGTCCACCAGCAGGTCCACCAGCTACCTCGCGCCCACCAGCAGCTCCTCCAGCAGCTCCTCCAGCTGCCTCGCGCCCGTCAGCAGCCCCTCCAGCAGCTCCCCCGGCAGCCCCTCGCACGTCTGCTCCTCCAGCTGCTCCTCCAGCTGCCCCGCCGGCAGCCCCTCGTGCGCCTCCGCCGCCTTCATTCGCACCTGCAACCCATTCTGTCCCACCGGCAGCTCCAGCGCCCTCGGAACCACTTGCGCCTCCTACTGCGCCTCCTACTGGCCCTGCTTCTGGACGAAGAGCACCCCCTGCAGCACCAACTGGCGCTGCCCCGTCTGCTCTCAATTCTGGCATGCCCAAACGATCAGTGCGGACTGAGGATAAGCGAGTCACTATCGACGACAAGAGATTCCGTTTCCAGGAGAAAAACGACATTCCAGAGCCTCGACAGTTTCCAGCTGGCCACTTCAACACAGTAAGACTCTATCCTAGCGGTAGAGGCGCCACAGTTCCTCTCAATTTGAGCTTGTATTCTTAAAGTTGTAGAGTATCCATTAATTAAAACATGTTTAAGGTGCCGCCACTAGTTGTGCGACGTCTCTACTTTTGAGATTTAAGAAAGTCTTCCCATCCATCTCTCCACCGTGCTTTCCACAAACGGCAATCGAAAGTCTGCTTTCCGAGTTTTGTATTTACAGCGTTGTGGGCATCACACATCCACAGACTGAGCGCCTCGCGGCCTTCGACCTTGGGCTTGTTCTCTCCGAGATACGCTTCGAAATCTCTGGCACAGGGCTTGCAAGGAAAGAAGTGCGAGAACGTCCTGAGGAACTGGGTCATTTCCTCCTTTTGTGTCGAGCTTGGCTTCACAGGATAGTACGCGGCAACGCTGTGCAGAAGTGTCCATGTGTTTCGCCCGAGTTGGCCCCCATCTGGAGGCTCGTCCCTGAATCCCTGAGGGGTGTTATCTGGAGCTGTCATGTTGGAGACAGGAACCGAGGGGCCCTTGCTGAACATGGCCTGCTGGAAATCAGTCAGCGAATTGCATGTTCTGCATGGCTTGCCATCCTCGTCAAGTACGACCATGGTGATCGGATTAAATGCGCCAAGGACCTTACCCACGCTGTCACTCCAGAAGGAGTCGGTCCACTTTTAGAAGGTCAAGAGGCACTTACCAGAAGCGTAAGAAGTAAAAATGGGGTAGCGAGGGGTGATATAGCCATTGGACTACAGCAGTTGGGACTGTGAAGTGAATTGACCAATTTGATAGTTTAGATTATTTTTTTGCCAGGCATAATTTCACTTGGGTTCCTTTCTTATCGAGCAGCGTATATGTGCTATTAATTCGACGCATAGCGCCAGGAGGCTCAGGAACAGCTGACGCACAGCGCCTCGCTTACGTGGGGAGCATGACTTTCCCACAGAAGAGACATAATAACGCATTGGGCGATTAATAAAAGGTAAGCTCATCGAAAAAAAGCGAAGAGGCATAAAGTGCACTGGCGTAGCGCATTGAGCAGATTTGCGGGTTCGGAGTGGGCATTGCGCGGGAGCGCACGCTCTCGGACCGTCGGTGTGTTTGGAATTCGGGATTGCGTCAAGGAGGCACGGAGGCATGTGTTCGGAGCTCAAAGCCGACTGTTGGTGTGCTTAGCCCCCATTCTCGCTCTCATGCTCGCCGCCGCCGATTTTTTGGGACAAATCGGCAGAGCTCCTTTCACAAAGTCGTGTAAACTAGGGGCCAGGGTCAGGAGCGGGACCGGCGCTCATGGCTCGTGGGGCGCTACTGGCTCTTGCCCACCGGAAATTTAGCCCTAAATCTTATTGCAGAAAAACTGGTCGCTTAAATTGGTACAGAAACGTAAATAACTCACGAAGACGCAAGAGGAGAGTAGCAATGTAAATATCGAACCCCGGAGGGTCGTTCAAGTGTATTTTGCGCGGGGCGGTCAACCCATTGGCGCCCTGACTGCGCGGGACATCGCGCATTTCGAAACGCAAACGCAAACGCAAACGCAAACGCCAAAGAGCCACGTAACCCTCGCCCAGTGTTAACGACGTTGCCTTCGCGTGCCGAGCTTTAGAAGGGACACTTCTACAGCGCTTAAACGAAAATCGGACTTCAAAATTTCATATATTTAAGATAATGTTTTGGACGCCCTACAGATGGCTTGCGCTGAAGCTGTATACGGCGCTGAAAGCTTATCTTTATGTGCTTTTATCGGTGCATCGAGCTCTGTAGAAAGGAGAACTTAATCGCAGATCAGGGTCAAGGGGACGCACGATTTCGGCTCAGGTGTTGCGAGACGCCAAAGGAATCTTCGGCTAAGTCCTGGCCAAATGCCCAAGGCTGCACATATATGAAACCTTACTGAATAGAGGGTTTTACAATATTCCGCATTCACGCCGCAACGATAGCCAATTCCTGTAAACCTCGCAGCAATAAAGAGACGCGCTCATATTCTGCAGAGACACAATCCTTAGAGATGGCTATGTGTGTTGCGCAGACACAATCTTTGGCAGACCGCAGTCCTCCAATACTCGACGAAAAGGACGCGGATATGCACTCGACAATCTCGAAGACATCCTCGAAGCCCAGCTACATCAGCTCTGGCGTAGACAAACTTGAGGGCTACGAGGCACGAAGCAAAAGCGGGAAAACACTTATTGACTACGTGACAGTGGCTGGAGTTATATCTTCCCTTCCCGTAGTGATGATCAACGACATTCTCGCGAATTTGGTAGCTTCTAAAAAACGAAGAAGACCTGCTCACGATGTCTTCCTGGACAGCATGATGGGCCATTGTTATACATCCTCGACACTCACGCAGCTGCTGATCTTGACTGGCACTCGATCTTTGAAGCAGGAACTGTCCAGCCCCTTGTACAAAATCGGTGGCTATAGGCGAAAGTTGGAGAACTACAATAAGGAGTTCGTTTCTAAGGATTGCTCTTTTGTTGCTCGTTGGGTCCACGAGGTTCCGAACAGGACCAAGAACGACCCAGTTCTTCTCTACTTCCATGGCGGCGGATATGCTCTCAAAATTTGCTCCCCACAAGTGCAATACATTTGTGACTTGGCCAGACGGCTGGCCTTGCATCGAACCAGCGTTCTCGTTCTTGACTACACCATCACACCTTACATGTGCTATCCCGTCCAGCGTAATCAAGCTGTAGCCTGCGTTAAAGCACTCGAAGAATCTTGCTCGAAAATAATACTGCTGGGCGATTCATGCGGAGGCAACCTTGCCTTGTCCGTCTTGCAGGAAGAGAAGGGGCCTTTGGCACTCGACCGCAGTAAGATCTTTGGGTGCACCTTGATCTCTCCTTGGGTGGACCCTGGCGCTCAGGGCGGCTCTATGAACTCAAAACGCGACATCCTCTCGAAACGAAGACTCGACGACATGACCAGAAACTACGTGCATCCTGAACAGCTCAAAGACCCCCTAGTAAGTCCTCTTTTCGCGGATCCAGAGGTTTGGACCAGGGTCTTGCCGAAGAATACCTGCTGCGTCTGGGGCGATCTGGAGTGTCTTGCGGACCAAAATGTCGAATTTCAGAAAAAGGCTAACATCGAGAATTATAAGGTCGAAAGAAATGGAACTCACGACTGTATCCTGCGTGGAATGTCTCCTGAACCGTGCAAATTCATCACCACTCAATTGTTGTCTTGGGTCCAGCCTGTCGAATTTGAGACCAGGGCTAAAGAAATCGCCAAATCTTGAATATTCCTGATAGTTCTGCCGTGAAAGCTCATCGTGCTCTTCGCAATTTTATAGAGATGTGCCATTCAACGATGCCAGAAATGCTCCTGTAAGCACTGGATAGATCCAATATCTAAAAAGAGGGCAAACCGCAATTCTTACAGTGCTCTTTGCAGAAATTTTGAATAAATATAGAGTCTGCATCTTAATTCATAGACAATCATAAGCCAGAACTCGTTATAGCATATTCAATTTTAAAGCCGCTGCTTCCAATTTTGCTAGGGCCATTATGTGCCAGGGTACTAAGGCAGCCTCTGTGGTTACGCCCATAAATTCGGAAAGACTGGCTAGTCTTCTAAATTGTCCGATCACTCTGCTCATGACAACTCGTGGAGCTACTTCCATACCATAGATCTTCAAAAGGCGCGCTTCCAATGCTACATGCCCCTCAACGCATGGTCTCACCAGATAACCTTGAGCACAGGCTTCCGCGTAACGACTGACGCCTGCTTTGGGTGCGTCGATACTAATCCCATATATCTCGTCAGTCGCATCTACTATAACTCCATCTTGCTTTGGAGTAGCGCTTCTTCTAGAACCCACGAGACTTGACGGAGTGTTGATGGCAGGACTTGAAGGCAAGCTCGCGAGTGGCTGCGCTGAAGGCTTGACTGAAGGAGTGGTCGGGCTAAAGGCTGTTTGTTGGTTATCTTCTTTCTCTGTTCGAGCTGGGCGCGCTGATCGATGGTCAGCTACGAGAATTCCTCGAGGGTGTGGAACATCGAGAAGAATCAACTGATTCGATTGGATAATTCTGTCCCAGATCGATGTCTCGGAGGCTGCCATGGTTCCACATTTGGTAACACTGAAGCGCCAGCCTGGGCGGTCTTGGATATTCCTAGCAAGATTATCGCTGTGTCTAATAATCTCTGCAAACACCAGCTGAAGACTTCGCTCACTGTTATCGCTCAACTTCAAAACATCGACATCCACTTTACGAGCCCATTGATCTGACCAACTCACTAAACACCAGCGACCTTCCACAATAAGGTAGGCAACATGAAGAACTGGTTCATCTTCCATAAGATACTGAGGAGCGTCAACCGAGTACTGAAGGCCAGTCGTGTGCGGGACTAGACCAGCTAACCTTATAGCCCGAGGAAATCGAGGAAATCGAGCATAAGCTAGGTTTGCAAGCTTGTTGAACTCAAATTCGCTGATTTGCTTATCGTGATCCCAGCGGCTAACCAAAGAGTCGAGACTATTGAGAATCCATTGTGATTCGGGGTATGCTCCTTGAATGATCGAATATCCTTCAGCCAGCTGGAAAGGCACCATTGCTGTGAGCGTGCCCCCTCGCAAGCTCGACGGTGGATAACTCATGATCACTAACAAGTTAACATCCTCTGGATATTTAGTCAAAGTCTGAAGCTGTGTTCTCAGCTGGGAACAGGCTGTCTGGAAAAGATCACCAATGGCATCTCCTGAGGTGTGTAGTAAGTCTGCATGCACCTCTAGAAGTCCTTCTTTGACACTGCCAAAAGTTGGAAGCTCAATCTTTCCTAGGCAGCAACCTTCATATGCATCTTTGAGACCAGCCAATGTGCGTTTTGCACCATCTGAGACAGCTGGAGACGCGAGTGTTACTAGCACAACAACGACTTTCGTGTGGCTTTCCCGCTTGCCATTGAAAAGCTCCTCGGTATCCCCGTCGCTTTGAAGGTCATGAGTGGATATCTCCGAGTCTAACTCGTTTCGATCGGTCGATTTGCCTCCCACATGCTGAATGTCTGGGTCGGGCAGAGGAGGTGCGAGACCTAGCAGGCGCCAAAATCTAAGGATGGAGATGCGAGCTTTCAACTTGTTATCACCGCGGCGTAGCGCCACGAGTGGGGGGCTTAGAAGTTGCATTTTCTTTGGGGTTGCGCTGACTTTAACTGGAAAGTTGGGAGCCGCAGTAAGCGCTGCATTAACTGGAGTCGAGGGCCTCGATCTGATAGCGGGATCGGCCGATTCGTTTGCTGTTGAGCCGATAGGACAATGAACCATGCGCCACGGAAGACGCTTTTGGACAAAAGTGGCTGCCACGATTGTCTGGCCAGAGACGACGGGCACCTCGTAGATTTCGGCAAGCATGCCCCCATCATAAACGATCTGAGGCAAGAGCTGACGGAAACTCACAAACTTCGAAGCGTCAATAGGTAAGTATTTTGTATGCTCCCTCTTCATGACTGTGAGCCACGCCTTTTCGACTTGGTCATCATCAAATGTGTGCTGGCTATCTTCGTGAAGCTGGGACTCTCCAAAATCGTCATCTTCGGCGTCCTCGAAGCCGAAAGGAATCTCATCAGACTCACTTTCTTCCGAATTGTCGCTTCCTGGAGAATCAGACATGTCATCAGAATTAGCTTTGTCGTCACCAGAGGGAGGGGGCACGAAAAATCGGCCCCCTGTAGTGTACTTAGAGTCAAGGTCAGACGAGTGCAAATCCAGCAAAGCAAAGCGCGCCAAAGGCTGTTGCGAAGCATCAAATCTATCGTCTTGGAGAGTGATCTCACTGGTGTCTAAAGTCGATTCTTGAACGCGCTCGTCTTTGATGTTCTCCTGAGTAGGAGGCTCGGTGACTGTTTGGTCCAGGCTACCTGAAGTCGCCGGCTTAAGCACCGAATCTGGTCTGCTCTCATTGTTCAGTGGAAGGTCAAAGAAATTGAAATCTGCGTCGCCAACTTCTTCGTTGTCCTCGTCCATGTCCATCCAGGGTTCAGCAGGCAGCGTTGGTGTCGCTGCTACCGGAGTGCCGTACGCAGGGGTATGATGTGACATTGCTGCTGGCGTGTGATACGTTGGAGTGGGATAAATAAGGAATGGAGCAGCTGGAGCAGAGCCCGTTGGTGTCATTGCCATAGGGGTGGGCGCCGCGGTAGGATTGGCAGTAGGTGCTAGGCTTGGCACCATGCTCGGCACCATACTCGGTGCTGTGGTGGTCAATCGAGGAGAAGGAGGCGGTGCATTTGGCCGGTTAAGAGTCTGACGTAGGTTCTCGATGGCAGACTGCGTGTCCTGAGTGCCAAAGATCTGATCGTGTTTGGAGTCCTCCGCGGCGGCATTAATTTCCTGGCGCACTGCGATCATGGCTTCAGTCAGGGCGACGTATGGCGCTGGTTTCATGAGCTTCACTAAGGGTCGCCGAGACGGGTAATTGTAAGACGCTTGTGCCTGACGGGTAAGGTAAGGGTGGTAAGGGTGGTGACCCCATTTAGAATGGGAGCCACTAGGAGGGGCGATATCGAGGTATCGGTTGGGAGCAGGAGGGTGCTTGACAGGGTTCGTATAATCGAGAGAAGTTGCGTTAGCGAAAAACGGGCCCGTTGCAGGAGGGTCAGCGGTCAAATTCATGCCGCTAGTGGTTAGGGGTGTTGCCCTGATTAGGACGACCGGCCAGAGCAGATCTCCACCGGTGTCGGTGGAACTGACTCGAAGCCACATACTGGCCTCGAGATCGGCACAAGTGACGTTTGTGATGCAGTAGTTTGACAGTAAATAAAAAAGAGACCGTGCGCGTGCGGGATTGGGCGGTTCGAAGACATCTTCGTATTGCAGGGCAGAGAGAATACGACAGGGCTTACCGAGTGGCAGCAGCCAGACGAGAGGAGCATACATCTGTAGACTTTTTATGGGTAGAGAGACGAGTTGGGCTTGTTGGCTAGTCAGTCTGACGACAAGTGAGCCATCCTGATGAAGAATCGGGCGCAAACGGATCACTGATCCATCACCTATGCTGAGCGCTCCTCTCGTTCCAAAGGCTTCATACTGGCCCTTCTCACCCTTTTTGAGCAACGCATCGAGGAACTTCAATTCAATCGCTCTGACAAGCGGTCCATAGCGTGACTGGTCCTCAGTACTGGCCGCAGGAAAAGAAGTCATGTTCGACAGCGCATTTGATGAGATATTTCGCGATAGATTAAACCCTCCACTGATACCCCCTGTGAATGGCGGTAGGAAGACGCCCTGTGCTATTGTCTCAGCACCAAACTGGTCCAGCAGCTCACCGAAGTTCGTGCACAAATCCGTGTTGTTGTCGCCCTCCTCTTCCCACGTGTAAACCCAGAGCTCGTCGCCCGACTGCGAGAGCGAGGTCATGTAGTTGCAGCAATCGTGTCGAAGCGCGATTTCTGCTCTGTGAAGAGCACCGTTGCCCACGAACTCGTCGTGAGCCAACTGCGGGTGGCCCTGCCTATTCCCGAAAACCCGATACGAAATAGACTTGAATGTGCATGCTCTGAATATATCGCCGTAGACATTGGCGATGTCCATGCGTTTGCAGGCTAGATCCGCCCTCGCGTTACTTGTTCACTTCCCGACCCGGACCAGATCGAGGGTAGCGGTTGCTGATCAAGGCGCACAGCTGTCGCAGAGGAAGGACAAGAAGTGCCTGATAAAGTTTGAGGTGACGAAATGGCAAGTTCCAACAAGAAGTTACGAGATTGTATTGTGCTCAATTTTGTGAAGCAATAGCAGTGGCAAGTGGAAAGCAAGGGTAGGTCGGTATGCTGCCGAATATTTCGAGAATTTAGTTGTGCATTAGATGGATTCTTGGCCATAACTTGTTAATACATAGTGAAATTGTGGGGAAGATCATTCAGAGTCGTAGTATAGTAGGGTGGCCTAAGCAGAAGCCATCGACCGCAGTTTGTGCGTCCTATTCCATAAAAATATACGTCTGGGATACATATACGTCTGGGATACATATACGTCTGGGAATATATATACGTCTGGGAATATATATACGTCTGGGAATATATATACGTCTGGGAATACATATACATCTGGGGATACATATACTGCTGGGGATACATATACATCTGGATTTACACATATACATCTGGAGTTAACCATATACATCTGGGAACATATACACCTGGGGATACACAAATACATCTGAAGCTACACATATACATTAGAGGATCCACATCTGGAGTTACGCATATACTTCTGGGGATACACATATGTATCTGGGGATACACATCTGAAGTTACACTTATGCATCTGGGGATACACATATACATCTGGGAATACACAAATACACCTGGAGTTACACATAAACATGCCGGGTCGGACAAACTTTCACAGTACATCAGGGCATCTGCAATGGTCTTTGCGATAGAAATAAACTCTAAATTCCCATTTTGGCAATACGCAATATCTGATTAGTAGCCCAGCCCATTTGTGTGACCAGAGTGATCCCGTTCATTATTGAGTGTATGAGGTGAGATACGTGATCTAATAAATTAAACAAAATAAGTTAAAATGCAATTGTCTGAGCTTCGTGGGTCAGTTTGTCGATCACCTGCGGATCGGCAGCCCCGTCGCAGGATCGATGATCTGAAGGGCCTTGCGCTCTCGCACAGCAACAGTAGGAACCGAGTCCGGTTCTTTTGCGGCTGGAGGCACAAGGATGTAGGATGCAGAGGGCTTGGCACCCGGGGCCGGGGCTGCGGCGACGGATGCAGAAAATGGCGACGAAACGGCGAGGGCCGGGCAGAATTCGTTATCGTCCTCGACGTCGAACCCACGGCACGCATCCTGGCGGAGCTTGGCAAGTGCAGGATACGTCTGCGAGAGCGACGGAGACGTCGACTGCGGCCGGGAGCCAAAGGAAAGAGACGTCTCGTAATACGAATCAGATGAACTCGACTCGGGCGACGAGATATAGTAGTTCATAATGGGGCTGGAAAGAGTATCCGCACTAAAGCTGGCTTCTCAATGCCTAGTAAAAATTGGATGGGCACCGACACTTCAAATTGGGTATGAGATGGAGGAGATCGAGGAAGATGGCTAGTTCGAGGCAACGGCCTCCACTCGCTGAGTCAGAAAATCCACCTGACAGATCACGTGAGTTTCCTAACATCCCTGCTGCAGCAGCTCACTTGATCGACTTAGCATCTGAGCGCCGAGCGGCTGCGCAAATAAATCAGGCGCCATCTCTGAGCTGCACACACAAACCACAGCCCCCCCCGGAATTGCAACGGTCGGAACGCCAATTCTGCGGCGGTTGCAGTCGCGGTACAGGCGACGTCGACCAGGGTCCTCAGCTTGCGCAGCGGCGTAACACCCTTGCCCCGCTTCTATGCGATAAGCTCATTCACGCATAATCGACACCTGCGTCGGGCAAGCCAGCCGCATGTCTGCGAAAAAAAAGCTTCGATGGCATCGTAGGCGTCGTGGCTTGTGCAACGATGCATGATGTTTGAAATTTCACGATTAACCTTCAACTCACTGAATCTCTGGCAAGCCCATTAGTAGGGAGTTGCGACCCTAAGGTTGTGTTTCGGAGATGAAACTTGATATGTTTGACAGATATATAAATATATATATATACAGCGATGTGTGACGACTTCATCGCATCCAGCCTACTTTATCGCATCCGGCCTTTATCTTATGCTAATCTATCGTATACAGCATACAATTTGGCGAACCATGAATCCAACCAATGCGAAATTGTACTGATCTTACCTAGCTATCTGGCATGTATGCGTCGGTCCCTCCAACCTGCTAGTTTTTTAGGGAACATCTTAGCAGAGTCCACTGTTTTGAACGGTGTAGATCCTTCGAAACGTTAATGCAGCATCTGGGGATGCTTGATTTTTAAAGGCCCTCGCTGACAGCTGGAAATTTGGGCCGAAGAATCAGCCTCCCAATGCGTGTGCCAGACACATTGTGGGTTTCCCCATGAGTTGTTTATTTTTAGGACTTGCGGACTGCAATAAATAAATATGTAATGCTATACCTTGTTAGGCCATTGGGTTGTGATGAAATGGAGGTGCATGCGGAGCAGTTGATGTGGGGGTGGAAACCTGGCTCGGGTACTGCTGTCCGGCCAGCACCATGGGAGGCATTTGCGGATAGGCGAATTGCATTGGGACGCCACACTGCGACACGAATTGCGGCATGAAGGGCACTGGCATGGGCTGCATGTACATCATCTGGCCTGGATCGCCCATAACGAACATTGGCTGCGGGTATGGCACGGGCGCCGGGGCCGGTGCTGTCGTGGGCGATTGCTGGGCCGGGTGAGGCATCGGGCTAACGTGCGTTGAGGATGATTGCGGGCTCTGAAGCGAAGGCAACGCTGAGGGAAGCGACGGAGCCAAGACTTGCGGGAGCTGAGTGACCGGGGGGACCTGCTGTGAGGCCTGCAGAGGCTGCGAGACCTGGCCATGCGATTGAGAGGGCACCTGAGAGGTCGCCTGCGGGGTCACTTGGGGATTAGCCTGTGCTGGAAGAGGCAAGGCGTCGCGAGAGGCGACAGCCTGTGAAGCCAGACCAAAAAGCGACTGCTGGGACTGCTGCGGGGCATAATGCCTTGCCAACGGGCTGGTTGATGCACGAGATGAAAATGTGTGCGTGTGATGCGCGAATGGAGGTGGAGAGGGCTCGTTCCTCGACGTGGCCTGCGCCGAGGCAGACCCGCTAAGGCCCTTCAGTACCATGTTGGTGTGCAAGCTGCGAGGGGGCATGACTGTCTGCTGGCGGACCTGGGTCTCACCTGTGCGCACGCGAGTGAGGTCCGTCGACAGGTTTTGGCGAATTGTCTGATAGCTCTGAGGCTCGCCGGCGTGGACAGTGTAGACATGCTGCCGCAAGTTGTCTAATCGGGAGAACGCGCGACCGCATTTACACTGGAAAGGTCTCTCGCCCGTATGCTTGCGAATATGCCTGGCGAGATGTTCTGAGCGCGAGAAGCACATTCTGCAGTCGCCAAAACCTGTGCACTGGAAGAGTTTACCCCCCCGCTTCGCCTTGCTGAGGTGGTCGGCCTGAACCTGCCTGTACCGCATCAGAGGCGTCTGTTGACGCGCAGAGGGCCTCACAGACTCCTTCATCTGCACGTCCTGCGAGTCCATTGAGGAGTCCATTGAAGAATCCATTGAAGAATCCGCAGAATTCGGAGGAGAGCGGGCATGCTCAGATGCAACCTCAGGCCGGGGCGAGTGCTCTGCAAGGTTGGAGGCCGTAGAGGATGGTTCAGATGCAGAGGATCCCGCAGAAGCAGGAGTCAAGGATGCTTGTTGAGTGTCTGTGGGAGCAGATTGGGTAGTTTGCTGTGCTGTTGGTTCGGCAGTAGGTTGAGAGTCAGCAGACGCAGCAGTCTGCTGTGGAGAGGGAGCAGAAGTAGGAGAGGAAGAGGAAGGATCTGCCTGAGGTGCGCTAGAAGGTGGCTCAGGATTTTCTGTGGATTCTTGCTTGGCAAGCTTCGTCACAGGAGAAGTCTGCCAGTCCACTTTTGCCGAGAGCGGCGGGGTCATTGGCCGGCTCAATTCGGAAACCTCGGTGCTGCCACTTACGGGTATCGGGTTGGTAGGACCGGCAGATTCGCGAGGTTTCCCGGGCGAAGCGCTGTCTTCGGGGCTTGTAAGGCGTGCTGCCGAGCCAGTGCTCATTGATGAAGAAATGTCAATCGTAGGGATGCGCGGGAAAGCAAGTAGAGAGCTCGAGGAAGAGGGGGGAGCCAAGGGCTGGTTCAGTGCTGGTTCCGTGAGGGCAATGGCCATACGACGTCCAAAGGGAAAGGATGTCTGGGCTGTTGGACCAAGGGAACTGCGGGGTAGTGTCAATAATGCTGCTATGGGCTCTTTATTCAAACCGAGGAGCAAGTGTGAGATCAGGAAGCGCGGCGGTGAAAGGGGGATATATTGCAGTTTTAGTAACGGCGCCTTTAGGGTTCCTCAGGCACGTCGGGGCGAGGGTGGCATTGGGCGACCTCATGTTTTACCAGACGGTAGGCAGCTGACCCGACACTTAAGGCACAGAGCGGCTGCATGCTCTCACAGCTGGGCTAGGAAAGGAGGGAAGAAGCCGATGCTTAGCGTGCGCCTAAAAAAAATAAACGAGTGGGCCCTCGATCCTGTGAGGCCGGCTGGGAGGCACCGGGGCCCCCCGTGGCTATAAATGAGGCAGGTGCGTTAACACGACAGGCCCCGGCCTCCCTACCAGAGGATTTAGAAAGTTTTTTGTCCGAGGATCTCCACATGCTCGGTACTTATTCGGAACCTTGCAGCCGAGTTTGAGTCTTTTTTTGTCTGGCCTCACGCAAGGTGGCACCGGAAATCCGTGCACACATATTTTCAGCAGGCCGGGCCGAAGTCCAGGCACAGGAGGTGGGCTCAGAGCGCCAGCAGGGACCTAGGGTTTGCATACCTACCTCGAGTTCCGCCGGCCGCCTCAGGCGCAGCTTAGCTAATTTCGGTAAGCCACCGAGTCATATGCACTCAGCTGCGTGAGCCCTTAATCGCTGCGAGGCAGTGAAGATCGTATGCGTTTATTTTTGTCGTATCACCGACAGCCCTTCGCGAATAGGTGTTTCCGGTGTGTTCCTACATGGAACGTTGCGGCAAGCGTTCGCGCAAATCTCCGGCAGCGCAGGGGGCCCGTCTAACTCGCCCTTTGTTTCTCGTGCGTAAGCCCCCCTCCTGCCCTCCATCTTGCCTCCAATTGCTATGCTGCCATTACCGCTGTCGTCCCAATCAAGCACGCAAGCTACCTGCTCGGAAAGGCAGGCATCCCTTGTGCCGTACCGGTTAGGGTAGGGATCGTCCTCCCATGGCTTTGTAATGTGTACAGCTCACTGAGTTTCAGACGGCGTGCAGTACCTCGACGCAGCAGAGGAGGGGGAAGTGAAGAGGGGGGGCAGGGTCTGCCCTGTGGCACCCGCGATCCGGCAAAAGTTCACAAAGTTCCCGAGGCGGTGGGCGCGCCAACGTCCGCCAGCCCGTCGATGGGTCTTGCAAATCTTTTAATTAACTTTAATGTATGTACTATGTCGTGGCACTTCCTGTGTTTGAGGGGTGCAGGGGGAGGGTCGCGACTCGCTGCCGCCCCCCCCTTGCACCCCCTTCGAGATCGCGAAATTCTCCGATCGTTATGCCTGGGGCCCTGAATGCGCCTGTAGAAAGGCCCAAGTATATTCGGGGGTGCCTGAGAAGGTTCAATGAGATGCAGGGCAAGGACGGGGCAACTGTGGGGAGGGGGAACAAACGGAGAATCCAGGACACAGGGTTCGTGTTAGCCTTAAGCAAGCTTAAGGAGCATTTTGGGAAGTGGACTAGCGCAAAGTGCAAAGAATTCTTGGACCGCACGGCAGATCTGTGGGCGAACAGAAAACAAATTAGCCGCGATGGCCACGGAAAGCTCAATTCCTCGGCGCATTCTCAATAAACCAATGAATGCCCCCTGAATTTTGCTGAGTTCTGAGATGACTTAAACGCTGTGTAATAAACATATTAGGTAAACTTGATTGTCTATGGGTGCAGGTGCATATGTAGACCTCACCCCAGTGATAGTGACAGGAGCTGTAATTACTCCGCTGCGTGGCACAGCCAGATTTCATGCATAGCTCAGCACGTCCTCGAGAATTGGCCAGTTAGTTTATTATAGTGAGGGGCCAGACATTAATAGAATGTGGCCCCGCATGTAGGTATGTGATTAGACAAGTCAGATCGGCAAAATGGGGATTTGGTGCCTCGGCTTGGGGGGATTGCCTGCCATACTGCCCAGCAGTTGAACGCGCGGATTAGTGATGATCGGAGCCTCAAGCTCAATATAGCACGCACGGGAGTTTAGTACGCACGGGAGTTTAGCGCGCACAGGATTTTAGCGCGCACGGGAGCTTAGCACGCATGGGAGTTTAGCACGCACAGGATTTGGCACGCACAGGATTTGGCATGCACGAGAATTTAGCACGCACGAGAATTTAGCACGCACGAGGATTTAGCACGCACGGGAGTTTGGCACGCACGATAGTTTGGCACGCACGGGAGTCTAGCACGCACGGAAGCCTAGCACGCACAGAAGACTAGCACGCACGGGAAGTTAGCACGCACGGAAGCCTAGCACGCACGGGAGTTCAGCACGCACGGGAGGCCTAGCACGCATGGAAGCCTAGCACGCACAGGATTTGGCATGCACAGAAGTTTAGCACGCACGGAAGTTCAGCACGTACGGAAGTTCAGCATGCACAGGAGGCCTGCTCCTGTTTAGGCTGGACGGTCACGTCGACGACCTCGGACTCGGGCTGGTCCTGCGGCTGCGGGATTTCCATGCCGGCGAGCTCCGTGGCGATTTTTTTGAACAGGGGCTTGACATTGTAACCTTGCTTGGCACTGGCCTCCTTGAAGATCGCTCCGACCTGTCGCGCCTTTTCCTCGCCTTCTTCTTTCGAGACCTGGCGCTGGTCCTGCAGGTCGCACTTGTTTCCGACGAGAACAATGAGCGCCTGGCCCTGCCGCTCGGCCTGGACGTCCTCAATCCATTTCCCGGCAGCCTCGAAGGATTTCGCGTCTGTGACGTCGTAAACCACTACGGCAACGTTCGAGTCCCGGATATACGACGGAACCAGCGTTCTGAACCGCTCCTGCCCGGCGGTGTCCCATAGTTGTAGGCGGATGGTCCTGTCCGAAAGGTAGATAGTCTTGGACATGAAGTCGATGCCGACGGTGGCCTTGTACTGCGTGTCGAATTTGTCGTACATGAACCGCGACAGCAGCGATGTCTTGCCAACGCTCTGGTCGCCCAGAAATACCAGCTTATGCTTGATCATGGCGGTCACAGAGTCTTGTGGGTGGGCGTGAGAGTCTCGAGATACTGATGTAATTGGAACAGTAAGTAACCCAAAAACAAAAACCTGCCAACCGACGCTGTTTTTAAACTTGGCAGTATCAGGGATTGGCCGGGATGTTGGCACAACGCTGAAAGTCGTGGAGTGCGCTCGCTTTTCGGGTCCTCCAAACGGCGTGGCCTGGATATTTGCTGTGAGGCGAGAAATGCTTAGCCTTATGTAGTCTCGTTCGTGGCCTCTCGCTTCGCTATTCTCGAGGTCACATGTTACGGCCCCCCCCCCCCTTCTATCGCGAAGCACTGGGGTCTGTGGTGCTTCTGATAGTATGGACTTGAGCAAGTCCTCAACGGCCTACGTTGAGCGTCTCATTGAGCAGGATGGGAAGCCCAAGATTCTGCTATTGGACACAGATACTACGGCTATCCTGTCTCTGGCGACGTCTCAGTCGGCGCTGCTCAAGAACGATGTTTTTCTCATCGACAAAGTGGCCAATCCATCTCGACAGAAGTTGAGACATTTGGACTGCACAGTGTTTGTGCGACCTAGCTCTGAGTCGATTCAGGCCATCATTGACGAGCTCAGAGTGCCTCGCTACGGAAAGTACACGCTCGTCTTCACAAACGTCGTGCGCAAATCCCAGCTGGAACGTCTTGCAGAGGCGGACGACCATGAGGTGGTCTCGCGCGTGCAGGAGATGTTTTTGGACTGGAAGAAAATTAACAACGATTTGTTCAGCTGTGGCGTTCCAGACGTCTGGCAGTCTTTATCGACCTGGTCAACCGATAGTCTGGAGGATTCGGTGAACTCTGTATTCGCTGTTCTGGGCAGCTTGCGATTGGGCCATCCCAGTATTCGTTTTGAGTCCAACAGTGCCGTGGGACGGAAGTTCGCCTCGCAGCTGGATGCGCATCTTACGCAACACGAGGGTGCGCTACCGAAATCAAGCACGCGAAATACGGTGGTGCTCGTTCTCGACAGGCTCAATGACCCGGTCACTCCTCTCATTTCGCATTGGACGTATCAGGCCATGGTCGACGAGATCCTCGGCATCGCAAACAATAGGGTCGATCTGAGCCATGCTGCGGACGTGCCCCAGTCCCATCGCGAAATTGTTCTCTCTCAAGATCAGGACACCTTCTTCAGCGACACGATGTACCTGAACTTTGGCGACTTGGGCGCCGCGGTGCGAGACTATGTTCAGCATTATAGTAAGCGCACAAAATCCTCGCAGCAGCTTGAGTCTGTGGCGGATATCAAAAAGTTCGTTGACGGCCTTCCTGAATTCAAGAAAATGCAGAGCAACACCACCAAGCACGTCAGTCTAGTTGGGGAGCTGAGCCGTTTAGTCGACCATGACCATTTGCTAGCCATCAGCGAGGTCGAGCAAAGCTTGGCGTGTAATGAGAACCATGCACAGGATTTACAAAGCATCAAGGATTTCATTGCTTCTCCCGATGTGTCCATATACCTGAAATACCGCCTTACTGCTCTGTACGGCCTCCGCTACAGGAACAACCCGAATGCTGTTACTGAGCAGCTTCTGCAGGCCTTGAAGGCTAACAACAACGTATACGAGGCTGAGGAGCTTGAGCAAGCTGTCCGCAACTTACTTGGCGCTTTTAGCTCTTCAAGATACCCACAAGAAGATTTGTTCAAACAAGGATCTATTTTCATGCGTGCCCAACAGGGCTTGAAGGGCTTGAGAGGAGTTGAAAACGTATACACCCAGCACAAGGCTTTGCTAGACGGAATCTTGGCACAACAGCTCAAGAACAAGCTGCCCCGAGAGAAGTACCCCTATGTTTCACGATCAACAGATACCGAACCCACAAACATTGTCGTCTTCTACGTTGGTGGGGCCACTTTTGAGGAGGCCAGGATTGTTGGCGAATTTAACAGAGAGGGCTCGAAGCAGAGTATCATGCTCGGGGGTACAGACATTGTCAACCCAAATAAATTTCTCACAGCTTTAAGCAAGGCTCAAGCTAGTGGTCGATAACCTTGACAAACAGAATGAGGGCAATAGTTCTCAAGCATCAGGGGTAGATTGAACTCGAAGAAACGAGCAATATCGGCCAACGCGTATCCTCCTGAGGTTTGGTAAATCTTTGGATGAGACGAGATCATCCTTAACGAGAAGAGTCGCAAGGCTATCAAGCGCGCAGCTTCTGTAGATCATAACCTCATGCAGAATGATGTTGTGGCTGATTACCAGCGACTTCTCTATGATTGATGCAATTATTTATTCACACTCAAAATTCATCGGTAACTGACTTTCTTGGTGTAGTATTCAGTGTAGCCATCAGAATATTGTATTCACTGTATAGCGTTCAGAACTAACTGTACAGCACCAGCAAATTTGCACTAGCAGTACTTACAAGTGACATGTGAATTATTCACACTAACTGAGTGCCATTAACTGGTTAGCGTTAACAGCATAGAATATTGAGGACTGAGCAGTATGGTTCTCTAGAGTAAATAGCATGAACAGTATCGATTACTATACAGTGTAGAATGAACAAAATAGCATTCACAAAGTCGTATGAAAAGTATATGTTGGACAGTATCGATTACTATGCAGTGTAGAATGAACAGAATAGCATTCACAGTGTCGTATGAAAAGTATATGTTGGACAGTATCGATTACTATACAGTGTAGAATGAACAAAATAGCATTCACAGTGTCGTATGAAAAGTATATGTTGGACAGTATCGATTACTATGCAGTGTAGAATGAACAGAATAGCATTTACAGTGTCGTATGAAAAGTATATGTTGGACAGTATCGATTACTGTACAGTGTAGATTGAACAGAATAGCATCCACAGTGTCGTATGAAAAGTATATGTTGGACAGTGTAGAAAATTGTAGAATTAACGATATAGAATGAACAGATTAGCATTCACGGTGTAGAGTGAATAATTAAGAACACATAGAATGAATAATGTGAAATGAACAGTATAGAATATTATGGGATTAACAGTATGGAAGAAACTAGCATTCGCAGTGTAGTATGAACAATATATGTTGAGCATTATAAACTTCCATAGAATGAACGATTCAAAATGAATGAACATTCACATTATAACATGTTGCCTTGTAGTACACAACTAATATTGAGCCACATCAATTTTGGACCCTGCCCTGCGTCGCGTTCTTTGTCACCAATATTGTCACCACGAATCCCACACGTAAGTAACACAGACACTCGCCCAACTGGAGAGCATTTGACCGGGAAGTTCAACATGCCAGGAAGCGAGGTCGGTGTTCCCGACAAGATGACCGTCTTTCAGCGGTGTGTGAGCGGCTTCAACCGCTCTGGACTGCCTGCAGATGAGGCACGAAGCCTGCTGACGCAGCTCGTCCATCTGTTCTACGTTGGCGACTCGTTTATGGAATCCGAGGCTACACAGCTGTTCTTCACTATAACGAAGCTCTTCCAGAAGGAGAGTGCCGGGCTGAAGCAGATGATATATCTCGCCATCAAGGAACTTGTGCCTCTCACGGACAACGTCATAATGGGCACCTCTGTACTGATGCGCGACGTTCAGCAGTCCCATTCCTCGGCCGAGGCTGCTTTGTATCGTCCTCAGGCCCTACGTGCTCTCTGCCGTATTCTCGATGCCGGCGCTGTCGAGGGCATGGACCGTCTGATGCGCACTGCCATTGTCGACAAGGATGAGAGCGTGTCAAGCGCAGCTCTCGTGTCCTCTTATCACCTGCTTGGAATTGCTAGGGACTCGGTGAAGCGCTGGGCGACGGAAATACAGGAAGCATGTGGCTCCTCAAACATCTCTCAGTACCATGCGCTTGGTTTACTCCACGAGGTTAGACGTCATGATCCAATGGCACTGCTCAAGCTTGTTGTCTCTCTCGCTGAACAGAACAAGATCGTCGACGCAAACGCTCAGGCACTGCATATTCGCTACGTTGGCGAGTTATTGGTGGATCAGCCTAACCAGCCACAGCTTCTGCACATTTTGAAGTCTTACCTGCACAACCGGTCCGACATTGTTGCATTGGAGGCCGCAAAGGCAGCGTTGATCGTGCCAAATGCGAATGACGAGCTCGTATCATCGGCAGTTGGCGTGCTTAGGGCCTACCTCGAGTCGCCAAGGGCAACTTCACGGTTTGCAGCCATTAGAGCCCTCAACCGCTTCGCAGGAGTGCGCCCAGAAATCATTTCCGCGTGCAACGACGAGATCGAGCAGCTCATCACAGACAGCAACCAATCAATCGCCACATACGCTATTACAGCACTTCTAAAAACGGGCTCCGAGTCCAGCGTCGATAGCCTCATCGATCGTATTTCTAACATTCTTCGCGATATCCCCGATGATTTCAAGCTTGTCGTTGTCGACGCCGTGCGGAGTCTCGCCAAACGCTTCCCTACAAAGCACGACAAGATGCTCGACTTTCTCGCCGACACGCTACAGCACCATGGTCATTTCGAGCTCAAGCTGGCTCTCGTCGAGGCAATTAGCGATGTGCTTCATGCCGATTCGGCCTCAGACTCCCTGAACAATGCCCTCATGATGCTCTGCGAGACTATTGAAGACTCTGAGTACCCCGAGGTGACCATCCGCGTCCTTCACCTGCTCGGCAGCGCGGGCCCTTCGGCCTCCAAACCGAGCACTTACGTGCGCTTTATCTACAATCGCGTCATTCTTGAAAACTCAGTCGTGCGTGCGGCCGCCATCAGCGCCCTATCTAAATTCGCCGATGTCGTCCCTGGTGCCAGGCGCCTCATCGACCGCAGCCTCAAGGATCCTAATGATGAGGTACGTGATCGCGCCTCTATTGCTTTTGTTGCCGAAGTTTCCACCCTTCCCAACCGCAAGATGGCCATGGGCGACCTTGAATCGAAGCTCATGGCATATCTCAATGACGTTGAAAACCTAAGCAAGCCGTTTGACGCTTCAAAGGTCCAACTCATAAGCGACGAAGAAAGATTAAAGACTCGCATCGTCACAGAGGTCAGTGTGGCTGCTGAGGAGGATCTCACTACCAACAGCAAGCCTGGCAGCTCTCAGGGGCCGGCAACAGGATCGGCTGGCAGCGCAGCAAGCATATCAGTGCCAGAGGTCGATTTCTCTGCACAGTTCGAGAGTATTCCTGAAATTGCTGCTCTGGGCAAGCTGCTCCATACTGGCTCTACACAGAAGCTTACTGATGAAGATCTGGAGTATGTTGTCAAGGCCAGAACACATATGTTCGAAAACCATATTCTGCTGCAGTATGACGTTCAAAATAATTACGAGCTCAATCTTACGGACCTGACCGTCGAGACCAGTCTCGATTCTGTTCTTGAAGAGCACCTTGAGTCAAAATTCGTGATTCCCATTGCGTCTCTGGGAGCAAATGCTGCCAATTCTACATATGTTGCCTTTGAGCGGAACGGCCTGAGTGTCGGATACATCGGCTCGACTCTGCGGTTCCACGTCGACGGCGATCAGGATGAGTATCCGATCGACGATCTCGAACTTCGTCCTGCGGACTATATCCGTCTTGGCGCTACATCTGGGCCCGGAGAGCACGAAGCCTTGTGGCAGGAACCCAACTTGTTCGAAGAGAAGGCGGTAAGCCAGCTCAAATCATGCTCCTCGTTGAGTGAGGCCGCCGTCTACCTGCAGACCCAGCTTGGAATGTCCAACTGCGGACCCATACCTCTCGAAACTGACACTTCCGCTAACTTGCTTCTGAAGGGCGAGTCTGCTGTATCCCATAAACCAGTTCTCGTGAAGGCGCAGCTTATAAAGAGCTCTCGATCAGGAATCGCAGGCCGGTTCACAGTGCGCAGCGAAGATGAGGAGGCTACTGTTCTTGTTGCAGATGGTATTTAGGCAGAATAAATATTCTCGCTATACTAAAAATGTTTAGAGTTGCACCTAAAAGTGATAATATCTCATTCGCTGCATCGAAAATAACTCAGAACTGTTGGATGGTGTTATTTTTAATTGGAGTTAAAGTCTTCAAAGCTCTGCCTTCTCACAGGCTGTCCATTTTATGATTAATAAATCCTAGGCACCGAAAGTCGTCAAGTCGTAAAGTTTTCGATAGTCAAGATCGCGTCATGTGGCCTCACTTGACCGTTGCCAAAACGTTGCGAAATTTCACTGCAAGGTGCCAAAAAGGGTTTCGTTTCTGAACAGACGCAACGTCAAAAATGCCTCCCAAGAAGCAAAAGGAAGAGACCAAAGTCCAGCTAGGCCGACCAGGAAACAATCTCAAGAGCGGAATTGTCGGGCTGGCTAACGTCGGCAAGTCTACATTCTTCCAGGCTATCACCAGATGTCCTTTGGGAAACCCCGCAAACTACCCTTTCGCTACTATCGAGCCTGAGGAGGCTCGAGTTATTGTGCCTTCGCCAAGGTTCGACACTCTTGTGGAGAAATACAAGCCCAAGAGCGAGGTTCCTGCGTTTCTTACCATTTACGATATCGCCGGGCTGACCAAAGGTGCTGCGGAAGGTGAGGGACTTGGAAACGCCTTTTTGAGCAACATCCGAGCAGTCGATGCCATTTACCAGGTTGTGCGATGCTTCGATGATGCCGATATCATCCATATTGAGGGTGATGTTGACCCTGTCCGTGACTTGAAGATCATCAACGATGAGCTGCGTTTCAAGGACATCGAGTTCGTGAAGAAAGCCATCGAGTCGACTGACAAGCTGGCCAGAAGAGGCGGGCAAAGCATGGAGGTCAAGCAGGCCAAGGATGAGGTTGAGTCCATGACCCAGATGCTCGAAATGCTTGAGAGTGGAAAAAAGATCTACCACGGTGAATGGACTCCCAAGCAGGTTGAGCTTATCAATGGCTTGTATTTGTTGACCGCCAAACCCACTATCTATCTTGTGAACCTTAGTGAGCGCGACTATATTCGCAAGAAGAACAAGCACCTGCTCGGTATCAAGGAGTGGGTGGACACGAACTCGCCGGGAGATCTTATTATTCCCATCAGCGTCAACCTCGAGTCCCGTCTTTCGCACATGGAGACTGACGAGGAGCGCGAAGAGGAGCTCAAGAAGTTGGGAACACAGTCGATTCTGCCTAAAATTGTCACCACTATGCGATCTGCTCTTGGCTTGATCTCCTTCTTCACATGTGGCCCCGACGAGGTGCGCGAGTGGACCATTCGCAAGGGCACCAAGGCCCCTCAAGCTGCGGGCGTGATCCATGGTGACCTCCAGAAGACATTCATTCTTGCTCAGATCACACACTACGCGGATCTCATAGAGCTAGGCGACGACGCCGCGGTGAAGGCCAACGGTAAGCTCCATCAGAAGGGCAAAGAGTATGTGATTGAGGACGGTGATATTGTTTATTTCCGCGCTGCTGCCGGTAAGAACTAAGCTGGCTAATCAGTAAATAGTAATAATTTGAATACAAGTGTAAACGGCTGTCCTCGAATGCTCATCGATCTTATTAGCCTCAATTAAGGTCAAGGGTCCGCATTGGCCAAGGTTAGGGCCTGTCTGGGCGACGTGCCCTGACATGTTCCCCAGACGAGTTATTCTTACGATCGCGACATCACTGCAATTCATTGATATGTTTGAAGCAATAGACTCAATTGACACTCAATCGCTTATTTTACCAGCGCTCCTGGCGCTGTTTGGTGTTTTCAATCCAATTTCTTCATTTAAGGCAGTGAGCCGCCGGACCTTCGGGAAGTGGCGCTATGTAGTCTATCCTGCATTCGTTTTATCTCACAGCGTAGCAGCAGCATTCGACCCGCTTCTTGTTGTGTTGCTGAGTGTCGTGTTTCCTGGAGCCCTCGACACACTACTGGAAACGTACTATTTTATATTCGGGAAGGCTAGCCCACAGCCTCTTCGTCCGCTAGGTTTTAATGAGTTGGAGGGCGCATTGAGCTTCATCAGGGGAAGAAACCCCACCGTTACTGAGTTTGTGCATGTCATGGAGAATCTGTTTGGATTTGAGACCGCTTACGACGCACTCACCAGCCCGTTTGTTCGCCTCGCTGAAGACGGAACGCTGAGATGTGTGGAACCGAGAAAACCCGACTCTAAAATATTACTCTAGTTAACAGATTATAAATAACGAATCACTGAGAATCATTGACACTGTAAGCAAGCGCTTCCCAGGCCAAACTCCATCCTGGGTTCATGAATACGGCACGTTGGCAGTTTTGAAGTCCACCGGCTTCGATCAGAGCCTGTGTCTGGACCTCATCATTTACTTTGCCTTCTGCAAGAAGCAGGGCCTGTTCCTTATCTACGTGCCTCCAGAGATGATAGTCACTGGGCCATTGATATACAGCTCTTTGGAAGCTTTCATTATCTCCATCGAGTAATGACAGCAGCCGGCAGGCCTGCGCCAACTGCTCCCCTTGAATGTCTGGCACCATCAGCGCCTTCAGTTCGTCCCTGGAGGCATTCTTGATACTTTCGTCACCTTCGAGTATGCCAATGGCTCCTAAAAGTAACACAATCTTGATAGTTGGTCCACTCTCCTCAACCATTCCGAAAAGCTGGTCTAGCGCCACTTGGCGAGCGTCCGCGTTCTGTGATGCATACAATACTTTGACGAGTAAGCTTAGAACGTCCTCCTGTTCGTCTGCAGTTGCAGCATTTAGCGCCTCAGTGAAACTCTCGATCGCAGAGTCAAGTTCACCTAGAAAGTATTGAGACAAGCCAGCCGTCAATAACGCCCCGAGCCGCTCTATGCTGGTGTAACCTGAGTCGCTGTTCTGTACTATTTCACAGGACTTCAGTGCATCTTCGTACCTTCTTGAAGACAGCTGCACTCGCGCGACGTGAGGCCAAGCTTGAATGAGCTCAAGATGAGCAATACTGGATTCATAGTCTCCAGTCCGTTCGAGTAACAGCCCCATTATTAAGTTCGCCTCTTTGTGGTACGGTTCGAGACTCAGAAGTTTTGTTAGAGCGCCCAAGCATGCAGGTGTGGGTCGCGCAAAATGCATCTCGACTTCTTTCAACGCAAACGCAAAAGACACAAGGCTGTCATTGGAGCTTAGCGTATACGCATACTCCAACGTACGGTAAATATTCTCATTCGACTTGTTTTTGAGCTGGGTCTCGGCCAAAGCTTGGACAATCCAAGCCCTCGGATGTTCGGGCTCTAAGCTCAACGCCCTTTCAACGGCCTCAACCGCTAACTCAGAGTCACCAATTGATATGTACAAGCCGCCAAGATTGACCCAAGTGTCTGGGTTACGACCATTCAAACTCAATGCTCGTATGAAGCAATGCTGCGAAACTCGAGGGTTTTTGGTTAACAGAAGGAGACCGTAACCATTCCAAAGTCCTTCATTCCTGGGTTCTAGAGCGATAGCTGCTTGATACTGTTTTGACGCCTCTTCGAATTTATCGGCTGCGGTTAAGGATTGAGCAGCGATGGCATGAGCAGAGACTCTGCGAGGTTTGGGCTCTTTACTGGAAAGCTCAACGAAGGTTGTTGAGAACTGCACTGCCATCTCAAAAAGACTTCCGCCTTCAGTATTTGATAATTTCCTGACGAGCCTGTTGAGCGGCAAAGCAATGGAGTCAGGAAGCTGCTTATTATGACCTTCGGTTTTAGTGCTGGTCTCGTACCCCATTTCTTGAAGCAGAAGCACTGCTTCCGCTGATTCACCCCAGAATAAGCCGGTCGGCTCATGTTCTACGGAAGCTTCAATGGTTGTCAGAGCCGTCACCATCTCGTCAATGGCGTCCGAAAGCATGGCTTTCCCAAGAAGATATCTAACCGCATGCAGTGATTGGTCAACCGAAGCCCATTGCAGAGCCACCGAATACTCAGGTGAATACTTGATGGCCGCTTTGAGCGAGGCAGCTGAGGATGGGAATTGTAGCATGTTGCGCTGAGCTAGACTCAAGATGTACAAAGCCGAAAAGTTTGTGGGCTCTAATTTCAAGGCGCGCTGAAGGGCCTTCACTGCGCTAGAATAACGTCCACTGTGTATATAAGCCTCTCCAAGACCAACCCAGGCTTGGACATCAATAGTTTTAGAACGCAAACATTTTTGAAAATATTTGACCGCTTCGTCGTACTTGAGCTGGTTCAAGCACGCGATCCCCATCGCTCTGTATGGCCAATCAACGTCTTTGAGGTTCTTCACTTTGGCAGATGTCAAGACCGTTGAGGCTATAACTTCTACGAGATCCCACTGAGAGTTACTCGCGAAATCCACAGACAGTTTTTCCGCAGCGATGAGCTCACCACTGTCTAATTCTAGGGCTTTGTAGTAGCATCTCTGCGCACGCTGCTTATCATGGGAAATCTCCTCGAAGAACAAACCCAAATAAGTGAACGCAGGCGCGTAATTTTTTGAGTACTCCAAAGAGGCTGTAAGGCTCTTGAAGCACGCTTCGTAATCCTTTTGTATCCAACGTGCATAGCCAATCTTGAAAGTTAGCTCAGCGTTGCGAAGTGGGGTATTTTTGACGGAGATGCATCGTGAGAGGCCTTCGATACCGCGTTCGATCTCATCTCTCTGAATAAATAACCATGACAACTCTGAGAGCGCTAAATCGTTATCAGGGTTAACCGATACGACGTTCTCCAAGAGTTCAATGGCTTTTACACTATCACCTCTTTGTGATAAGATCAAGCCTTTGCCAACCAAAGCTTCGAGGTTATCAGGATCTTGACTAAGAACGTCCTCGTATATATCAAGTGCAAGCCCAAAGTTTTTGGGAGCTTGGAAGTTGGTATAAGCTGAGGCAGTGATCAGATTGAACCTTAGTAGAGCAGCTCTCATGTCCATCCCGAAAATGTTCTGCCGGTCGTGTGCCTTCTGTACTCCCTGGCGAGCAGCGTCCAAAGCGGATTCGTAAAGCCCGTGCGTTACAAAGAAACGAGCCGTGAGAAGCCACCCATAGACAGAATCTCCATGGTATGAGAGAAATCGACGAGCCCTGAGATCAGCAAGTTGATTGACTGAGAGAAATCCTCGAATGACTTGAGATAGTTGACTTTCGGGAAACTTATGCTGATACGCACATACGGCCAACTCCGGAGACCGAACTCTGTCGTCTTCATTGTTGGCTTTGAGGGACAGGGATCCGAGCTCCTGACCTAGATCCTCTTCCTCGCTATCCTTAGAATTCAGTTCAGGTGATTGGCTCGAGGACTTGCTTTCCTTTCTCTTACGGCGGTTACGCTGAGCATTTTTCTTAGACGCGCTCGGGTTGAGCATATTGGCCGGGAAGTCTTGAATGTCAATACTGGGCATATCCCAGTCCCAAACGAGCTCCCAAGCAAGAGGCTTTGTGGGTGTGAAAATGGCCATTCCCTCCGCGAGACTCTTGATCTGCAAGCGAGTCTCCGCAACAAGGCTTTTTTCACTGGCGTGGACAGAAGTTCTCAATTTCAAAACTAAGAGCTCTAACAAGTCTGATTCCGCCGCACGTCGAGTCTCATCGTCGTCCTCCGTATAGATTTGCCTGTTTAAAAGTTCCTCAAGAAAAGAGTCTCTGATGAGCTGGAGACGGTCCAGCGTCGCTTTTCCCTCCGTATATGCAATACTCTGCTTCAGCTTGGCAGATATTGAAGCCATATTTTTGGCCAATGTACGCTGGCGATGATATATGAGTTCCGGCAGAGCATTTCTGTCCAGTATCGGGGGGTTGAGAGTTTCAAGTAGCTCGTATATCCGCCGGGTCGTTTCTGGAGTTGAGTCTAAGGGAGCAATTTGGAGCTCTAAAAGACGCTCTAGCAACGCTCCGCTCTCAGAGTTCAGAGAATTCATACCGGACTTGGACGCATTAGCTTGCACCACTTTTCTAAGCCTTGAAAAACAAGCCTCAGCTTCAGTCTCGATATTCTCTCGGGTGTATCCTGGAGGTGACATGGACAATCTATGTAGCACTTCGATGGATGCTTCAAAGTATTTAGTGAAGTTCTTGAGGCCAACATACGCTTGCGCCAAGCCCTTCCATGCCGGTAGAGAGTTTGGCTCCAAGCTCAGAGCTTTGTTCAGGATTGGGATTGATTCCTCTTTGCGATCGAGTCGTTGCAAACAAACACCTTTGATCAAAAGCGCTGCTACAAGATCAGGCTCATCTTCCAGAATGTCATCAACTATACTTATGCTTTCTTCTGGTCTTGAACCTATGTATTTTTTGGCCTGCTTTAAGGCCTCCTTCGATGACATGCAATATACACTTTTTGTTCAATCGTGTATGGTGGTACCTGAAATGCTAGCCCTCGAGACTCCGTTGTGGCTCACATGATCTCCATACATATCCGGAGCGGTCGAACACTGTGTACAGGCTTTTGCTGAGACTAGTTTTGAGCATTTGAAAACAGTAGAATTAAATTAAATATTACGAAAAAAGATATGCTGAAGATTTGGTAACGATTCGGCCGCAGAATTATGTGTTCATCAATGGTTTGCGGCACAACTGTTTACAGTAAGAATGCCTGAACAAAGAGTGCTGTAGCAACCAAGCGGAACGAAGATACCTTGAGGCTAAAAGCACCATTGGAATAAGTAGGAGGGCCAGATACATTAGGTGCAGAACCGTCGGTCACCGGGATAGAACCACCACTATTAGGTCCCTGGCCAGACATGTCTCCTCCAGCTCCTGGACCGACGTTAGGAGTGGAATTACTGGGAGGTCCTCCTGAAGAGGAGCCACTATCGAAAGGTGGCTGGTCTGCAGATGTAGTCATACCATTTCCTGAAGCGGGCGAGATACCCGGAGGAGAACCAGATTCATTATTTGGTAGAGTCGAGTCGCTGGGGGAGGTACCCATGGAGGCAGGCCCTGCAGACGGAGTCGAATTGTCAAATCCTGAGCCTGCAGAGGGTGTAGAGGGGCCAGTAGAAAGATCAAGAGATTCATTGGAACCATTGGGAGAACTTGACGAGTCCATTGGGGAACCGGCCGATTGGTCAGGAGAAGCACTGCTCCCGGCCAGACCAGGAGCTCCTTCGGGACCATTGCTTCCAGCGTGGCCAGTTGGCTGGCTAGAAGTATTTCCTCCAGCGATGCCAGTGGGCTGAGCAGGAGTATTTCCTCCAGCGGGGCCAGTTGGCTGACCAGAGTTGTTGCCTCCAGCAACGCCAGTGGGCTGAACAGGAGTATTTCCTTCAGCGGGGCCAACTGGCTGAGCAGGAGAGTTTCCTCCAGCTGGGCCAACTGGCTGATTAGGGGGATTTTCCCCAGCTGGGCCAATTGGGTTATTAAGAGGATTTTCCCCAGCGGTGCCAGTTGACTGACTAGGTGTACTTCCCTCAGCTGGGCTGATTGGCAGTCCAGGAGTCTTTCCTTCTGCGGGGTCATATGGCTGAGCGGGAGTGTTCCCCCCAACAGTGCCAGCTGGCTGAGCAGAAGTGTTCCCCCCAACAGTGCCAGCTGGCTGAGCGGGAGCATTTCCTCCAGCTGAGCTAGCTGGCTGACTAGGGGGGTATTCCCCAGCTGAGCCAGCTGGATTGTTAGGCGGATTTTCCCCAGCGGGGCCGACTGGATGATTAGGCGAGTTGTCCCCAGCGGATCCTACTGGGTGACTAGGCGAATTGTCCCCAGGGGGTCCAACTGGGTGATTAGGCGGATTTTCACCAGCGGTGCCAGTTGACTGACTAGGAGGATTTTCAACAGCGGGGCCGGTTGGCGCGCATACGGTCGTAAAAGTAGTAGTGATAACCTGAGGAGTTCCGGGGTACTCAATGGTACAGCCCTGGCCGACACAAGAGGAGACGATCGTAGATGTAGTTAACTCAGGCGTAGGAGATCCTGGTGCAGGCACGGTTGGTGGGGCCAGCGTGGTAGTATAGGAGGTCACAACGCCAACAGGAGGGGCACTCGGGGGTCCGCCAGCTGGTGGTGTGGGCTGAGCAGTGCAAGAATCCCAGGGAAGAACGCTACCCGCGCCATCGACACAAGCACTAGTTGAGATCGTTGTGACTGGCGGAGGCTGGCACGTTGTATACGTCACTGTACATTGGGATTCAGCGCAGCTCATCGTCATGGTAGATGGCGGCAGAGTAAGTACTGATGTTACGGTGCTCGTAACATAGCCCGTCTGAGAAAGTGTGACTGGCACAATGCTGGGGTTCTCTGTCAGAGTCATCACTGTCGTGTAAGGTGACAGTGGTAGTGTCACCACCTCGGTCGAGCTAGAGCCAGGAATGGTGTAAAGAACCGTAGAGCCAGATCCTGTGATCGTTGATTCATATATGGAAGTTCCACCGTTCCCCATGGTTTTTGTCAAACTAACAATAGCGCCTGATATCGTGGACGTTACAACTGCAGTCATAGGACTGACGGTCGTGGTCAATGTGTACTCTGTGTTGGCATAGGCCTCGGTAGTTGTGAAGACGGTATTATAGGTAGTGACAAGCTCAGTTGCGACTGCGGTCCCTCCGAGCACACTAGTGGAGATTGCCAAAGACGAGGGGAGAGCAACAGTGTAAGTGCTGTAAAGTGGAGGAAGCTCAGTGACCGTGGTGTAAGTCATATCTGCCTGCGTAACAACTGTAGTACCAGTGGATCCCGGAACCGATGTTGTATAGACCTTGGTAACAACAGGAAGTGTCGAATAGATGACAGTTGTGTACGACGGAGTGATAGTTTGTGTAATGACCTGAGGTACATTAGTGACAGTCATGGTCTGAACCTGACCAGGAATCGTGACAGTATTAAGGCTTTCCGAGGGCATGAGAGTGATAGTCTTGACTGTAGTCTGATCCGGTAAGGTAGTGATCACAGTCTCAGTGGTCGGTGGAAGATTCGTGGTAATCGTCGTCGTGCTGGGAGCCTGGGTGATTGTGGATGTTTGAGTGATGACATCAGTCTCGACCATTGTCAGAGTGTACGTCTGAGACTCTGAAACAGTTGTCACAGAGGTTGATAGAATTGGCTGTGTCAGGGTGACCGTTCTTGTTTCGGGGAACCCTGTAGATGAGCAAGTGATAACGGTGGTGTAACCTGGTTGCGTGAACACAGTAGTGCTGATAGCGGCGTTGCCATTAACAACAGTCGATGTCACAAGTATAGTGGTAGCCTCTGCTGAAGGTGTGATGGTCATAACAGTAACAACCTCTGTCTGATCGGGGATTGTGGAAATCATTGTAGAGGAATCTGTGAGCTGCGAAATGTAAGTCGTATAGATTGTGGTGGGAATGTCAGTTGAGTATGAATCAGCTCCGGTGTAATAAGAGTCTGTAGGAACCACAGTGCTCGTAGATGTAACATCTGCCTCTGTACCAGGAAGCGTCGTGTAATAAGTAACGTCCTCGCCGGGTTGTTCTGTTGAATAAGTGTTCTCGGCAACAATTGTTGTTGGATAGCTCGTGACTATCGTGTCCGTTATCGTCTGAACGCCAGGAGGAAGCAAAATAGTTGTCAAGTAACCCGAGACAGCTGGCGTGAGCGTAGATGTCACAACACTGGGCATACCATTTCCACCAGATGTGATTGTTTCTATGATGACAGAACTTCCAGCACCGACTGTGTTGGTAACCGTAATTGTAGCCGGGGGAGCCGTAATTGCTGAGGTGCAGTCTTGCCCTGTAAAAGTCACGGTTGTGAACTGGGTCTGCATCGTGGTCACCACTATAGTTTGCGTTCCTGGGGAGATTGTCTCAACTATAGTAGAAGTAGAAGCAGGAATTGTCACAGTGCTCAACACCGGCGGCGGGGTGATGGTCGATACAAGCGTTGCAGTGCTTCCTTGCTGGGTCGTAGTAGATGTAAGCGTTGTACCAGTTATCACCAGAGTCGTCTCCTGCGTACCTCCAGGTATTGTCGTTGTAACCGTCGAGTATGCGGGTTGTCCCGTCAGAGTAATGGTCTGAGTTCCTTCATTGATAGTCGAATAAATTACAGTGGTAAGACCAGGGAGCGTCACAAGCTCGGTACGGGTAGTGGATAGAATCTCACTCTCTGTCATAAGTTCGGTAAAGGTGGTGGAATAATACTCACTCTCTGTCACAAGCTCGGTGAAGGTGGCGGAATGATACTCACTCTCTGTCACAAGCTCGGTAAAGGTGGTAGATTGAAACTCGCTCTGTGTCACAAGCTCGGTAAAGGTAGTGGGTTGAATTTCACTTTGTGTCACCGTAAAAGCCATTTCAGAAGTGAGAAGAACCGTGGTCACCGAAGCCTGCTGTGTGACGGTGGAGCCTTGCATAACGATAGTAGATGCAGACAACGTGATGGTGGTGTCGCTTTCGGAAACTGTTGTTTCAGAGACGGTGATAGTGGAGGCTTCCATAGTCACAGTAGAAGGTGACAACGTCACGGTCGCTTGATAAGATTCTGTCACGGTAATCACGCTAGTAGGTATGGGCGCATAAACTGTAGAGTCTTGCTGCACTGTCTGATACAAGGTCTGCGTAGAAGATTGAGTTTCGGTCTCAGTTTGAGCAGCGCCACTCTCGGTTAATGTGCTGGTAAAGCCTACGGAGATAATAGAGTTGCTTGACCCTCCTCCTTGGCTACAGCACTGACCTCCATGGAAAAAGGTCAAATCGGTAAAGTTGCTCATTTGAGCTTCACTATCGAACTTGGTAGATTGATTGAAGTCAATCTCAATTAGATTCTGTGATGCTTGAAGTCCACAAGCACGGCACTTATTGATACTATCCAAGTTCTGTTCCATCGCGAGGCAGCAGCCTCCGGTCACAGCGCAAAGAGTAAGCTGAGTCTCACTAGAATCACAATATTTAGCACACGATTCATCTAGTTTGTAACTCAAGAGCTCTGCATCGCTTGCCAAGAGAGAGCAACTCGTAGATCCTCCCAAGACTCCACCCAGAGCTCCCAAAGTAGCCTCAGCCCGTTCAGGAACTGTCAACAATGCAACAATAGCGGAAATAAAAGAAAGTTTCGCCATTTTACTCTTTGTGAATTTAAAGAGTATACGAATTAATTGGCGGCTGGTTTCAAGATAGTATTTCAACAAAAGTCGATGAGCGCAACTGAGTCCAAATCTCCAGTTTTTAAACTAAAACTACGAGAATTCAATCCTGCATAGCCGTTAAAGTTATGTATAGTCCATGAGTCTGTTCCTTAATTCAGACATATGTCAGGGCCAGGGGTATGCAACTCTAATGCAGACCGTGAGAAGGGGGGTGACGGATTATCTCTCGTTTGGTTCAAATGAAGATAAGGATGGCATACGCACTGAGTTCGCGCTGAGTCCGGAAGAATTTATGTCAGATACATAATAAACAGAGCTTTGTGATCAGCTAGCTTCCATAGTTTTCATATTTATACATTGTTGCAATCAAGGGCACTTTGCAATGGCCCATTGAGCCTACTTGTTCAAGTAGTCATACCTGTCTCTCAGTTTCTCACTCAACCAATGTAGTTGGGACGTGAACAATCGCGAGTTAGTGCCGCTCAAAATGCTCTTGCAACTGAAAAAAACCTTATTTGTCTTGAGTGTTTTAAGCTCCTCCACAAGTTAAGTAAGGAAAGTGTGAATTCGCTCAACACTTTCGGTCAAATTGAGCCCACATAAGCAAGTACAACGCTTTCGGAACTTAGATTAGCTCTGTGAGCTGACACAGGGATCTCTGTTTTAAGTGAGAACGGGCATGGCCTAATGCTTGTCGAGTCTAATTGGGAGATTTCCTTAGAGGGTATTCCAACCGGCGATGACATCTGCATACTATCTCAAAATAATCAGGCTCAGACTCAACGGTAATTTCGCCATGTCGTATAAAAAAGTCCACCAAAACTAGAGCACAATTATATTTGAACTCTCCTGAAAGCATTCTGCTTCTGACCTCTTGATAGCTCATGAGCTGAAAGTCCTCAGCTTCGCCATCTTGAGGTTCTGGGGTCAAGCCACCTTCAGAAGGTGCTTTCATTGGAATGTCGTAGATACACTCAACTTCTGGCTGATAGTATTTTGTAACTGGATCGATGAATTCATAAGTGACAACTCCGCAAGGTATGAGTCGAGGCTCCACGTACTCTTCTCGGAGCCCAGCTTCCTCTTCGCATTCCTTCAGCGCACACTGTTGAAACCCGAGATTATCGCCGAGGCCCCCTGCAACAGTATTGTCCAGCATTCCCGGATATGTCGGCTTCGTGAGAGCTCTTCTTGGTATCCAGATTTCCTTAGTTGTTGGACAGTATCCGGTTATGTGGCATCCATAGGTTACGATGCCAAATAGAGCCGCTGCGCTCCTTTCGATTGAGAAATAGATTTGTCCCCCGTTCGTGTAGCAATTATAGCGCTCATTTCTCCAGCCTGCCAAACAAGTGAATCGCCTGGATGTGCGCCAATGTTGTGTGAGTTCGGAGAACTTATCGTCCAAGCAGGTTGCGTCCGTGATTGTTATTTCGCGTACATCGTCTCGAACAGACAACCATGGTACGTCTTTCAGCGCTTTGGAAACGTCGTCAACAACTTTACCCAGCGTCACGCCATCATGCGATTTGAAGAGCCAAGCAGACCCGCTTGAATTATAAGGTGAATTGTCGACAATATCAATCAGCTTCAAAAACATCGATAAGCTAGGTTGAAATGAAGCTAGTCAAAACTTAGCTAATATTAGTACTGATCGACCAAGATCCGAGGGTTGTCGGACGCATTAGTTTGAAATTTAGGCTAAATACGATTACCTGTGGAGGTCTGGTGCTGTGACATCTTTATTCAATGTACAGGATATACAAGTTTCTCAATTCGTTCTACCCCGGATCTCGCACAGTTAGGGTTTAGCCTGATGGCTCCCAGAAGCGACTCTTTGTGCTGCAGAGCGACGTAATCCATGCTGTCGAGACCCTGAACTCAAGCAAAAGCCGATCCAGGAAAGCACCTCAGAAGTTCGTGTTGTGCTGAGAAGGTCATTTCGTAACGTTTTGAGAGTGTGTGATGGCACCGGCCAACAGTAAGATATATAAACAAGCATGCCAAATCTACATTTACATACTTGAGACCCGCAAGTCTCTATTTGGCGCAGGTAGGGCCGCATTCTAAATTAATCACTGTAGGCTTGAAAAACCTGCTTTTCTTCCCAATAAGTGAAAACCTGCAGCTTAATAGGTCAAGGGCACAACACTTCAAAAGTGACGCCATGAGGAGTAAAGAGGGGGGACGCAATAAATTCGATGATGCCAGTTTAAGGGGTCTAAAAGACAGAAAGCGAAGCACCTTCCATGTTCGAATAACCTTGTTTCCGAAATAGACACCTCCACGACACTGGGTGCCCTCGTCCGCGTTTGAAACGGGATCACCATGCGTTCTTAGTAGCGGAAATCCCTTCAGCAACCCCAACCTTCAATAGTTCAAACCGATAAGAAAGTGAAGCGGCTTTGTACTTTTCATGTCCCTGGAGAACGAGCGACGCATTGATCGCGCTAGGTACGCATCTGGACACTTGGTAGCGGCTGTGGGGGCGATATTCAGCAGCACTGACGCAGCAGAGAGCATTAACTTAAATCAAATAAGTTCACACAATTTAGCGCAGCCCAAGAACCGTTTCTACGATCTCACCTTCAGCAGGTCAGCCACTCGTGCATAAAACCCAGCCCTGAAGGTATAGATAAAGATAGTTTGGCAGAGCCCGTACCCAGATAAGGATCGAAACGGCGCGTTGGGGTTTTATATAGCTGCGAACCTCGTAGGACTAAACCGTGAGATCTGAGCACCAAGGACTTCAGATGGATCTGGAAAAGCAGGGAAATCTCAGCAGCGACTTGTCTGACACCCACAAGCAAATAGATGTTGGGAGTGTCACGACCGCTCCAGATAACTGGGAGTACCAACAGAAACCGCAAAGTCGAGGGTTTTTCCGTGACGTTATAGATGGTTTCAAAAGAGCAGATCTCTCGGGCATCGACACCGGAAATATGACCGATGCTGAGATCCACGAATATCTTACTTCGAAGGCCCCTCTCAAACGAAGCTTGAATACTCTGCAAATCGGTCTTATAGCCATCGGTGGAAGTATTGGAAGCGGTCTGTTCATTGGCAGTGGATCTTCGTTCACGACCGGTGGACCAGCAGGTGTCGTTATTGGGTTTGGTGTTATGGGAGTGATGATTTTCGCAACGCTTCATGCGATCGGTGAGCTTGCTGTCAGGTTTCCTCAAAACGGGAGCTTTTTAGCTCACGTCTCCCGATTCGTGGATCCCAGCTTTTCGCTCGCCATGGGCTGGAACTACCTCCTCCAATGGCTGGTTACATTTCCTCTCGAACTGATTAGTGCGTCGATCACGCTCGGATACTGGGACTCAGACAATAACGGCGCAACGCGCGTCAGTAAAGCGGCTTGGGTCTCCCTTTTCTATGCCTTCTGCATCGTTCTAAACCTGTTTGGCGCTAAAGGATATGGTTGGGGTGAGGCTGTTCTCAGTATCATCAAAGTTTGTGCTGTTCTGGGCTTCGCCATCTTTGGAATCGTTGTGAGCTGTGGTGGCTACTCTGGCACTTACGCAGAGCATGTCACACAACCAGACTACACTCACGGTCTCGTTGGCAAGTACATAGGAGGACACTTCTGGCATCATCCCGGTGCATTTGCATCCGGGGCAAAAGGCGTTTTCAGTGTCCTCGTCAATGCCGCATTCTCCTTTGCGGGAAGCGAGCTTGCTGGTCTTGCAGCTGCGGAGACTGCAAACCCATCTCGTGCGCTGCCAAAAGCTACCAAGCAGGTCTTTTGGCGAGTAGTCCTTTTCTACATCGTCTCGCTTACTCTGGTCGGGTGCCTGGTTCCTTACACAGATAACAGATTGGGCTCTACTGATGACGGAAGAGCGTCTCCCTTCGTAATCGCCATCAGCAACGCTAATGTGAAAGCTTTGCCGAGCATCTTCAATACCGTCATCTGCCTGGCCGTCCTCTCAGTTGGTAATGCATGTGTCTACGCTGCTTCTAGAACAATGGCCAGTCTGGCTGCTCAGGGATACGCGCCACGAATCTTCGCGTATATTGATCGTGAAGGAAGACCTTTGATGGGAATCGCTTTGGTGGCTGTTATTGGTCTCCTCTGTTTCCTTGCGGCAAGTGACAAACACACTGTCATTTTCAACTGGCTTCTGGCTTTGTCGGGACTGTCATCCGTTGTGACATGGGGCGCTATCAATCTGGCTCACATCCGATTCCGGATGGGTCTCCATCGTCAAGGGCGCTCTACAGATGAGCTCACCTTTAAAGCAGGTGCTGGGGTCTACGGATCAATCGTGGGCCTTGGCATTAATGTAGCAGTCATTGGCCTGCAATTCTGGATTGCCTTGTTCCCAGTAGGTGGATCTCCAAATGCCTCAGATTTCTTCCAGGCTTATCTGTCCATCCCCATCATCATTGTCTTCTATATTTTCGCCAAATTCGTCTATCTGCGGGACTACAAAACTTTGTTCATCAGAGCGAAGGATATGGATCTTGATTCCGGTGCCCGAGAGGTTGATAGGGAGGTTTTGAAACAGGAGATCCAAGAGGAAAACGAGAGGATCAGATCTCGAGGCTTTTTGTACAGAACATACAACTTCTGGTGTTAGACTAAGTGTTAATAAATTCATCTTATTGAGGTTTCGCACGATGTGGTGACATGGGGGTGTCTTTGCCGACCGCCTCTAAAACTCACGCCATTTCTGGGTTTGCTGTCGCAAAAATCACGTTCTGTCGACCATAAGAAGGGACGGTAACGTCTAGGCTGGAGTTTCACGATTTTTGAGTTGGAGTCTTAGTGGCTTGTAGAGTGTCTAATGAGCAAAAAAGCTTTTCCGCAGGTACTAAATCAAAAATACCAACACAACGTAACTCCAAATCTGGTTTCAATCAGTAGATCCTACTAGCTGCCCTCACCCAGATAAGGAACGATCAGACGGCCGCTGCAGAACCCTAGAATTTATCCTGATAACGCAACTGATTGTGGATCTGGCACCATGTGAGGGAGAAACTCAGATTGACAATGGCTTAGATGCCGGGTAATTTTCCGTTATCTCCGACAATTGTCTTATAACCAGCACAAGTACGTGGGAAGCTGAACAAGGTTGGCGTCATAATGGGAGATCTCGAGAAAGCAGGCGGGAAAGCCCAAACTGAGGTCGCGACCTCGATTGAGACAGTCAGTCTCAACCAAGAAACTGCTCCACCGAGTAAAGGTTTTTGGAGGGATTTGCGTGATAGTTTCAAGAGGGCCGACCTTGATGGCATTGATACCGAAGGGATGACCGAGGAGGAGATCCAAAGCTACTTAACATCCAAAGCACCGTTGAAGCGAAGTCTCCGGGCTTGGCAAATATCTCTTATTGCAATAGGTGGCTCAATTGGGTCGGGTCTGTTTATCTCAGTTGGTTCAGTATTACAGTCTGGAGGTGCAGGAGCCGTGGTGATCGGCTTCACTGTTATGGGATTTATGATCTTCTGCACGATGCAGTCTTTGGGTTGCTTGGCCACGGCGTTGCCAGTCAATGGTTCCTATATTTATTACTCTAGTCGCTTCATCAGCAGATCGATGGGGTGCGCCCTTGCGTGGATTTATCTCGAGAGCTGGCTTGTCAGTGTTCCCCTTGAACTCATCAGTTCTGCCATTACGCTGTCCTTTTGGGATTCAGATGACAACGGCGCAACGCGTGTCAACAAAGCAGCTTGGGTAGCCCTTTTCTACGTTGTCATCTACGTTATCAACCTTTTTGGAGCGGCAGGATATGGCTACGGAGAAGCAGCACTATCTATCGCCAAAATCTTCGCTGTCGTTGGCTTCATAATCTTTGGCATTATAGTCGACTGCGGTGGGTATAGCGGTACGTATGCTAAGTCTCACCTGAGCGAGCAGAGTGGTTATCTTTATGGTCTCACTGGAAAATATATCGGGGGACACTTCTGGCACCATCCAGGCTCATTCCCTCATGGCTTCAAGGGAGTTGCGAATACTGCATTGAGTGCGGCGTTTAGCTACGGCGGTACAGAAATTGCTGCGCTCGCAGCAGCGGAGACAAGGAATCCTGCTAGAGCTATTCCGAAGGCTATCAAACAGGTGTTCTGGCGTGTGTGCTTGTTTTACATCTGTTCGCTGATATTGGTGGGTTGCTTGGTCCCTTACACCGACTCCAGGCTTGGAGGTACTGAGGACGGCCGATCATCACCGTTTGTTATCGCCATTAGCAACGCCAACGTCAAAGCACTTCCCAGCATCTTCAACGTGGTAATCTGCCTTGCGGTTCTATCTGTCGGTAACGCGGGCGTTTTCGCCTCTTCAAGAACAGCTGCATCAATGGCTGCGCAAGGATTTGCGCCAAGAATTTTTGGCTACATTGATCGTGCTGGCAGGCCGCTTGTAGGTATTGGGCTTTCCGCATTCTTTGGATTATTGTGTTTCTTGGCAGCCTATGGCGACTACTATTCGGTTTTCACCTGGCTTTTAGCGATTTCCGGACTGTCGTCGCTGTTCATCTGGGGTATGATCAATGTCGCGTGTGTTAGGTTCTATTTAGCGATGCGTGCCCAAGGCAGATCTTTGGATGAACTGACATTCAAGCCTATTGGCGGAATAGTTCTGCCAGTTATTGGGGCATTCATGAATTTGGGAATGATCGGTCTACAATTCTGGATCGCACTGTATCCTGTTGGAGAGTCTCCGAATGCTTCTGGCTTCTTCCAGACGTATTTGTCTGCTCCGATCATCATTGTCGTCTACATCATATCAAGAATCGTCATGAAAGAGAAGCACTGGTACATCAAGGCCTCGGATATAGACTTGAATACCGGGCTCCGAAATGAGGACCCTCAAGTTTTAATCGAGGAAAACCGGCTCGAGGCAGAACGAATCCGATCCAAAGGAATGATGTATAGAATATATTCTTTCTGGTGTTAGAAAAGCGACTCATAAGTAACTATTATCTCTGAAAAGGTCTCTACACTTCTATTTAGTTGGCACGCACAAAGCTTCTAATCGCGATGCCCCATTAACAGATTGTAGAAGAACACTAGAACCTGCGTTTCTCATCCAGGTCTGACTACTCTGCGGTTGATACAACAGCTCAACTGCTGCCTCTCTGCATGTTTGAGAGGTTAAACTCGCTGGCTTTCTCCGGTCCACTGACTGACCCTTCAACGAGTAGTACCCGTGTTTCGGGCAGACCACCATCAGCCAACGAGGCAGCTAACAAATCACGACAACTTCCACTCAATTCGAGCTTTCTGCATTGCGGATGTAAATTACTTGGTCTCCGCGAATGAATAGCATATCTTTATCAGACTTTTCTGCCTGAACGGTATTATCTCCTGACCATGTATAAACCGTCTCTTCTGTGTTTCCTAGCACCAAATTACAGTGCTCATCATAGGCATGCAATGTTCCTTGAAGTTCGCGGTTGTCGCGAAGCTTCACTTGGATCTGCTCATCCAGAAGTGAGCGGATCAAGTCCAACGGCGCCGACATGGTAACAATGAGATATTATGTAAGGGCTTCATTTTGATAATCGTAAGAGTGATTCTCGAGATATCAATCGCACTGCCTTGACAACCCCGTTTGACGCAGTATATTTCCTTCTTTATAAGCAAGAAACTTGACAGAATCGTATCAGACACCTATAAACTCTCTAGTTTGACATCAATCGGCATATCACGAATCTTCTATAATGGCACTTCAGCCGCTTAGTAAACTCACCTACTTTTCGCTTCATCATTGGAAGAAGTCGCTTTATGATGAGAAGATTTAGCACTTCTATCCCTGTGGGCATTCGGATGAAGGCTCAGTCTTCAGTAGTCAATGTGAAGCCTCTTATAATGCGGCCTCCAATAGAGCCTCGTGTATCTCAAGTGCAAACGCCTGATGATCACCCATTATGGCAATTTTTCAGTCCCGAGCGACCCTACATCAGAAAATCCTCAGAGTTGGAAGACATTGGAAGTGCCTGGAGCATTCCTCAACTTCGACGTAAGAGCTTTGAAGACCTCCACTCCCTGTGGTACATTTGCCTTAAGGAACTGAATAGACTCAATCGCGAAATGCGATTGCTAGCCCAATACGAGAACCGGCCCAGTGCTGATACCAAGATGTACGACAACGACGAGAATCGCTTTGCTGAAGTTGCGAAGCAGGTCAAGGATACAATGTGGCGGCTCAGGCATGTTCTCGCGGAAAGATATCATGGATACATGGCCTCGAAGGTTAACGTACTGGGTCCTCAATTCCCCGCGCTGCTGAACAAATTCAGGTCCACGTATCTCACTGCCGACTCTAATGCCGATTCTCAGGTCAACTCTCAGCTCGAGAGATTCCAGTTCGCATTCTTTGGAATCAACCCGACTCTAGAAGGGAACTTTCCCGAGCCACAGGTCGTAAAAGGCCTGTACACTGCGGCATCGCTGAGGCTTGAGCGGTACGGGAGCGAGCAAACAGAAATCAGCGAAGTCAGAGATGTGCGAGAAGCATACACATTGTTCACTGCTGAGGCCAGTCCCGAGGGCATTGCCGCGGCCATCAACACGATCAAGGAGATCCGCAATCAGGCAGAGCCTGTGCCCAAAGAAAGAGACGTAGAGGTGCTTGCGGAAATAATGCACACAGCTAGCACCAGCACGGATCTTTGAATAGACTCTAATGTACATACTGCTAAACAACTGCTTCCTATTGAGAGTGTGCCCTGGAGAGAGACGCAAAGGTGCTTTCTGGGATGATGCACACAGCTAGCACCAGCACGGATCTTTGTATAGGCTCTAATGTACATGCTGCTAAACAACTGCCTCCTATTGAGAGTGTGCCCAAGGAGAGAGACGTATAGGTGCTTTCTGAGCAAATGCACACAGCTAGCACCAGCAGGGGTATTGGGATAGACTCTAATGTACATACTGCTAATCAGCCTCCTATTTCTGCTGGGCCCGCGTTGAAGCAGAGCCTGGGTGATGGGGAAATAATGCACACAGCTAGCACCAGCACGGATCTTTGTATAGGCTCTAATGTACATACTGCTAAACAACCGCCTTTGAGTGCTGGATTCGCATTCAGGTAGAGCCTGTCCCAGAGAGAGACGCAAAGGTGCTTTCTGGGATGATGCACACAGCTAGCACCAGCACGGCTTTCAAATAGAATATATTGCCGAACAACTACCTCTTAGTTTGAGTGCTGGACCCGCATTCAAGTAGATCCTGTGCCCAGCGAGACGTAAGCGCTTGCTGAAACAATGCACACAGCTACCGCTAGCACGCATAATGCACGAACTACTAACAACTGCCTCTTACTTTGAGTGCTGGACCCGGCCATCCTCTGCTTTCGGATCCAATGTTCCCCACCGATGAAAGGGGTACACAATCCATCTCACTTTACCCATCACCAAGCCTGTGGAGACCGGACCGAAGTCATTACTGTCCATTGAATGAATATAGTCACCTTCGACCCAGACATGGTTGGTCGGAACTTTCACTTGTGACTTCGGGTACTGGCTCGTGGGCCTCGGCGTCACGACATCGCCAGCGCAGCCAACTATCCGTTTGACCAAAACTCTGGATGGCTCCTGGGGAGAACGCATAACTACTACGTCTCCGCAGCTAAGTGACCCAGGCTTTCGCAGCCCGTATTTCTGCACCAAGATAAGGTCCCGGCTGCCCAAAGACGAGTCTGGGTTGAGCGTAGGCTGCATGGATCTACCTTGCACCCATATTGGCTGCCCCACGGTTTGAGTAAAGGTGATGGCCACCGGCACCCAGCTCAAAGCCCAGAATGCCGAACGGGCGTATCCCTTTGGCATACGGGACCCGGAGGTAACCCTCTACCCTTATATCGTACATGAATTTTCCATGCAAGTAACTTGATATTTGTTTCTTGGTTGCAAAAATAACGGGATCTCAAGGCAGCTCAACTACAAATCACTGGACATTTCTCCGATGGAAGCACAGTCATTTGCCACGTTGTATACTCAATGTGAACAGATCACGCGGCAGGGAACCGTGCCAATGAAATACGCTGAACAACATTCAGGACGCAGCAAGCCAGGAGCGACGTCACTTAGCCACAAAAATACCCACAGCAGTGAAATTAGCTATAATAAACGGTTTTCTCTGGAATATTCCGCCCTAACCGTTGCGCATGCAGCCTCGTGCGTCTGAGGGTACGGGCTCAACTGTCGATCATAGCCACGTCATATAGCGCATTGGGCCCAATCTCAACTTCTACCTTCAACTTACTTTGGAGAACGAAGAATTGAAATGCACTTTGCAGCTGTGAGCGCTGCATGTTTCCTGTTGGGAGCGCCCTTGGCTGCTGCTCTGCAAACGGATGGTCGTGATCCCAAATCGATCCCACAGCTGGACGTCCCAGAGCCTCCTACCTGGGAGGACGTTGACCATCCTGCTTTTGAACCTTATCCCGTTGAGGATTCTCTCGAGCTGAAGGACGAGGCCATATTCGAGCAATTTGTCGGGTCCCCCGATGAGCTCTCGCAGAGGTGGCAGGTCTCCAAGGCTACGCGCAATGGAGACGAGCCCTACGAGGGAGAGTGGGCGTTCGAGGAGCCAGAAGTGTTCAAGGGATTCGATGGAGATGTCGGACTCGTTCTGAAAAGCGAGTCCACTGCTGCTGCCATTGCGCGAAAGATCTCCCCGTCCATTGACGTCTCAAGCTCCACTCAGCCTTGGGTGGTGCAGTACGAAGTTAAGCTTCAGCAGCCTCTCCGCTGCGGTGGCGCTTATCTCAAACTCCTTCCTGAAACCTCTGAAGCTGATTGGTCGCAATTTTCCAATGAGACCCCTTACCTGGTGATGTTTGGGCCAGATAAGTGTGGCTCCACAGATAAGGTGCATTTCATTCTGAAGCACAATGGAGAGGAGCATCATCTTGTCCACCCACCTCGCACCCGATCTGGACTTCTCTCGACCTTGTATACTCTGGTCGTGAACGAGGATCAGACCTTCGAGATACGCATCGATGGAGTCGCGGTCCGCTCAGGAAGCCTCATCGATCCAGAAGAGTTCGACCCTCCGTTCACTCCTCCTAAGGAGATTGACGATCCCGACGATGTAATGCCTGCAGATTGGGATGATGAAGAAATGATTCCTGATCCCGACGAGCCTGAGAAGCCCGCAGACTGGGATGAGGACGCCCCTTACTTGATTCACGATCCCGAGGCAAAGAAACCGGAGAAGTGGCGTGAGGATATCCCTCTGTTCATCGTTGACCCAGAAGCAGAGAAGCCAGAGTCCTGGGATGAGGAAGAGGATGGTGTCTGGTCGCCCCCTGAGATTTTGAATCCTGTTTGTGCCGACTTGAAATCTGAAGAAGGCGAGGGGTGCGGCGAATGGCTGGCTCCGTTGGTAAAGAATCCGAGTTACAAAGGCAAATGGTCTCAGCCTCTGGTTTTCAACCCGAACTTCAAGGGATTCTGGGAACCTCGCAGAATTCCTAATCCGGAGTATGACGAGAAGGCCTATACCCCTGCCAAATTGGATGGCAATATTGGCGGTGTTGGGTTCGAGATTCTGGCTGTTCAGAACAATATCTTGTTCGATAACATCTATGTCGGGCATTCTTTGCGAGATGCTGAAAACCTGGGCAATGCAACTTGGTCTCCTAAATATTACATCGAGTCTGACGGTCAATCTCGCGCAAACGAAGCTTACCGTAAACAAGCTCAAGAAAAGTCTGAACAATTCGACTCAAGTAGCTCGTTACTCGACAGGTACCGCGACGAGATTGAGAACTTCAAGCTAGATCCTTTGGGATACTCAGCGGATACCTACAACGATTTCATCGATTATTTCAGGGAGAACAAGGTTGACGCACTCAAGCAATACCCCGTAACTGCTTTAATTGCCTCGCTGGCCTCTTGTCTCATTATCGCTGTTGTGTTTGGAGTCTTCAACGTCGTGCTCTATGTGCTCACTGGTAAAAAGAACCCAGAACAGAGGGCTCCAGTGGCGCCGATTGTCCCCAAGGAGAAGGAGGAGCTTAGCGGCTCGTCTGACGAAGATTCCGCCGAAGAGGTGTCGCGATAGACCCAGCTTCCTCCAATCTGGATTATGTCGATCAAATCACAGCTACATGAAAATGCGTTCAAAAAGAGTTTGAATGAATAATGTACAAACGTTAGTGTAAGATGAAATTCTGCAACCTCTGAGGAGGTTCTCGTTTAAATATGTAGATTTCCAGTCATTTGAGACTTCAGACTGCTGTGATCTCTTCAGGAGCGCGCTCTCTGAATTCCAAAATACAATCGTCATCCGGAAAGATTGTCGCAAAAACCCTGATAACTTCACTCTTGGGCGTGATTGTGTGTTTCCAATCGTAAAGCATGGCTGCCTTGCCCATCAGAGTGACAAGGTGCAGCATAACATACTTCTGACCCAAGCAGATATGAGGCCCTGAGCCAAAGACGAGCCAGTTGTTCAAGGCCTTGTTAGCCTTGGATCCTGGGGCCCAGCGCTCGGGAATGAATTCTTCTGGGTTATCGTAAACCTCTGGATCGTGCATGGATGGGTGTAATGTAGGGATAATCATAGCCCCTTTTGGCGCTGTGTACTCTGGCGTTACGGGAAACTTCTCTTTCACAACGTAAGGCACCATGGAAACAGGAGGCCTGTAGCGAAGAGCCTCCTTGACAACCATGAAAGTATAATGCATCTCGTCTGCCATTTCAACTGTCAAAGGCGCATAAGGATTGCCCTTGCGTACAGCAAGCTGCTCTTGACGAATTTTAAGCATGACCTCGGGACGATCAGCAATGATCTGAAAGAGCCAAGTGGTGGCCGAAGAAGTGGCATCTTGCGATGCAAACAGGAAGGTGAATATGGTCTCGCTGATTTCCTTGTTGGAAAAGTCGCGCACCTTTCCGGTCTCGCTATCGTTCATAGACTTGATCCACGCGTCCATGACACAGTCGACAGCACCTCCAGCTGCAATATGGTCCTTAGAGGCCTGAGCGCACTTCTCGAAGATGGCCATGGTCATGTCAGTAATCTTCTTGCCGTACCATGTTTTGGTGTAAGGCAAAATGATGGGGAAATTCACAAGTTCCAAAGCAGCAGTGACCTTGTAGTAATTGTCGCTCACAGACTTCACCTGCTCGTCACTGATGTAACGACCGCAAAATACTCTCAGCGAATTCGCACAGTTGATCTCTCGGAATTCGGTCATGTAAGGCCGAGGGCCGCCCTGTTCCTTCGAGGAGCGAACAAACTCTTGGAGATACTTGTCGTAGCATTGCTCCATGGCAGGTAAGTAGGCTGCGATCGCCTTTTTAGTGAAAAGAGGATTCAAGGACTTGCGATACTCAAGGTGATCTTTGCCATCCTTGAAAACCCAGTTTGTGGGACGCAGGAGTTTGATTGCGACATCCACGACGCAGGGACGTACATAGGAAGGCGAATTCAAGACCTTACGCGCCAAATCACGCGTCGACGCGATCACAACAAATTTGTGGAATACCGACACACAGGATAGAGGTCCACTCTTCCATTTAGCCTCATACTCTTCAAACTTCGGATCCATGCTTTCCAAGAACGGTCCAATGATAGGCCAAACCTTGAATCGCGGGCCAGCAATTGAGCCCTTATTTCTCAGATACGTAGTCTGGTCCAAGATCATCAATGCCACCAGAGAAACAAGTAGAGTCTGCCACCAGCTAAGATTTAGCAGGTAGTTGACGGCTGACGCGAACATCCCGTGCGTCGTCATTGCCTGCGCATCCTCAGCAGATACGTAACTCCCGTTCGTATCCAGCCTCATCCTGAAAGAGTGTGATCAGGTATCTTGATAGAGTACTGAAACAAAACACAGTTTCTCCCGTCTGGGAATTTTTGCCCAAAACCCCCATCACCTTATACGATGCATCCCCTAGCCCCATGCATTTATCCTCCTCCGAGCGGTCCTGATTGGTTCGTTATACCCGAGCTGCGAAAAGATGGTGAAAATAGGTCTTCATGTGAAGGCAAATTCGAGGCGTTGGGCGGGGGTTCACTGGCCATGATTGCACGCAGGTATCACGATCCTCCTCAAACACGACGATAAGTTCGTGTTAAGAAATTGTAAGTCTGAACAAACGCGACAGGAACGATTCATTGCATAACGTTGCTTCGAAGATGTAGTTTTATGTATTTATATGCCTAGGGTCTCCTTCTCACGGCTGCCGCGTGATTCCTGGCCATATCGGGAGTGCGATCAACAGAAATCTTCTAAAACGCGGTTTCACGATAAGGCAGACCATGACTGGGGCAGATAAGCAGACCGAGAGTAAGCAGATGCGACTGCGTTAGTCATCTGGGACGGACGGTAAGCTTCCGGATTCTGATGTAAGCTTAGGGTCATAATGACTAACTAAATTTTTTGGACGAATGTAGAAATTCAGCCAAGTGGTAGGTCTAGATCGGGCAATTTTGTTCGTGGAGACATCAAACAGAGAACAATTCCGAATAAAAGTTTACAATGCTATATTTTACAATGAAAGTTCATGTTTTTAAGCACTCTTCCTCAGAACAAATCAATTCAGGCACGACTTCGTGCCGTCACGCTCCCTGTGCCCCCTTCGGTGTGTGGATTGATTCCATGCTGGCTCCCAGAAAAGCACGTACGCAAATCTATGCATAGGTTCCCTGTCATCGATAGTACGGTCAAATATACAGGGGCTCCATCCAAGCCCAGGGGAGGGGTTGGGAAATTTTTGCGAAGCATGCGAGGTTCGACGCAGCAAGCAGAAGACCGTTGTGTAGCGCATCATGTCACGTGCCAAAGTATCTAAAAATAAGGTGGACTTCGGTTGGCTGTAGCAGGTTGGAACCTCAGAGTTACGGGCTAAAAAAAATTTTAGTGATAGCAATGACTCTCACTATTAATGGCCAAACATCGGTTTTTTTTTCACATACATTCACCTAGCGGAAGTGTGACACTCAGCCACTTTTCCCTGTAAATATAACCCTCGCCCTATACGCACCCGGTGCTCTTTGCTGAAAGTGAAGTGAATACACGAAATCTCGAATTTCTTCAAGCAGTTCAAATAGTGGCCATCACTAGCACAGGATAGGCTTATTTTAGTTGGAGAAATGTGCCTTTTAGGTCCAATACTGGTGATGATTTGCAGCTACTTTTTTGGGATTTTCTAGGGTAGGGCTGCGTTTGGCACCAGGTCCAGGTGTCACTTGCATATGGCTCAAACATAAAAGCAGCTGGAATTTCCACTGCTGGCCACCGCCCGATAACTCAGCTAACCATTGGGAGTTTCAAAGCATAAACAGCCGCAATGTCTGAATTCTACACTATGCCCATCACCACCGCCAAGACCAATGATTCCTATATCATCCCAACTTCGCAAGGCTCATTGTTCAGTAGCTCAAACTCCTCGAGCTCAGTGGATGTCGCAGGCCGAACGCACGATAAGAAGAAGAAGTCAATAGCCGATCGTCTGAAACTCTCGAAGCTTTTTCGCCGTGAGGACAAGCTCTGACAAGCTCTGACCGTTCACTCAAGGATCTTGAACTGGCCCTCCCGCATTCACGCATTAATCATGGCAAAAAAAAAAAACACAGATCCCAGGTATATTATTTATTCAAAACTTAATCGCAGCTAGAACACCCAACAATAGCTCTAAGCACTCAGTGTACTAAGCATTTAAATCAGGCACATCTCGAGTTACAATGGCGTGATTCAGCAAATTTGAAACCAATAGATCATCTTTGGGGTGAAGCTGATCTCTAATCATATCCCGGCTCAGATCTTCCTAAATTGTTCCCTGAATTTCTATATGATGATGCGGGATCGACAACTTGGCGATAGGTCTGGGCCGCTTGACTTCAATCTATTCCCGTCCATCTGCTGAAATAGATTGACAAACTACTAGCTAGCTTACTTATATAAATATTTAGACCTCGTGGCTTGGCCAGTATATAAATCAACGTAAATGGAAGTCGGGGCCCCACGCGTTGTTTTGACGCGTTTAGGGTAACTCATTTATTTCAACTTGAGTTCCTGCCTTAATCAAAGCCGCCACAACAACCTGTGGGATTCTGACATTTTGGCTCAATTGGATGTATAGAATTGACAGTGCCAATAAGGAGAATGACGGCTCTCATCCCAAATCACTCGCTCCTCGCTCTGAGAACGTTTGTAGTCACGCCCAACGGACTCCACTCATGAACCTCTCAAAGCCATTTACGACTCCATTCAAGAGAAGCAAGCATACAGAAATACATCAACGGAGCACGAGGAAAAGGGTGGATTATCTCGCCATATTTGGAGAGGATGGAGAAACGAAGAAGACTCCACCCACTAAGCCTATAGACCCTATGGCTGACCTCTTTCGGCCCTTCAGACTGCCTTCCAAAACACTCGTACCGTCCGAAAAAGCTGGTTCTTTAGGGATGATGAGAGTCCCCGAATGGAAGCCTAAACCATTGCACGACCCCTACGGCGAGTTCGCAATTGTTCTGTTTGACCCGACAGTTGACAAGCTCCCCCAGACAGAACCTGAAAAGCAGGAGGGTGTTGAAGGCCCACAGCCACCTCCGAAGAAAACTAAGGCCAAGCTCCCAAAATCAAAATCTGAACCGGGGTATATTGAGAGCAGCGACATCGAAGAGTCCGACGGATACACGCAACCTTTATCTGCGGAAGTTGAGAAGACTGAAGTGGTAGAGGTCGTTCCCACCGACAAACCCAGCTCTGAGAGTAATGAGGTAGGCAGGACTTTGCAGGGCGCAAGCTTGAATTCTCTGCTAGGAATTTCTGAGTCCAATGCTGTTGAGCCCGAGTTGGTACCTGTAGTTATAGACCCCAAATTGGCAAAAAATCTCCGTCCGCATCAGATCGAGGGCGTCAGGTTTCTTTACAGATGCACTATGGGCTTCATAGATCCACGCGCCAATGGGTGCATCATGGCAGACGAAATGGGATTGGGCAAAACTCTTCAGTGCATTACACTTCTGTGGACTCAGCTACGCCAATCACCATGTCCTACTGCAATTCGAAGAGGTACCATCCAAAAGGCGCTAGTCATCTGCCCCTCTTCATTGGTCACTAATTGGGCAAACGAATTCTCCAAATGGCTGGGCCCGGGCTCAATTAACGCGTTAGCGATCGATGGTAAGTCTGTCAAAAGTGCAGACCTCTCGCAACGGTTGCAGGAATGGGCACGGGCTGATGGTCGCCGAGTCATGCATCCAGTCCTGGTCATCTCCTATGAGACTCTGAGGCGCAATGCTGCGGATCTTGGCGATGCGGAAATAGGTCTCCTGCTGGCTGATGAGGGCCACCGATTGAAAAATGGCGATTCCCTCACCTTTTCAGCACTGAATAGTTTAAACGTGAAGCGCCGAGTTATCTTGAGCGGCACCCCAATTCAGAATGATTTGTCGGAATACTTCTCGTTGCTGAACTTTGCAAATCCAAATTACCTAGGCACACGGGCTGACTTTCGAAAAAATTACGAAAACAAGATTCTCCGAGGCCGAGACTCCGAAGCAACTAGCGACGAAATTGAGTTGGGCGAAACCAAGCTCCAAGAGCTTCTACAAACTGTTAATAAACTCATCATCCGTCGCACCAATGACATCCTGTCAAAGTACTTACCAGTCAAGTATGAGCATATTGTGTTCTGTGGTTTGAGTGACTTTCAAAAGCGTCTCTACAATCACTACTTGCGCTCAAAAGAAGTCAATAAGTTGCTGAAAGGCCAGGGGACACAGTCTCTCCAGGCAATTAATATCCTCAAGAAAATATGCAGTCACCCTGATTTGATAAATATCCTGGAAGATGTTCCCGACTGTGAGTCTTTGGTTCCTGAGGATTGGATTCCTCCATCGCAACGTCTGGTAGGTCGCAATCGCAGCGGTGCTGTATGCCCTTGGTATTCCGGGAAATTCATGGTTTTGTCACGCATGCTTGCTCGTATAAGAGCTGATACTAACGATAAGATCGTGCTTGTTTCAAACTACACTCAAACGCTGGATATGATTGAGTTGCTATGCCGTGATCAGCGATATGGTAGCATTCGTCTAGATGGAACCATGGCTATCAACAAGAGGCAAAAATTGGTTGACAGATTCAATGATCCAGAACGCCCGGAGTTTGTATTTTTGCTTTCATCCAAAGCTGGTGGGTGCGGCATCAATCTCATTGGTGCAAATCGTTTAATACTTTTAGACCCGGATTGGAATCCTGCAGCTGATCAACAAGCGCTGGCAAGGATTTGGCGTGATGGGCAAAAGAAGGACTGTTTCGTTTATAGATTCATCTCTACAGGCACCATTGAAGAGAAGATTCTCCAGCGCCAATCAATGAAACAATCTTTAAGCTCCTGTGTCGTCGATGAAAAAAAAGATGTGGACAGACTATTTTCCTCAGATATGTTGAAGGAACTGTTCAAATACAATGCTCAAACATTGTGCGATACTCACGACACTTTCAAGTGCAAAAGATGCTCTACAGAAGGGCAGCTCGTTAAGGCCCCAGCAATGCTTTACGGAGATGCAACGACATGGGGGCACTATCCTCATGGCCAGCTCCCACGCGTTACTGACAAACTTCTCCAGCAGGAAGCCAATGAAGATGTCGTAGATTTCGTGTTTCAATACATCTCTCATTAGCAAAGGAATTTTTTGATGATGCGTAACAATGTGAATATTTATTGTAAACTAGGGCACCAAGTGCCTTTTAGATCTTCTAGCTTGCAATGGCCACTGCGGCTGCCTGATTGTCATCGTGGGAAATGCTAACCTTGATAGAGCGTCCATTGGCTGCACTCAAAGCATCACCGTGAAGTTTAACTTCAGGTCCAGTCTTCGTATGAACAATCTCAATCTCGACTAAAGGTGCGGCGGCTCCTTTGCCCTCAGTCTTCAACGCCTTGAACACGGCCTCCTTGGCACTCCAGGTCCCTGCGTAAGAAGCACGAGGGTCAGCTGCACCGTTGCAGTAATTGCGTTCAGCAGCCGTGAAGTTGCGCTGAATAAAAGTGTCATTGTCGGTGTTGATGGAAGAAATCAATTCAATGTCGACGCCAACTTGATGACCCGAGCCAGCGCTAGATGCAAGAGCACCAATAGTTGCCTCCAAATTGGAAGGCTTCTTCTCACTGGAAAGATGCTTGGCAAAGTGGAGAGTAGACTCCTCCACCCTAACACTGGGATTCATGTAGACTTCAGTCTCCTGTTCGGAAGTGTAAGGAGCTTTGTCTTTCGAGCGGAACAGGGTGTTGTGCGTGATTGCATCATGCCAGTAGCGATAAACCTTGTCATAACGAGCATTCACTTTGGCGCTATACTCTTCGTATTGCACACGATCAAGACAACTGAATAGATAGTCAGGGTGTACAACAAGACCAAATCCACCCTTCTGACCAAATCCGAATGAGGTCACAGTGCCTGCCTTGATGCCGTAGGTCTGCAACGTCACAGAAGGGAACTGGATACGATCGTACTGCTGGAGGATACTGTCAACATTGTCCGCATTGCGGTTTCCGGGAACAATACCGGAATTCAAAACTTGAAGTACTCCGTTAAGCATCCATGCGCCAGCAGGGCCCTTAGGGTGACCGGTCAAGTACTTCTGGAAGACACCAAGCACAGGATTGCCCTTGGCGCGGCCCAAATGAACCAGCATGTCATGAATCGCGGCAGATTCGTTCTTGTCGTTGGCCTGGGTTGAGGTTCCATGGAACGAAGATACGCCAATGTCGTCGATAGTCAGACTCCATTGGGCCAAGGCACCCTTGAGAGGAGAGATTGCAGGATTACGAACCCAGAAATCGTTACCCCAAGTTCGCTGGGCGTCACGCTCTTGCCGGCGTAAGTCTTCAGCTACTGCTTCCAGAGGCGTGCCGAGCTTTCGCTCATCGTCTGCCCACTGGCGCAGTTGACGGCGTCGGTACTCCAATTGACGGCGTCGATACGAGATATCCAGCAGATGTTGGGACTTGGTTTTATCCTCTCTGGCGACTGTCATGATGCCCTTTCCAGGCGCAGGAACGGAACGGCCGATCTTGTCTGTAGCAGTGGCCGTGAGAGCCACGATACCATAGATTGGTACGCCCATCTTGATTGCGAGAGAACCCGCCATGAGAATTTGGATACCAGCACCTTGGGCCTCCATGAAGCCTGATCGACTAGTTGTCGTGGGACGAGACATTTCACGAGGGGTACGGCCGTGTTCAGTCTCAGTCACTGAGTTAGAGGTCGCGTTCATGTTACCAAATTCTTGGATGCCTTCTTCCTTGATGTCATCATAGCCGCCCACAATGACAACACGGGCAGCGCCACTTTTGATAAGCTCAACACCGCTATCGACTGATTCAACGGCCGTGGCACAAGCACCAACAGGAGTCTTGGTGGGACCACTGGAACTGATCAGAAGCATATTGACCCAGGCACCCATCGTGTTAATGAAACTCTCCTGCAAGATATCATTCTGAACCTCTTTGTCAAGATAACGATCCTTGAACATTTTGCGAAGAGCGGACATACCACCCATTCCAGAACCAGAGGCATTGCCCACCTCTGAAACATGGACATACTTGTAGAATTCATAAGGATCAGTAATTCCGCTAGTGATGAGCGCCTCCGAGGTAGAGACGAGAGTGAACAGTGTAACAGGGTCAACCTGGTTAATGATATCTTCCGGAACACCATACGTGCGAGCATCCCACCCTGTCGGAATCTGGCCACAAACAAATCTGTTGTAGTTGAGGGCCTTGGGCACCAATATCTTTGCACCCTTGAGGAATCTCACAGTCCACACTTCAGCATTTTCAGGATCGGCGAATGCTTCGACGCTATCGCCTTGTTCGATCTTAAAGTGCTCAGCGGTCTCCTTGCTAGTCTCAAAAGGCTCAAGGTCATGCTCAATGATAACTTCGTGAACGAACTGTTTCTGATGGGGATCAAAGCCAACAACCTCAGGCTCTGTTAGGCGGATACCGCTATGTTCAAGAATGTGCTTCTCGTACTTCGATTTGACTTCACGCTCATCAACCACTTCACCAGACTTGGCGTCTGTCCAGCCTTTCTTAGCATTATACTTTATCAAACCCATGATCCAGGCCATTTCAATGGAACCCTCAAGAGAGAACTCACCAAATGCCTCCATCTCCCAACGTGTGCGGGAATTACCCCAAGGACCAACTTCACTGAAGCCAGTGATGACGGCGACTCTATCGAGATCAATCAAATCTATCAGTTTATCAGTCGCAGGTAGCTTGTCATAAGGCTGGAGCTCAGGGAAGGCAAACTTCAAGTTAGCACGCGGGTTGATAGTATGCTGAGTGTATGGCTCGTCAGCCTTTTCGCCATTGATGATCCCTTGTTCGATGGCAGTCTCGGTCGCAACGGCGCGACGCAGCTCTGCGGTCTCCTGCAAGTTAGCACGCAGCTTTGTCATGAACTCCTTGAGATCAGGGACATTCTGCATACCGCCATTAAGATCAGCGTAAACAGGAGATCGCTGGCACAAGCGCTGGAGCTCTGGAGTCATCAAACCAAGAATGTTGAACGCCATCTCTTGTTGAGAGAATGTACGAACACCAAGTTCCTTCTCCAATCCTTCAGCTACAACATTGTTCTGGCTCATCAAGCCTGTTCCGCGAGTCCAGCCGATAACAGCACCGCACACAGTCACGTAACTTGACCATGACTCTGCATGCCAGCGATTGAACAACGTCTCGAGAGACAACTTGGACTCTGAGTAGAGGCCATCGCCACCAAAGGTGCCATGGTTGGGAGACAAGGGAAGTACTATCTGCGCGGGGCGAGTTTCTATAGCGCGCTGCTGCTTTTGTGTCTTCACGAAGCCAAGAAGACGTAAGAGGTTGGTCAACATGAGTCTATGTGCCAATTCACTCTTGGATTCGATACCATCAAGCTCGATGCCACCTTCAGGAATCGCAGCAAACGGAATGATAAAGTCAAGATCCCATGACAAATCCTCATAAATGTAATTAACAAGTGCCCTGCAATCCTGAACGCTTGCCTGGTTGAAAGGAACAACAACTAGAGTGCTGCCGGTGGCACCCAGACGGGTATAGATATCCTGGTAAAAGTCTGTGGTTTCCTTGCTGAAGCGAGAAGTGGTCACGACCACGTTAGCACCACCCATGAGTAAACCTTCGAGAACCTTGACGCCAATGGAGCCTTTACCAGCACCGGTGAGGAGGACTGTTTTCGACTGAAAAGTCACACCATCACGAGCACCCTTCTCGAGTCCATTGAGATATGTAGAGGTCAGCTCTGCAGAATACTTCCAGGTATCCTCATCTCTGCTGCGCAGATTGAGATAGGGAACAATGTCAGGACGCATGCCATTGGCAAGCTTCTGCTCCTTACTGGGAGATGCCGAAGCAACGAGTCGCTCCCTCAATAAGTCCAAGGCCTTCTTGGCCTCTGGATCATCCTTCATGTGTCTGTAAAGCTCTTCAAGGTGAGACAACTCAGAATTGTCGCCACCGAAGGAGCCATCTTTCAACTTGGTCAACTCTTCATGGCCCTGAGCCATCTCAAGCACGTAATGTTCCAGTTTACGACAAGCAGGACGCTGCACTTCGCTGTATTCTAGTGATCCGCGCGCAGACACTTCAGTGTGGGGACCAGTGGGAAGAGCGACGTCTTTGTAGAGCGGAGCCTGGCCGACGGCTTCCTTGCAATTTTCGAGCAAGCGTTGCGCCAAGTCTTTCGCAAGCTGGAAAGTCTCTCCGCGCTCAGTAGGGACATGCTCGATATAGTAAACCATAAGATCTATAAGGACAGGATTGGCCCTGTTCATGATTGAGATGCAACGCGAGACCACCTCGCGATCGATAGACGAAAGGCGGCCCCAGACAATATCGAAAAACATGCGCATGCAGTCTTGGCGAGCCCAGTTCCAGTAGGAATCGTAACGACGTGACTTGAGACCAGAAAATATGGGCTTGATGCCTTCGGCATAAAAGTCTCCATGCTCTGCTAACCACAAGTCTAGCTCTTTCTGTAGAAGCTCAGTTGCCTGGACTTGCGCAATGTGTTTCTTGGCACCGGCGCGTAGATCAACACGCAAGTAGTTAGCAAGAAGCTCGAGCTGCTTCCTGGCAAGGAGACGCTGGTCTTTCGTGACCTCTTCAATGGCAGCGGCATCGACGACAGCACCCCCGCCACCAGCAGCAGCGCCTCCGCTGGAAGCGCTAGAGAGATCTATGCCCTCGGCAGCAGCATAGCCCTGTGTGATACCATCAAAAAAGCTTTTGGCGTCAGCATCACTTCCGAGACGAGCGGTAGGTTCTTTGGTCAACGCGAGGAGCAAAACTGCGTCTTGACGACCGGGACCCAGGCCCCAGCGGCTCTCTAAGTATTTACGAATTTGAGACAAAGCGAACCCACCAGGCATTTTTCCAGCTGCCAAACGAGAAACCAAGGAGGAGGTGTGCTTGCCAAGCTTACCGCCAAAGCTATCACCGAAGTTCTCAGCGAGGTCAGAAAGGGGAATCTCCTCTGCTTTCTCAGGAGCAGAGCCGAACTCTTTGCCTAGGTCACCGAGAATTTCGTTCTGAACAGTGGACTTACCACCAACCAGGTCCTTGACGGCCTTGGAAACTGGAATTTGGTCGACCGGTTTCTTCAGCTTGTGGCTAATGACCGCTTGGATTACCTGCATCGGCTTCAATGGCGCGTCCTCAACCGCTTGCGCAGGGCCAGCGGCGGGGGCAACAGGAGCTGGCGCAGCAGCAACAGGAGCTGGAGCTGAAGCAGCAGGAGCCGGAGTCGCAGCCGCCGCGGCCGGAGCAGCTTCAGTAAGGGGCGCAGGAGGTGCATTGGCCTCCTCGTCCTCGTAATATATGCTCTTTTGGTCCTTAGCGTAACTCAAAACCTCACGCCGCATAGACAAGGCAGCATCATAGCCCTGATACTGCATTTTGAGAGTTCTTTGGGCCATGCCGGCCAGAGTAGGCGAAGGCCCAATCTCGACCACGCGCTCAGTCTTCTGGTCCCGCAGGAAGACATCCTGAGTCTCGATCCAGCGAACGGGCGAGGCGAATTGATAGGCAAGTAGCTCAGTGAGCAAAATATGTGCTAATTCTTGCTCTACTTGAGGCTTCATTGTTCTTCAAGTAACGAAGAGAATTATACGGAAAAACGTTACTCCGGGCCCTGAAAGAATGGTTTCGTTCGATTGGGTTGGGGCCCCAACGCACACATCCCCAAGCGCACGTGAATTTTCCAGGAAAAGCTTGGGCGCAGTCTTGAGGCCAGCCTCAACTTTGTGGCTCCTGACCTAATCAAGTAGTCATCTCTGGTCACTGGCCTCGACATGAAGTCCCACCTTTATTTGTCAGCTGGGAGACCCACGAAAGACAAGTCGCCAGTGGGTAGGGTTTCCACTGCGCGAACCGTGTGGGAGCTCAGAGAGCTTCGCAGTTTCAATGAGGAAATAGGGCAGGCTCGATTATCTGAAAAAAAGGGACCCCTAGCCCTCAAGCCTCAGGGTTGTGGGATTTCTGTCTATTTCGGGCCCGCACACCCGCGTCCTAACCTTACGTTGGCTCTTATCGGGATAAACAGGCCAAGCATGTGGAGGAGTAGAAGAGCACGGCTTCTGAGCCGAAACTCCCGAAATATAGGAAGTAGCTAGTACTCGAAGACACAATTTTACTTTGCCTTATTTTAATTCATTTTACCGCAATGTCAGAAGACTCTCCAAGCTCTACTGGGGTGGTTTGCGTGCCCACTTTCGCGCCCTGTTCAAAAATAGAAACTAAAAGGGGAACTGATGGTCTCTGGTCATTGGTCGTCGCATGCTCGCTAGGGGCAGCTTAGAAATTTGGGTTTCCCTATTTACTTTTCGTGACTAAGCTACCATCGCAGGTTGCGATATGCGCTTTCCTTTCGATGCCTAAGCACAAAAGCATAACCACAGCTCTTTAAGAACCTATTCCCTCGAAGAAAGTTGTAGCTACAATGAGCAACCAAGGGCACAATCCGTATGCGCCGCCGGCAACGGATCAATTTGTGGCGACTAGCTACGAGCAGTATAGCCAGCCGCCAGCACAGACCCTAGGGACGGGTGTGTACGCGCCACAGCAGCAGGCCCAGATGCAGGAGAACTACGAGCTTCAGGACCAGTCCAACCTTGTGTTCTTCAACGAGGTTGACGATATCAAGCGCAACCTGGTTCAATATGAGGATAACATTGAGCGCATCGAAGGTTTACACAAAAGGTCTTTAGCAGAAAGCAATCTGGCGGACGAGAGCCTAATTCAGCGTCAGCTGGATGGTCTGCAGGCTGATACGCGTGGACTGGCAGAAAATTTGAGGAACCGCATCAAGCAGCTCGAGGCCACGTCGCAGAGAGACTCAACAAAGAATGCCCAGACACAAAACTTAAAGCAGCAGTTCATGGGAATGATTCAGAAGTTCCAGGCCACGGAGGCCGCTTTCAGACAGCGTTATAGAGACATAGCTGCTCGCCAGTATCGCATTGTCGAGCCCGAGGCCTCGGAGGCCCAGATTCAGGAGGCTATAGATGATCCCGCGGGCCAAATCTTCAGCCAGGCTTTAATGAACTCGAACCGACGAGGCGACGCGAGGACGGTTATGGCGGAGGTCCAGCAGAGACATCGCGAGGTGGCGAAGATCGAGGCTACAATGACAGAGCTTGCTCAGCTATTCCACGACATGGAAATTATGGTTGCAGAGCAGGACACGCAGGTGACTGCTATCCAGGAAAACGTGCATGGTGCGGGACACGATATCGAGGCTGGTGTTGATAATCAATTCGTGGCCATTAAGAAGGCGAGAGCGTGGAGACGCAAGAAGTGGGCCTGCGCTATTATTCTTGGTGTGATCATCCTATTCTGCATTCTGTTCTTCGCTATCTACTTCGGCAGAAAATAAATCCCAGACTCACGAAGAGTTTGGGACCTCGACCTTGGCCTAGGGCGGCTACGGGCCAACGTCGTTTCTGGTGCGGCCCTTAGAAAATGGTCAGTACAACGCAGGTCTCGTCAGAACAGTTGTCGAGGAAGAGTTCAGGAGAAAACTTCAAAAAGAACCCAGCTGGGGGCCGTGACGAAAAATACTTCAGATTATGTCGGCCTATCATGTTCTTGTCCAATAACACTAATGCTTCTCTGTGCTCATGGGTTCTCTTACATTTTTCATCTACCTTGTAATAATTTACCTGTACTATTTAGAACGACAATCAAGCAGCTTCGCTTCAATCATGGCTACGGAAGGAACAGGGTTTTGACTTGAAAACAACGCGAGCGGACAGCGTCTGGCAAGTGCTATTAATAAACATTAAAAGGCTCAAAAGTGGGTCTGAAATTTGTCACCGGCGTTTAGCTGTCCAAACGCGCTGTCAAGACGCTTAAAGAGCGTTTATAGGTCGCCAGCCAATGCAGCAAGAATACAAAGAGAGCCCCTTCTATGGGGAAGAGGAGAGCTATGAGATGTCTGGTCCTAGTTCGCAGGCATTTTTCGACGAGGTGGACAGTGTGAAGCGAGAGCTCATTCAGTATGAAGACAACATCGAGAGAATAGAAGGACTTCAGAGACGGTCGTTGGCCGAATCCAGAACGGAGGAACTCGAGCAATTGCAGCGTCAAATCGATGTGATTCATTCAGAGAGCCGAGGCATGGCGAATGAGCTGAAAAATAGAATAAAAAAGCTCGAATCACAGAGTTTCCACGACTTGACCCGACATGCTCAGTCAGAGAACTTGAGGCGGCAGTTCATGAATCTTCTGCAAAAGTTCCAGGCCAGCGAGGCAGCCTTCCGACAACGCTATAGAGACGTCGCGGCCAGGCAATACCGCATTGTAGAGCCAGACGCTTCAGACAGAGAGATCCAGCAGATGGTTGAAGACGGCGAAAGCGGCCAAGTCTTCAGTCAAGCGCTCCTGCAAGTCGATCGTCGAGGCGTTGCGCACGCCGCTCTGACTGAAGTCCAACAGAGGCACCGAGAGATCCAGAAAATCGAAAGCACGATGATCGAACTGGCTCAATTATTCCACGACATGGAGATCGCCGTTGCTGAGCAGAATGAGCAGGTTGAACAAGTTGCTCAGAACACTGAAATGGCTCAAGACGACGTTGAGAGAGGTGTCGTCAACCAAATCGAGGCCAAAAAGAAGGCCAAAGCTTGGAGAAGAAAAAAGTGGATCTGTCTCATCATCTTGGCCATCATTGCTGTTATCCTCGCGCTGGTTCTGGGCATTTATTTTGGAACCCACAATTGACCAGCCATGGCTCACTCTTGAATTGTCTATAGTTCAGCATGTCACTCAATTGGGCATCCACTCAATTGGGCATCCACTCGATTGGGCATCCTCTAAATTGAGCATCCACTCAATTGGACATCCACTCAATTACCGGCGTCTAATGGCGTCGTTATTTAGCATCCAACACGCATTTTATCGACCCATAAAGCATATTCCTTTAATTTTGCATTGATATCACTCAATTGGGCATCAACTCAATTGGGCATCCACTCAATTAACGGCGTATAATAGCGTCATTATTTAGCATCCAACACGCATTTTATCGACCCATCAAGCATATCCTCTAATTTTGCATTGATTTCACTGAATTGAGCATCTGCTCAATTGGGCATCTACTCAATTGAGCATCCACTTAGTTTCCCAGCGTCCAAAGCGTCGTTATCTAGCATTTATTGACCCACAAAGCATATTTCTCTAATTTTGCATTGATGTCCTGGCGAAACTGGCTGCGCGTGGTTTAGGGAACAAAAAATAATATCCGTGAAAGAAGAAGCGAGCGCTGCGTTTGTCTCATGAAAAATTTGGTTCCATATGTGGCCTCTAAGATTTCGACAGAGGAAGAGATTCCGTTCCCATTGAGGAGAGTCGTTTTCGTAGGTGATTCCGTGGCCGCCTGTTTTTCAGGCGATGGAATGGCTGCAGTCAGTCTTTGGTCTCCCTCTCGATTTTGGCACGATACAGTGGAGTGGCCATTAAGCACTGACGATGACATGGTCGTGGGATTCTCTTACGACTTGATTGATCAGAAGGCAATTGTTGCTTTTAAGAGTGGGGATTTTGTCGAGGTCAAGGATGGCTTGGCCGCCGTAGTGGGTTCCATGGAGACCACACTCGTAGGCTGCGAATGGAGCCCAGGGGGCGATCTCGCTTTGGTTGTATGCGAATCTGGGAAGGTCATTCTGATAAGCACAGATTTCGATATGGGTGAGGATGTCGTTGTAGGAGAGCATCAAATGACTTTAGACGACATGAAGTTGGCGGAATCGCATGTGAGCGTTGGCTGGGGCAAAAAGGAGACTCAATTCCAAGGCCGGGGTGCGAGAGCTCTGAGCAAAGATCCTACAGTTCAGAAGGAAATTGAAGCTAGGACGATAGATTCAGCCCATGATAAGCTTGATACTACAATTAGCTGGCGAGGGGATGGCGAGGTTGTTGCGGTCAATACATGCCTTGATGGTGAAAGAGCTGTGAGGATTTTCACTCAAGAAGGCAAGCTGGAAAGTGTAACTGAGCCTGCCAGTAATTTGTTGGGCCCTTGTGCTTATGAGCCGAAAGGAGCACTCATTGCTACTGTCAGAAGTGACGGTTTTCTTCAATTTTTTGAACGAAATGGGTTAATGAGATACAAAGTTGCTATCGAAAACGCGAGCCAAGTTGAGTCTCTCCACTGGAGCTCAGACTCTTCTATCCTATCAATAGTTTATGGCGACAGAATCGATCTTTGGACCCAGAAAAATTGGCACTGGTACCGCAAGCAGTCCATACGGGGTTCTCATCAAAATCTCCTTTGGCATCCAGAGCTTCCTAAAACCATGACGGCCTTTTCGAAAAGTAATATCACGTTTTCGACGTGGCTCTTCAACTACGCCAGTGACCAAGGTCTAATTGCAGTGATCGACACAGACAAAGTTAACGTAACCCCTTTGGCTGTGGCAGGTATTCCGCCCCCTATGGCATTTGCAACATATCAGCTGGCATCACAACCAAAAGCTGTGACGGTGGCGGCTCCTGATAGAATAGCAGTAGCAGATGATCATCAGGTTATCGAGCTTGTCCTCAATCTGGAATCGGCTGAGCTTCAAGTGGTCAACACTTTCAATATTCCCGATATTCAGAACGTCGCCTACACACCTTTCGGATTAGTCTGTCACATAGGTGAGGCCAACATATTGTGCAAAGCGGCATCGCCCAACATCCCGCTCATCTCCCCCACTGCTGGTGTCTCTGTTCTCAAATCATCTCACTTTCTTTGCGGTAGCAAGATTTTCGAACTCGAGACTGGAGTCCAGGTGGCTGACTTTCAAGAGCCATGCATAGACTTTGTAGCGACACCAAGTGAATCCTTTGGCCTCACGCGATCTGGAAAGCTGATTCATTCGAGCAACAAACTACTCGCTCACGGAGTCACCTCCATAATAGCCGGTCCAAATCACCTTCTATACACTACGCTGACAACGCTGCGCTTCATACATTTCGACAGTGCTCATCAAGAGAACACTGACAAGCCAAGTGAGCAGAGCAGAGAGATTGAGCGAGGTTCTTTATTGGTCTCTGTCATGAGCTCTAAGATGGCGGTAGTCCTCCAAGCTCCTCGAGGAAACATTGAGACGATTTATCCTCGCATCTTAGTATTGGGGGTGGTTCGTGAGAGTGTTTCCCAGCTACAGTACCATGCTGCTTTCGAAGCTTGTAAAGTGCATCGAATTGATATGAATATTCTATATGATTTGGACCCGGAAGGGTGGAAGGCCAATGTCGAGCTCTTTGTAAAGCAGCTAGTCACGGAATCCAACTTGGATTTGTTTCTTTCTTCTTTGAGCGATACTGATGTGACAAAATCAAAATACATTGACACGAGAATCTCGCCCGCTCACAACGGAGATCTGAGCGCATCCTCACCAGGAAAGGTGAACATGTTGGTCGACTTTATATTGCCCTTCCTTCAGCCTCATTCTCAGATAACAGCACTTTCGGTCAAACAGCCGCCAGCGCTTGTAGAGGCATTACGGAAGGCATCTGGATCACCCGAACTCGTGAGGCATCTGGTCTTTTTGAGTGATGCAGACCTGCTGTATCGCACCGCGCTAGGCGTCTACGAACCTCATCTTGCTCTAGTCGTGGCACAACAAGCACAAATGGATCCCAAAGAGTATATCCCCTTTTTGCGCAGCCGAAGTTCTGAGAACGACGCCAGAGCAAAGTTCAATATTGACCTGTATCTGCGACGTAACGAGAAAGCTGTCACGCACTTGATTGCAGACGCAAACGCTACAGAGGAGGAGATTGTCGAATTCGTCATTAGACACGATTTGCACACCACTGCCTTGACTTTACTTAGAAAAGGCCAGAATCATACTAGCTCGAGGGCAAGGACCAGTGCCATCAGGGAAATTTTGCGCAGCCAAGCAGAACTATGGCTTTCCCAGTCCAAATATGTGGAAGCTGGAACTAACTTTGAGCTCTTGGGCGAGTTTTCCAAAGCCTCCGACGCATATGTCAAAGGGTGCAACTGGAGACGAGCTCTGGCACTATCCTCTCCCAGCTCTGAAGAACGGCAGCGCGTTATCAAAGAGCTTGTGGAGGTTTGTGAAACGAATAAACAGTACACGGATTGCGCCCATCTTCTGCTTTATTATCTCAACGACCCACGCGGTGCTCTCGAAATGTTCTGCTCAGCAGATAAGTTCGACGATGCTATGCTTGTAGCGGCCTCACATCCGGAGCTCAAAGAAGTTTTGCTAGACCAGTTGCGTGAGAGCTTCGGTCACTTCCAAGAGCTCCTTGCCGATTGCGCATCCCAAATTCCTGCGCAAGTGCGGCGTCTCAGAGCCATTCGCGACAAGCGTCGAGAGGACATGCTAGGTTTTGAAGCGATGCACAGCCATTTGGAATCTGGTGTTGTCGACCTGGCCGACAACCTCTCATTGGCTGGTACAGAAGCAAGCGGAACCACAAATGCTTCTGCGTATACAAAGTACACAGACAAGTCCAGTGTCGGAACTGCGGCTTCCAACGCAACAAGAAGGACCATGAAGAACCAGCGAAGGCAGGATAGGAAGAAGGCTCGAGGTAAGAAGGGTACAGTGTACGAGGAAGATTATCTGATCGCCAGCGTGACGCGTTTGATAGAACGTCTTAAGGCTACATTCTCAGAACTACAAGAACTTGTCACAGCATTGCGCCGATGCGACCTAGAAGTCTACGCTGTTCAGCTAACGACTGCTCATGAGCATACTCTGGGGCTCTTATCCCAAGATATCGATGAGATATTCAACATCGATAATGAAGCCCTTGTAAGGTATGATGAGAGCGGTCATGAATATGTGGCACCACGCCCTATCAAGCCCGAGCTGCCTCATGCTTTGGATGCATAGCTACATAATTTATTCGAGTTTAGGTAGTTAAGAACTGTCACTATGAACTCATATCGTGATTGATTAATCGTAATTCATCTATTCAGAGCGAACACATGTTCGTAGGGCTTGGGTCCTCCCGCAACTTCATAGCCACGCGTGATTACTCGCCTGAAGGTACGATAAGGGGAGCACATCGATCGGTCTGTATGCAGAGGCAAAAGCAGCAGCAGAACAGCATTGAGGTGCCTCGTGCACCCCAAGCAGAGCCCGAAGGACTGGCCGGTCAAATCCACAAAGGTGCGTTTGTTGTATTCACAACCGTAATAGTCGGCGCCTCTCTAATCTCCATTGCGAAGATGTAACACAGCGACGGGAATTTACGTCTTAGGTCTTCTTGGGATCTTCATTGAACGATCTTGAGGAACTGACGAGTTTTTGACGCTCCCTCGGGAGACGTCGAACAGTGCATCTGTGGGCAGTGGTGTGGATTGATTGTTGGGCGATTGAAGGAGGTTTGCATGGTCCGCGGTTACAAAAACGGCATCTTCGTTAGTCGGGAGCGGCAAGGGAGCATCAGTCTTGCTTTGCTGGTCCTTGTTGGCAATCGGAGGATCTGGGAGCCCCTCGAAATCGCTCTCACCATCCTCATCATCAAATATATAATCCGGTGGAGTCGGATGGCGGCCTGGCTGCGGTGAGCTTTCAGCGCTGCTTGTGTCGAGAACTAGCTCTTTTACTTCAAGAAATTTGTAAGGCTGTGTCTTCTGCTTCTTTTTCGGACGCCGAAGATCTTCAACATCAAGAACATACTTCTCGGGCTTGAGACGCCTGACTATCTCCACATATTCTTTGTTATGCAAGCAATTGCCCAGCGAGTCGCCGAATAGACGCAAAGCTCGTTTCAGTGCATCTGTCGTTGCCTCTTTACGAGCCTTGTCGTATGCCTGGACCTTGTTAGATATGTTATTACTGCTACCGAAGCCAACGTCTTCTCTGTACGCACCATCCTTGAGCGTGACTCGCAAGATGCAGCTAACCCCAATAGTGTAGCGGTTGTTTTTTATATCCACAAAGTCAATCGTCAGGTTCTTAACCTCACTATTCCAGCCCCCAATGCCAAACAACTCATTGGCAAGCGAGATGGCTTTGTGACCTTCAATGTATGCATGACCGTTTTTGAAACTGACGTACTCAGGTCCTAGAGGTCTCTCTAGTTCAGCTGCAAGGTCAAAATCTGGGTCTTCGCTGGAACTCATCTTGCTGTCAGAATCAAAACAGTGAGGGTCGAGTAGTGCGTTTTGGTGGTGGGTGCTGGGACGCGTCCTCCTAACCCTAACACGACCACGATGAAATATCTGGATAAACGTCTTTTTTGTGTTTGTTTCTAAAGGTGATTTTCTTGTATAGGTGAAGCACGAATTCTATGTTCAAAATGATGTGATGGACTCAGATCGACGAATAAGAGCTCAATAAATAAACTGTATTTTGGTATTATATTAACAGTTCGGCAAGAGCATTTCAGCTTTCCCAAACGTATCTCAGCATGAATTCCATATCCAGACTGAGATCTCTCAATTGCGAGCTTTCTAATCGGCTGACACTCCGGCACCTTTGATATGCGCGAAATTCGGGAGCGATGCGAAACAACTGACGATTAAATATGGCCGCGTACAAATCGACTTGAGATTTCACCCATGCGACCGCCAAGCTGCTGTCTGTTATGGAAGGGAAACACTCTCGATAAATCTGTACGACGGCGATGATCGTCTGGAAATAAATAGCAGCCATTTGAGAAATGTAGTTGACAACATCCCCCATAAAATGCACATCTCGAGCCTGAGACTCTATATCTGCCGCAGCCGTGTCAAGTAATGCGTGCTTGGCCTCGTGGGCATAATCCAGTTTTGTGAGCTGTCGTACGATGCTGCATTTATCTTCGCGCGCCAGTCCCATTCTACAGTCACTCAGTTCCTCCAAGAGCACTTCAGCCAAATGCTTGCGTCGATTCGCGACCTGAGAGCCAACAATAGCATTATCCTCAAACTCTATGCATTGGCGGGTTGCCTCACTCCAGTCTCTGAGAGCTATGTATCTATCCAAATCTGCCAGTATTCGAGCAGCCTCTCTCCGGCGCTCTACGCTAACTTCAGAATTGCTCGTCAGAGAGCTTTGAGAGATTTTACGAGCATGTTGACTGCTCCAGCCACGACTGTTACGCAAACTAGAGCCTCGCCCGGGCCCGAACTTGTCGCCCAGCTGTGCAAGCCCTCCCGATTCTGAGACTCTCGACCCCGTTTTTTTTTTCAGGGAACTGGCCCGAAGGCCTGTTCTCTTTCGCGAAGAAGCTAACTCCATGTGTTTGCTCGTCTCAGAAAAAACAACACGTAAACGAGAAAGGCTGGGCGCTTGGAGACTTATTTGGGTAGTACCTAGTCCAACATGCAGCACTCGAGACGACTCATCCATGGTACATTCAAGAGACTCCTCCAGTGGGACGTGGTATGCGTGTGCGAAGCGACCCAGCTTCGGCGCAGCTACCAATAAATAATCATTGAGAATAACAATAAGAACGGGCCTGACAGGTTTTTGAGTTACCAGATTGAGTTCCGACCAGTTGTGCTCCTCGTGAACAACATGACGTCCCGGTGCCGGTGGAAGCACACGTTGTACGCCATCTACGCGCCTATAAAGGTCATTCAATGCATTGGCCCAAGCAGGATTGAGCACTAGCATAGATTGTCTTCGATCCATGGGGATAGGAGCGGCCAAGTTGCGGCCACCAGTGTTGTCCTCAGCAAGCATATCGTCATGGTCACCGAATTGAGACGCCAAGCTCATCCTTCTGGGAGACGTTAGTCCCATGTTCCCAGAGCCAGCCTGGCCGGTTCCGTTGCCTAGTCCTGCTGTCTGAGACGCAAAAGCGTCTTGCCTCATAGCGTCGCTCATTAGACTCAAATCACCGACCTGCTTGTGCAGCTCGGCTACAGCAGGCGCCAACTTCGCGATGCTTCTTGCCACAGTGCTCATGGCTTTGTGGCTATGTTGCAGCTTCTTTTGGTCGGAGTCAAAGGCACGCTGGACCTGAGCGCGGAGCTTTTCTCCCAATTTCAGAATTTCTTTGGGGTCTGCTCCAGCAAGAGTCCTCGAGAGGTACGCAGCAGGATCAACAGACCCTGCAAGCAAAGACGCATCAAAATCATCTTCTCCTTGAGCAGAAAAGACTGAAACCGCATCGCTGGATACCAAAGTGTCATCTGGAGCCAGCAAGTCCCCAGCAAGAGAGGGATTCGACTGACCATTGAGAGGATTTGAGGAAATGTTGCGAGAGCTTAGCCTTGAGAAGCTTCGAATATGTCTTCCTACCGACGCTGAAGGCCCTGGTCCTGGATTCAATCCCGAGGGAGCGTTGATTACTGGGAGGTTGTTAGCTGAGGGGACCGCCAAGAAGCTGGAACTGGACCCATTCAGCTGCTCCCCCATCACCGTCTGCCGCCTCCGCATAGATTGGCTCTCCATTTTGGATTCAGCGAGATGTCACCGTAAATATCTTGACCCAAACTCTGCTCGATTGACAGTGCGTTCACCTCTCTTGTCGGAAGCTTTGAGAGATGATTCCAGGGCAAGGCGCGCTAACAATGGCTGGCGTTTGCTTGCGAGAAAGTCTTCAAACCTGAATTGAACTGGTCCTAATGGATTATTTTCTAGATTTTAAATCAATTCAGTAGATATTCACGCTGCAAATTTTTTTTGTGTCCGTGAGCAGCAAGTCTGAGGCCCTCATGGTTCATGCATGTGTCGAGAACGCTGAGTGTGCAGGTAAATTTACCCGCATACCCACAACTACCTAAAGATGACTCGAACAAAAGCTTCGTGGAGCTGAACTCGTTAGGCGAATTTACCGAACCATTCTGATTATACTAATGACAGAATACCCGATTAAAGATGATTGTCGCTGGCTTTGTTACACTTGTGCTACCTGAATCCAAATAAGTATAGGGTCGGGGTACCTTGTACTATTTCCCTTCAACTGTAGGATGCCTACACTTTCCTCAGACCGCGTAAATTACCTGGTCTGGAGGTACTTTGGAGAGGAGGGCCTTGCTCTTTCCGCATACTCTCTTGACAAAGAGGCTCAGACTAGCAATCTCGATGCGGAGTATGCGAAAGAGGTTGCTGAGGGGTCTCTGGTGAAGCTTCTTCTGAAGGGCATGCAGATGATAGAATTGGAGAATGCTGCTGGCCAATTAGACAGTTTAAGCCAGACCAAACTTCTGGATTCTTCCAAGGAGTCCGTAGAGCAAGCTGAAACCACAACTGTTCTAGAAACAATTGGGTCGCTGCCAACTCACACCAAGAACACTGATAATGAGATGGGTACTACTGAAATTGCATCCCAAGAGACAACACAGCTGCCCACTAATTCAAAGTCCAGCAAAGATTGTAAAGTTGTTGGATTGGAACGCGTAGTGCCTCCACAAGAACTGAGACTTCGGGGAGGAATCGATTCGACCTTCAACTCGCCCATGGCTTTTGTTGTAGTAGGAGTGGACAGAGTGACCGCGTACCTTTCTCAAGACGATACACTCCGTGAAATTTTATTGGATTGTAATGAGAAACCTACTTGCGTTGAACCGCTCGGCTTGTCTCTCGAAGGCGCCAATCAAAGCCTACTGGTTGGCTACTCATCAGGGGTGGTCAGACAATGGGGTTTCGGCGAACAAGGCTCTATTCTTCAGAGTGTACTTTCCACTAACGGGAGATCTACGGCCCCCATACTCACTGTGAGATCATCTCCAGCAGGAACGAGAGCAGCGGCTGCAGATGTCGCGGCTACAGGCCTCGTTGACGTTTGGGACCTTAACCAACGTTCGCTTCTTTGCCAGTTAGCGGTTCCTTCAGCGAAGCGGAGGGAAAGTGATCTGGTTGGGGATATCACTTGGGTTAATTCCAACTCAATCGTTGCTGTTTCTTACACATCGGGCATAGCGATATATCGGATACCCGAAGAGCTCACAACCGAGCCAATTTTGCCCACAACCTGGTTGGCTGGTCACAAAAAGCCGGTTGCCAACCTAGCTTTTGAGTCGGCCACCCAGCTGCTCGCAAGCGGCGGAGATGATGGCAGAATATGCATATGGGATGCCCAAAGCTCTGAACCAGTACGTCAGCTCGAAGCCTCCGTTATATCTGCTCCAATATCTCACACCAGCTGGCTGGGTGTCCATCTATTAACGAGCACAACGGATGGAGTAATTAGCTACTGGGATATCCGCTCCTCAGATCAAGCATTGACAGCCAGCGTAGATCTCGGCGAGCCAGTCTACAACCTTCAAGTATCGAAGCAAATACCCACTCATATTGCCGCTGTAGTTCCTTCAGGGCTCAAGGTTTACAAACTCGACCTCCAACAGCCACACTTCGAACTTGTTGGAGAGGTGAATTCGCAAGGCATAGAATGCGTGAGTTGGGGCGCAGATCATTCTCTAGTCGTGAGCACACCAGAGGAGAGTATATTACTCCGATGCCCAATATAGTTCAATGATTCTACTAATCGGTGTCAAACCCTGTGTAATTTAGTTTTTTTTACGTCAATGACTAGATGGCTACGACTAGATGGCTACGACGAACACGCCAGTTTCGATATATGAGGACTTCAAATACAAGTTGATTAAGCAGTGGCCTCAGTCTGAGGCTCACTGATGGCACGAGAATTTTTGAGCTCGAGCAAGAATTTCAGGGCATCCTCGAGGGAGACGGTCTCAGTCTTCTGCTGCTTAGACTTGTCATCGCGTTTGCGAATGTTGACGCTCTTGGTTTGCTCCTCCTCTTGACCAACAACGAAGATGTAGTTGTAGTTGCTGAGCTGACCCTGGCGCACCTTCTTCTGCAGAGTGTTAGGTCCAAGATCAACATCGGCGTAAAAGCCCTGTTGATGGAAGTGATCGCGAATGGTCTGAGCATAATCGTACTGATCTTTGGAAACTGGAATGACCAGCACTTGCCTTGGTGACAGCCATAGAGGCCACTTGCCGTAAAAGTGCTCGCAGAGAATGCCAATCATGCGTTCAAATGATCCGTATATAGCGCGGTGAATCATGACCGGTCGCTCTGCTGGGGCATTAAGGTCGCCAGTTTGGAAGGACAAGTCGAAGCGGTTGGGCAGCTGGAAATCAAGCTGGATAGTGGCACACTGATGCCAGCGATGTAGAGCATCACTGATCATGATATCGATCTTTGGACCGTAAAACGCACCGTCACCAGCGTTGAGCTCCCAACGGGCTCCGCTCTTTTCCAAAGCAGACTGAAGCATCTTCTCGGCTTCGTTCCAAGTCTCAAGTTCGCCCAGATACTTCTCGGGGCGCGTGGAAAGCTCCATCTTGAACTCGAAGCCGAGTGTGCCATAGACGCTCTTTAGGAAATCGAAGCAGCCCTCGATTTCAGATTCGATCTGCTCAGCCCTGCAGAAAATATGCGCATCATCCTGTTGGAATCGACGCACTCGGGTGAGACCGGTGAGAGCTCCGGAGAACTCGTTTCGGTGCAAAACGCCCAAATCGGCAACACGCCAGGGAAGCTCGCGGTATGTGCGAGAACGCGACTTGAACACCAGACAGTGCCCGGGGCAATTCATGGGTTTGAGACCGAATTTCTCCTTCTCAACATCGAAAGTGAACATATTGTCCTTATAGTTTGCCCAATGACCCGAGGTTTCCCAGAGCTTCGAGTTATACATGTTTGGGGTGATGACCTCTTCAAATCCTCGCTTTCTGTACTCTTCCTTGATGTAAGACATCATTGCGTCATATATACGCGCGCCATGGGGCAGCCAGAAAGCGGATCCAGGCGACATCTCGTGGAACATGAAAAGTTCCTGTTCGCGACCAATTTTACGGTGATCACGGTTCGCAGCCTCCTCCAAAAACTTGACGTGGGCATCGAGCCGCTTCTTGTCCGGGAAACTCACACCGTATAGTCGTTGCATGGACTCATTGTTGGCATCTCCCAAAAAGTATGCAGCGCTATTCTTGAGCAATTTGAAACTCTTCACACGCCCGGTATGCTGCACGTGGGGACCTCTGCAAAGATCGATGAGATCTCCGCATCGATACACCGTCGATGATGTACCGTCGGGGATCTTGCTCTTGATCAAGTATTGCTTGTACCTGTTGTACTTGAACATCTCGAGAAGCTCCTCCTTGGTCATTTCCAAACGCTCGAACTTCTGCTTGCCCTTAACGACGCGCTTTGCTAAGGTCTCGATTCCGCTGTACTCGTTGTGGCTGATGACTCGCTTGCCGTCGTCAATGCCCATTTCGTAAAAGAAGCCATCAGAGGTGGGGGGGCCATATGACAGGTGAGCACCATAGAAGCATTCACAAGCCTCGCCCAGAATATGGGCAGAAGAATGCCAGAACACTTGCTGGCCCTCCTCCTCATCGAAAGTTAATAACTGCATGGTGCAACTGTGCTCGACAGGGCGACCCAAGTCCCACAGCTCGCCGTCAATCTTGGAAATGACAAGTTCATCGAGATTCGAGTAGCCAAGCTCCTTGGCAGCAATCATCGGTGTCGTTTCGAAGCTTGTTCCTTCGAAAGTCTGCCCGTTGTAGGTGATTGTGATGGGCTTTCGAGGCTGAGCTGCCAGCTTAGCCTGCTGCTTGGCAAAAAGCTCATCAAACAGCTTCTGTCTTTCTTCAATGAACGAAAACTTCTCATCTTCTCTATTATACAGAGAACTCTTCAAACTCAACTGCTTAGCCGCATCAACCGGTGCTTCCGACATCGCCGTGGTGTAGAGGTAGATGACCAAATTTATTTTGGGAAGGGTTTTTTTCCATCTCACTATAACCTCCTCCCCCTAAGTTAAAGGAGCGCTTGGCATGTAACAAGAGAATAAATACCGGCTTCTGGACTGTTTGAGGTGATTAGACTGAGCGAGATTTTTTGATGTGTCAATAAATTAAGTATTGTTAATTTCGTGAAAGCACAAGCTTTAGAGACCTTGAGGCATTCCGTTGGCAGTGGTGCCCACGTACCTATTTCTAACTGGTCGACGTTTGCCTTTACCAGCATTTGCCGCAGCTAAGATTCCATCAATCCCGCCTTTGGCAAGGCCGCTAGGGACTGGCGGTGCAGATGCTGGCGGTGCAGATGCTGGCGTTACTGGTGGTTGGCCCGCCTCTGCCTGAGGAGCGGCTGGAGGGGCGCCTTGAGAGAAGTCAGGAGGAACGCCTAGAGCAGGAGCACTTGGAGTGATTGTTCCAGACTGGCTCGGCACCGTTGCCGCTGAAGGCACCGTATTTCCGGAGGGTGTGGTGCCTGTGGCAGGTCTCGTCACAGTAGCCGCCTTGGGGGGAGGKGGAGGACCCTTTTTCGGCTCAGGCTTTGGCCCATCTTTAGATACCCAACGACCCAGTTCCTTATCGAAGTACATCTGTGTGGATCCACCCAGCTTGACCTCGATAGGCTTATTAGGATTGTTGTCTTCTTTCTTCAACCAGCTGAACCAGCCCTTCTTCTTGGTGCCATCATCTGGGGGATTGGCGCCCTTCTTTCCAGCATCATTTGATGTATTAGCAGCCGTCGATTTCAGCTCCACCTCGGGGTTGGGCTCAACTTGTGCAGTTTCCGTGTGCATCGGTTGCGACTGGGCCTTGGGCACTGTTTCTGGCTGAAGATATACCGGATCGTATTTCCCCGTGGCTGGCCCTAATCTGGACTGAGCGGATCCAGGAGGCATCGTGTGCGCAGCAGCAGGAGCAAAGTTTTGACCGCTGTGTTCAAAATATTGTCCAGTCATCGCCGTCTGAGTGCTCAAAGAGGGTGAAGGCCCAGTGGAGTAAGTATTGCTCAATGTATTTGAGTCACCGAGAGGCCCATTGAGATGCTGACCCATTTGAGGATAGCCGAGCTCCTGCTGATCATACATTCCTTGGGCTGGCGAGAACTGAGTTAAGGAGCCAGAGATGCTAGCTGAGGAATTGCCGAAAACCGAGTTAGCTGGAGGCTCAGCCCTTGGCGGCATCATCATTGTGTGCGCTTGTGCGTCCATCTGATAAAGGGACGGAGGTTGTGCGGGCTCAGCGAACGCAGGGCTTGCGCTTTGTAAAGCCTCTGGAGGGGCAGAGGCTGAAGTCATTTGAGGCAGCTCATACGGATGCTGGTTGGACATCGGAAAGCCACTCAGAGGTGTGTATGACGGTACTCCCTGTGTATATTGAGACTTGCTCAGATCTGTGTGAGGCGAAGCTACTCGTTGACCTGTAGAATGTGCTAGTTGTTGTTGAGCGAAAGAAGGATCATAACCGGAGCGAGGTGGGTACCCGAGCTCGCCTACTGAACCGTTCTCCTCAGCGACCTCAGTAAGTGCTACCTGGCGTGACGTAGCGCTGGACTTGGGGCGAGAGTAATGCACAGCAAGGCTCGGGCTGGCCGACCTGTGATCAGGCCCTGGAGTAAAACTCTGTCTAGGAGGGGGGACGAATCCCATAGTTGGGGGAGGCAGGCCGGAATCATGCGAGAGATGCCGCTCTATAACCTGAGGATTAGGCGCAGGGGCTTCATCATCGTCACCACTCACAAATTTATTGAAAGCTTTGCTGAATTGGGGCTTGCTCAGTTTGCGATTCAGCCATCCACCGGATGGCGACGACGTTGCGGAACACTGCTCAACAAGCGCATTGGCACCATCCAAGAGTGGCTGAGGCGCACCTTTGGTTGCTTTCAGCACTTGTGACACAGTTTCTGCGATGCGAAGCGCTTCAGAACCATATCCCATTCCAGATAGCGTGGTAGCAAACTCTAGCTTGCGAGGAAGTAGCGCAGGAGAGCCGCGTCCTAAAATGGACTCATAGATCTCAGCGAGCACGTAACTATCGAAATGAGGGAGTTTTTGCTCAGTTGTTAGAGGAAGAGAGAACTCTGGCAAGGATCCTAGGGGAACCTTACAAATGACGAAGCATACGTGTCCCTCTTCAACAAAATTACGCTGAACAAGAAGCTTCCCAAGTTCTACAAGGGCCGCAGCGGCGGGGCTGTTCTCATCTGAGCTAGCTACCGAGTCATACAATGCTGAAGCACATCCTGCCCAATGGATCAGCTGCGCATCAACCTTGTTCACATCTAGATGAGATGTCTCACCACGCGGCTTCAGCTCTGAGATAGAGCTCGCGCCGGCTTCAGTACTGTCTGCGGCCAACGCCCTGTATATAAACGCAAGGGGAGCTGCAGCTTTCCTGGCTTCCTCGGCAACGAATTCTTCCACAGCTGTTTGCCATTGTTCCGATCCAAGAGATTTCGCGATCAACAGAGCGTGAGCATACGCTCTGCTGTCGAGAGCAGCCTGAAGTGCCTGCGCTCTATCATGCGCCACCAGCTTGCCAAAAATGACGCTAGACACCTCGCTAGGTGATGCACTTGACTGCGCACTGAAAGACGCAAACGGAACGTCTTTACGATAGTCCTGTAAAGTATCGCGGATCGATTGGCCGATTTCTGCTTTATTAGGAGACGCCAAGTGCTGCAAAACTCGGTACAACAAGGAGCCAAATGAAAGTCCTAATTGACTGGTTCTCTCATCAATCCACTTTTCAACATCTTTCGTCTTATTTTTCAGGACCCCCTTTGGACCCAATAAAGGAAGGGGTAATTTGCTAATTGTCGGAGCTGGAGGGAGAGAACTTTCAGGAGACAAACCAAATCCCTCTGCAACAGGCTGCTGCTGAGTGGAATAAGCAGCAGTAGGATCATGAAATGGTTGTGGGGTTGCGGCTCCAGTGCCATTCCCTCTCTGAGGAGATGCAAAACTCATGATGCCCTTGCTCTGATGGTGAGAATCCATGCTCATGGATGGCGGCAATAATCCAGACGGGATGTGCTCCTGCGAAGAGAATGGCAGCGAGGATGGTAGATGTGAGCCTGCTGGCTCGGGTGTGTATGTATTTCTGTAACTTTGAGACCTTGCCATAGTTTGGGGTGCCACCGAAGGTGCCAAATTACCGGGGTGGCTTTGGCTTCCCCCAGTTGGATTTTTTGCCCTGATAGGAGCCGATAACTTTCTTTGATTGGACAGAACACTAGGAGGCGCAGAGCCTGGTGGCGGAACAACTCCAGGCGTTACACCTCCTCCGGGTGGAGGGACTTGTTGGCCTGATACGACAGGGGGAGTCGCCGATGTCAAAGAGTCTCTGGATGGAGCAGCGCGAACATTTCGCTTCGGAACCGCTGATGATGGAAGATCCGGGAATCCGAACGGATCTGGATTCGATGGACGCACGAAAGCGGTTTTCTTCTGTTGCTGAGAATTCTGCTGTGGAGCCTGCTGGTGATGCGGGATCCGCTGCTGTGACTCGAGCGGGCTTGGGACTGCAGATTGGGAAAAAGGATTCGGAGGTGGGGGATTCAGCGGATTGGGAATGTACGCCTGGCTTTCTGGAGCAGGCCCTGCAGGCGCATACTTCGACTTTGTGCTTGCAGCCCTCGACGGCCTCGCTGGACGAGCGAAAGCGGGAGGTGGTCTTGGTGCGATGCTCGTACGAGGAGAAACTTCCTGTGAAGCAGGCTTATATACAGGTGGTGAGATGGGCCCAGAGGTTTGTGGAGTTCCCGTTCTACTGATCACCCTTGGCGCTTGGTGTCTGGCCCTCTGCTGAGGCATTATCTCCATCGGAAGATCGAAACTTTTCTGCTCTGTGTGGAAATCTACAATGCTTGGCCGAGCCCTCACATTGGGCGGCAAAGGCGCAGCCTCCGCGAGCGTTTGCTGACCGGTTTCAGCGGAGACAGGCTCCTCGTCCTCAGGCAAAAGGTCTTCGTCACTATCTAGGAAAGAGAGCGCACCAACCTCCCTTTTCGCTGTGTCCCCGCTTATAGAATTGTCAGCTGCCTCAGAATGATGATCTGTGAAGCTCGAGCCATCCTGACCATCGCCATCCTGACCATCGCCATCCTCGAGAAAATCGTCATCATCATCGAGATCAAGCTGGAGCCCATCGTACTTTTGCTCTGGTAGTTTTTTCGGTGAGTCCGGGGCCTTCTCTTCTTGTCCTTTAGGTAGGCTGTTCTGCTCAGAGGTCAACGCTTTAAAAAAGGCATCATCACCATCATCATCCGAACTCAGGTGTTCATTACCATTAGTATCAGCTTTCAACATTCCGTCTTCAGAGGTTGGTCTCTCTTGGGTCTGGTCTGGAGAGATGGAAGACTCAATTTCAGATGCAATGGCAGCTGAGTCCTCTGGGAGTTTGCTGTGACTGAGTTGCAAGCTAGATTCAGACTGATCAGGTGGAGCAGACGATTTATTTGTTGCAAATACAACTTCAGGCTCTGGTTCTGTGTCGGAAGTCTTCTCTTCTTTCTTTTCCTTCTGCAAAGAGGAATAAAAATCGTCCTCATCAAGATCGTCCTCGGGTTCAGATCCCGGCGGAGGCGAGGCATGGTCGTTGGTCTCCAGCCCGTAAGTCTCCAGCTCTTTAGTCTCCAGCTTATTTGGTGGCAGCGCGCTAGTAGCTTCTAATGTATTCTCAGGCGCGTTGAGCTGTGGCTTTGCATCTTCCAAGCTACCATTCTTGACGTTAACGCCGCTGCTCTGTCCAGGGCCAGCTGTGTTCTCCAGAATTTCGTCAATGTCATCGGCCTCGTTTTTGGATTCCGGGATGAGAGCTACCTCCGAACTATCCTCGGGTGCCGTAGCCACCGCTCGGAGCGATGGAGAGTTGTTGTGAGATGCAACAGACTCTTTGTTTGAGCTAACAACTTCAACATTTGTCGGTGCATCCTGATCTGCATTTTGAATTTCGAGTTGCTCGGTTCGCGAAGCCTCATGTTCGTCCAAAGATAGTTCAGTGAGATTCCTGTCCAACGTTCCCTCGGATTCGTGTTGATCTTGTTCATGGCGAGCGCTTTCGTGTACTGCAGGTTCCTCATCTAATCTCGCAGGAATCTTCTCTAGACTTTCTGTCTCCTGTGTGGGTAGAGTCTCTGTTGGCTGTATGATTGGCTCCATCTGCGAGTCTGCACTTGACGACTCTGGTTCAACTTTCAGAGGAACTTCAGCCACCTCTACTTTCGGCACATCCGGAACTAAGGGCTCTACATTGTGAGGCCCGAGTTTTGTCGGTTCAGCAGCCTGCTCGCCCGAAGTCATCGGCAAAGCAGAATCAGACGCCTCGATTGGCGTCTCACACTGCTCGGCAACCTCTGCCGCTGTTCCGCTTTCCGTCATAGGGCCAGCCAGAGAATCTCCATTGACATTTTTATTCGATGGCTTGGCTTGCCTCTTCTTGTTATTCTTCGCCTTCGATTTGGATTTGGAGCCCATGGTCTTCGCTCCGCCAAAGACCAGCCTTCCAGTGGGGTTGACGTAGAGGTCTCTGTGTCCATGGGCACACGACATGCCCAGAGCGCTTTAGGGTTCCATACGAGGTCCAGCGCACTCAACGGTGGCAATGTTGCGTTCGAAAGAGAAGAAGAGCAGCTTTCACGATCAAAGATAGCTTCTGCTGGAGCATTCATCATATGTGAGTATATATTATAGTAGGAGTTTATCTAGTAAATGTAAGTGTTGCTGAATACCTGGAAGTTTTGAGAAAAGCATGGAACTTCTTCGGCAAAAAATCGATACGTTTATATGGGCAGCACAAACCAATCATTTCTCTCTCGTATTAATCGAGGAGACAACGAATTCTGGCTTGCAATCCGTAGGACTCCGGGCTGAAGCCAGCATGATAAAAATATTAGATAAGCATAGCTGAAAATAAGAAGTTTATGCCGCCAATAAAGTTGGGGACAATTCGAAACGAGTGAATTTGCTGTATGCAGAAGCTTTCGCAGAAGGAGCGCTTCACGAGATGCTGCAGCGATGTATCCGTAGAGCTTGTCAAGAGCGTGGAAGAACAATCCACGGAACAGATCAATCTCAATCAATTGATTGGCAAGGTTGCCGGTAAATACAAGCTCAGTTCACCACCACGACTGACAGATTTGATTAATGCCATTCCTGAACAGTACAGAACTCGATTGCTTCCCAAGTTGCGCGCAAAACCAGTGCGAACAGCCAGCGGAATCGCTGTAGTCGCTGTTATGTGCAAACCTCATCGATGCCCTCACATCGCATATACAGGCAATATCTGTGTATACTGTCCGGGAGGACCCGACTCCGATTTTGATTACTCGACGCAAAGCTACACAGGTTATGAGCCAACAAGCATGAGAGCTATTCGTGCACGTTATGACCCCTACGAGCAAGCCAGAGGCAGAGTTGACCAGCTTCGCCAATTGGGCCATGCTGTGGACAAAGTCGAGTACATTGTCATGGGCGGAACGTTCATGAGTCTACCCCAAGAGTACCGCGAGGAATTCATTAGCTCGTTGCACAACGCACTGAGTGGTGCCACGACCACTAATATTGAGGAGAGTGTAGCCCTCAGTCAGGAAAGTAACACTAAATGTGTGGGTATCACGATTGAGACTCGACCAGACTATTGCACGGAGACGCATCTTGATGATATGCTGAAATACGGTTGCACACGACTAGAGATTGGAGTTCAAAGCGTATATGAGGATGTTGCCAGGGATACAAACCGTGGCCACACTGTGAAAGCTGTGTGCCATACTTTCTGCCTCTCCAAGGATGCAGGCTACAAAGTTGTCAGCCACATGATGCCTGATCTGCCCAACATGGGCCTTGAGCGTGACAGGTTCCAGTTCATGGAATACTTCGAGAATCCCGCTTTCCGCACGGATGGGTTGAAGATTTACCCCACCTTGGTCATTCGCGGGACTGGACTTTACGAACTTTGGAAACAAGGACTCTACAAAAGTTATTCGCCGGCGAAGCTTGTCGACCTTGTTGCTGAGATCATGTCCCTGGTGCCGCCTTGGACCCGCATCTACCGTGTGCAGCGAGATATACCAATGCCTCTTGTCAGCAGTGGCGTGGATAATGGCAATTTGCGTGAGCTGGCTCTTGCAAGAATGAGGGAGCTGGGAACCAAGTGTCGTGATATTCGCACAAGAGAAGTCGGGATCCAGGAGGTACATCACAAAATCAAGCCCGATCAAGTGGAACTGGTGAGGCGTGACTACATGGCCAATGGAGGCTGGGAGACCTTCTTGGCCTACGAAGATCCTCAGCAGGATATTTTGGTAGGTCTCGTGCGTCTACGGAAGTGTGCTCCCGAAACTACTTACAGACCTGAGTTCGTGTCTCAGCCCACATCCATCATCAGGGAGCTTCATGTTTATGGCTCAGCTGTACCCTTGCATAGTAGAGATCCCAGAAAGTTCCAGCATCAAGGCTTCGGCACTTTGCTGATGGAAGAGGCGGAGCGGATCGCCAAGCAGGAGCACCGGTCGGAAAAGCTATCAGTTATCTCAGGCGTGGGGGTTCGCAAGTATTATGCCAAGCTAGGCTTCCACCTCGATGGCCCTTACATGTCCAAGCTGCTATAAGCATTAGAGTTTCGACTTTTATACACGTCGCTCAGAGAGACTCTTCCAATAGGCAGCTGTATTTATTCACCTGGATTTCCGAAACTAATTAAATACTTCTAATCCACTTCAGCAGTCGATTCTAATCTACTTCAGCAGTCCTTGCATGTACAAGCTGCTCTAAGCGCTAGAGTTTCGACTTTTAAACACCTCGCTTGGAGAGACACTTCCAATAGGCAGCTTTCTTTATTCATCTGGATTTCACAAACTAATTAGTACGAACAGTTGCTCAAATTAAATACTTCTAATCCACTTCAGCAGTCGATCTGAACCAGATCTTCATGATATTTTCCCTTGTGAGTCACTCTAACGACGTAGGCAGAAAGCTTGCCTCCACGCTGGCACTTTGTGTCGAGTCCTTTGGAATATCTCTTCAGCTGCAGCCCTTTGGACGCATCATGCCCATAAAACACTTCGTACCTTTCTGACTTTTCCCTAGTCTTTTGTTCCTCGTTCCATCGATCGAACCAGGGCTCTCCGTCATCTGGATCCTCAGAACCGTGAGTATAATCAGGTGGGACGATTGAGCGAACTCTCAAAACATCCACGATGTCCTGCTGCTCTAAGTCATGCTCGTTCCAAAGGAGCCCTCCATGAACCGCTACCGCCTCAATGCCACGACGAGAGACCTGTCCAAGCTTTAAAATAGCTGGGCATGCAGCAAGGTAGTCTATGTGACGCTTCTTGAACTTTCTCACCAAAGGGAGATCGCGGTCTTTGTCCTCGATGTCTACGTCCGTCCCAGTAGGCATGGCTCTGACCTTGCTCAGCACTGGACCAACGGTGGCCTCTAAAGTAGGAGATGGCTTGTGGCCTGCCACAAGCGTAGTTTCACTGGCCTGAGGGGGGTACGTGCGAGGCGCTTTGATATGATGGTCCTTCGCATAAAGGGTCATAAGTTCGTCCTCATGATTACCGCGTACGCAATAGGCTCCGTGATCAATTGCAAAATCAACAACACCTAGACTGTCGTAACCCTTGGTTACCATGTCGCCCAAGAAAACAATCGTGTCTTGCTTCTTGTCATAGTTGACCTTGCGGAGAAGTTTGTGCAGTTCCTTGGACATTCCATGAACATCACCTATGAGAAGTAGCCGTTTGTCAATATGATGTTTATCCAAGGCAGCGTTGTGGGGCAACATTGCGACTCTCGACAATGGAGGCAATTCCCTAGGAACGACCAAAGAAGTCGATGCTATGAACAAGGCAGCGCCAGCAACCAAGGCTAGCAGCGCCAGCACGCTCTTGACATACGATCGCTGGAGGAATGGCTTAGACTCCCTGGTCTCTGCAACCTCCTCCTCCGGCAACTCGATATGCGAGGTCATTGAGGGTAACAAGAGCGTCAGAGTGCCAAATATGACCCCGGATAATTCTGATTACCTTTAAGTACCCTGTATTTATTCCGAGGGCGTAGGGGTCCTCAACAGTTCTATGCTGTGAGTGTCTAATAGAGTCACCCCCAACCCATAACAACATCTAGAGTTTTCAGAATTGAGCATGAGAAGCAACCAATTTATCAATTAATTAACAAACAGTGACGATCCGAATCCAAATCTCTTGCAATATAGATCCACACCAATCACGCCACTATGCACATGCAATTCGCGACGTGAACACGTGGTGATTGACAGTGGCTCTCGAGCGTGGATCAGTGTGCATGAACCCTAAACTTACCTTAATTTCAGCTTCTGAGCCACGTGAAAGTGACACATGGAAACCTAAGATCATGAGCCAAATTAGCCTGAGTAGCTGAATATGGCTTAAAACTATAAAACTATCTCAACTCATATGTATGTAGACTGCATGCGCCACTCAATGCACGTTTCACCAAATATGGGTCACCTGTTCACCCAAGGTCGACTCAATTAGAGCCGCCCGCGGTTCTGGATTACTAAAAGCCCTATTAGGCACGTGCCAACTTAGAAATCCACTCACAGAGTGAGCGCTTTTCACCTCAGCAATTACATCATCAGGCCCTCGGGTTTTGCCTCAGGTTAAGGTATCGCCAGGTAAATTTCCACAGGTGAACATCTCTCTTCTTTTACCTTCAAACCGGTACGATGCAGATCTTCATTAAAACCCTGACGGGTAAGACTATTACCCTCGAGGTGGAGTCGAGTGACACCATCGAGGCTGTGAAGAGCAAGATCAGCGATAAGGAGGGCATCCCGCCTGACCAGCAGCGTCTGATCTTCGCCGGCAAGCAGCTTGATGATGGCCGCACCCTTTCCGACTACAACATTCAGAAGGAGTCTACTCTTCACTTGGTGCTCCGTCTCCGTGGTGGTGCCTCCGTCATCGAGCCCTCGCTCAAGGCTCTTGCTTCCAAGTACAACTGCGAGAAGGCCATTTGCCGCAAGTGCTATGCTCGTCTCCCTCCTCGTGCTACTAACTGTCGCAAACGTAAGTGCGGTCACACCAACCAGCTTCGCCCTAAGAAGAAGTTGAAATAATCGGATCGCCCCACTATTATCTACTTATGTATTTACTTTGCACGCACTAACATCTGTGATACCCCCTGCGGTGCTTCGCGTCTCCTATCTCTTCTTGTACGCCAGCTTCATGGAGACGCGCCAGACCTTGTTACTATTGGAATGCCTACCGACTCTGAGATGGCTTGCGCCAATTGATCCCGAGTTACAGGCTTTACCAGCACTTTCTGAATTCCCGCAGCTTTGCAGCGCTCTATAGTCTTTTCATCACTGTGTCCCGTCAGTGCTACAACTGGGCAGAAGTACCCAAGCTGTTTCTGGATGTTACTGGTGGCCTCTATCCCATCAGTATCCGGCATTGTCAGGTCCATGAAAATTATTGAGTATCGCACGCCTTCCACAATCGCGTTTTCAACTTTCTCAATTGCAGAGTGCCCGTTAGTAGCTAAATCAATGTGGCCGATTCCAAGTAGCACTAGGATCCTTCGAACCAGTTCACGCATGACTTGGTTGTCATCCGCAACAAGGACCCTTAGCTTTCGAGCTTCAGCAGAATTGAGCTTCACAGGTTCTTCAATTGGGGACGGATGTGGAAGTCTGTCTGTGGATGCAGGCTGAGTTGAACTACCGAGCGTGTCAGTTCTCGAATCCTTGGCACTTACAATCGCCGAAGGAGACGGGGCCGGCTCATACTCTATCTTCTGCTTCGAGGCCGACGAACTTCGCCTCGAGAGAGTTTCGCAATTGACTTGCCCGCAATGAAATGTGTCTGTTCTCCAGACTGCCCGACGTCCTGATTTCAGTGCAAATACTGGAGACTCTAAAAGCAACGTAGCTGCCGATGGAAGAACGTCGGAGCCATTCACGTTACGCACAGGAATGCGGCAAATGACCGTGGTTCCTATACCCAAGCGGCTGTATATAGAAATATAGCCGCCTAGTCGCTCGCAAAGTAATTTGGACAGGGCTAGTCCAAGGCCAGTGCCAGTGAATCGTTTAGAAAGTGCATCCTCACCTTGAACAAACACATCGAATACGTGGGTCATTTTGTCTCTGGAGATGCCAATACCATTGTCTTGGACCATGATTTCGAACATGGCACTCTGCGCGTGACTCCCCATAGATCGTAGAAGTGCGCGATTTGTCCTTCTAATGGAAAGATGAACAGCGACGTTAGAGCCGGAAGCGGGCTTCCTCTCTGGATGTGTGAACTTCAGCGCGTTTGAGATCAAGCTGGTGCATATATGTTTGATCTTCTCGTAATCGCTCTCAACCTCAATGCTAGAGACAGTGTGCCGATCATCTCCAGGCTCTTCTGCTGGACTTTCGTGCACGTTAATCTCGAGCCTAACGCCAGTTGTTTCGGCTCGGTTAGAGAATGTCGCCCGCATATCTGCGGCGATCTCTTCAATGGAAAATGTCCTAGAACTCTCTTCGACCCCAGCCAAATGCGCCGCATAATTTAGGAGTTCTTGCAGTAACTCTTGCAGTATGTTCCCCGATTTAATAATTGTTTTGAGGCTGGCCTTTATCGCCTCCAGGTCAGTCTCTTCTATCGTTACCGCGGTTATTCCCATTATACCGTTCATTGGTGTGAGCAACTCGTGGCTGATATTCATCATGAAACGCGATTTTGCAGCGTTTGCTGTTTCTGCCAGTCGTTGATTTTCTCTGGCCTCTCGAGTGCGAGACCTTACTTCGTCCTCCATTTCGAAGCACTGTCCCTTGAGCTTATCTATCATGTTGTTGTATTCACGGATGAGCTCATCAAATTCATCGGAAATCCACCTCCTATCTAGTGGACTCAAAGGCTGTGGGACTTGGAAAGGAACCTCTTCTTCTTCCTCATCAAAATAGATGGTACCAAGAGACTCATTCGAGTGGCTGTTCTCGTCCCACTCGCTCGCAACAGGTAATTTCGGGAATTTGTCTTGTTTTGCTGATTGAATCACTCCTTGAATTTCAGTAACGGTTTCTTGATCGCTTGCTGTCCTAAAAGCAGAGCTGTTCAATGTTCTGAGATCAGAGTCGGCACGTTTATCGCCTGTCGATATCCCGAAGCCGTTAAGTTCGCTTTTACATTCGACATCGTTTCTTTGGCGAGGCTTTAGAACTAGTCCACGGTAGATGTGTATGACCGGGCTCGTGATCATTCCAGTAAGAAAGAAAGCTGCTGCAACCACAAATACCAAGAGGACAGTGGCTACTGCAATCAAGATATTGGTGAGATGATGGTAGCCATATTCTACCTGGGCCTTTGGTAACGAAAGCGTAATATACCACTTTCGATTTAACACGCTCGCGAAAGAAAATCCGACACTGGCTTTTCCGAGGTTTGGAGAGTGAGTGTTCATGAGGGCTCCACCAGCTTTGTGCGCTCTAGATGTGTTTCTTGATCGAGAGCTTAGCTCCATGTCAGCCGATACAGCTGGGAAGCTGTCGAATGAGTGCCAAGTCGAATTGCTAACATCCGACAAGCTTCCAACGGGAAACAAATATTTCCAACCATGGTCAGGATCTGCATCGATTACGGCAAATGTTGGATTTCTCATTTCTCGGCCGAGCGAAGAGTCGTTGTATGCTGCATTGTCGTTGAGATTTGAAATCTTGCTGCAATCGCTGATTGCAGTGCAGTAGCCCACTAGTCTGGAAGTTTGAACAGAGTCTACTACAGTGAGCTCTGTCACAGGCGCCGAGAGTGAAAAGCTGTATGATTCAATAATGCCATCCGTGTTTGCCAGAGCTACGGGGCGCGAAACCCAGTTGAGGAATCCATCGGTTGTTGTTGTGAAGTTGAGCTCGAGAGTACTTTTTGAAGACTGCTCTAAAATTTTTCTGCTGAGATTAACCATGGGGATGCTACTATGATTCAATATCGTTGTGAAGTTCTTCTCAGTTGAGTTTAAAGCAGAATAAGATGCATTTACAGCAGCTTGAGCGGCTTGAGCGGTCACTGTAGTATAATTGCTCGACAATTGGTAGGAGCTGTTAACCGGGAACCCGAGAGGTAAAACTGCTGGTAATGCTGGCCTCAATTGTTGCAATTTGGCAGACTTTAACTCGGGGTTTGCCAATGAATACAATAGTGTCGCCGAGTTATCGTAGAGATATAAAGCCTGAAATGATTGTAGCGATGTCGAGAACAGGTACCTAGCCAGACTGTCTAAATTTGATGCCCAATCACTAGTAGTTACAGCTCCATTATAGAGACTGTCGTAAGAGCGCGTCAAGCTGTCGCTCTGAAGAGCGTTATTCAGCCTCGCAGCTTGATTGTTAACAATCATCTCGATCTGTTGTGAATTGATGGAGGCAAACTGAGAGAGCCTCTTCTGCATTAAGGTCTGAGTGTTGGCAAGGGCCTGAGCAATACACGCCGCCGCCAAGATAATCATGCATACTAACGATACTGCTCCAATGTAGAAAGTCAGCTTGAACCGCAAAGGGATCTTCGCTCTACAATAACAACGACCTAACTCGAATTCCAGATTCAATGACTCTACTCCGAAGCGCATTGTAATTTGCCAAACTTTATTGCTTGCCTGGTATCTACCATATGCTCAGATACCCCGAATTCACACGCGAACCCGAACTTATTGGGCTTCGAACAACGCGCTTGCCGTGAAATTACGGCCCAAGATGTGGCGAACAGAGCACCCGAATTATTAGAATTCCACAATTCGATAGGTAAATTAATTAAAGTAAAATATGAAGATCATAGGTCTCATCATATACTGTCAGTAGCAGCCGAGACAGGCGAGGAAAGCTAACCTGCCATCGACCACACTAACATGAGGTCAGTTTCTCCTCAACACAATTCAGAAATTGGAGCAGCGACAACTACTTTGTGTATTCTCCACTTAGTTACCCCCATATAGCACAGCGCTCCATCAGCTGAGCCAATGTTCATCACGTGCCAACCTCTCTGGAGCGTGCTCCAGTAGACCACAAGATATAGCATTGGCTGTTGGTACACTGGTAGTCAACTTTCACGGCAAGCTTGACAACGGTCGTGGAATGCCGCCGACTTTTGGGACCCTAGTGAATCCAACCAAACATCTCTTGGAGTACTTGAGATCTCATACAACAAATTCTTTAGCTCGCTCGTTGTTAGTTGTTGCCACTCCCAATCATGCCTCACAATTGCAATCTCTCGCCGCAGAGTTCCCCAATCTTCAAACGATAGGTATGGCCTGTGATTCGGTACCTTTGGGTTGCCAACGTTCAGGATTCAGCTGGCTGATCTCTGAGAACCCCGTGAAAATCATCGAAAGAGTCCCAATAAAAGAAGAGAACTCGCGAAACTGGGCTCAATCATCATCTGCCGTACGTCTAACATCTTCGTTGGATTCCGGGTTTGACCTAGCTATACCGGCTGCCAACACCTTGTTCACAACTGGCCGGATTGCCGAGATATATGCATCTGGGGGCTCCAGCAAAGAATCCCAAGAGCCTCTCTCTGCTTTGCATGTGGATCTGTTGGAAAACTTCAAACCTAGGCAGTGTATCAAGCCTGCAAAGCCACTCTCAGAATGGTTGGAGATAAGCAGCGTGGTCGATAACATGTTAAAAACTCTCGACAAAGGGCCTGCCGCTCGCTTCTTAGAAGAGTGCTCTGAGTTGAAGACTGCGCGTGATCCTGCCGTTTTCGCCGAGCTTGATTCTGGGGAGATGTTCAAAGTCGTTGCTGGAGGAGGGGGACTTTGGTCTCCACGTGCATCAATGCTTGTTCTAGAACCGCCAGCGTCACCAAGACGAGGCCAAATGCTTCGTTTCTGGTTAGAGTTGCCAGGACTTTCGCATGACTTGGAGTCTCAATTGATGAATACGCCTCCTGACGGCATCATAGCCGAGGTAGCGCCCGTTCCACAAACCACCGCAGATGAGAAGCCAATTATAGATTACAAGTCCAATCATCACATACCTGTTTTTGGCTTTGGAAGCGAGCACGGCTTCTTTGTTGGAGAGGAAAAGCACGCTATTTCAGGCGAATCTTTGTATTTCAAAGAGTCAAAATGATTTTCAAGTTGAGCTTCAGTGATGCAAGTTGTCGAAATCGAAAATGGTGTGACGCTTGCATGCAGGTGGAATTTGGCTCGATCTCAGCAAGAGGCGGGACGTCAGCGCTGACACTCCTAGCGCTGCCAGTGTTCCAGTGATGATGCCTGCGCCGATAGCGGCAAAAATTCGAGGTATAGATGAGAATCTAGCAATGCCGAGAGGGTCTAGGTTGCCAATAGATTCAAATGCTTTGCGGCGCAAGTTTACACGCTGAGCGAGAGCGCCCACGGGCTCAGGCAAGGTGACCACTAACTGCGACTGGAACCATCTGGACTGCAACATCGCCGCGTGAGCACGAATACGCCCGCTGCCCGAACAGAACGCGGATATGAGAGGCTCTAGTTCGCTGTTATTAGAGGCAGGTATGAAGGATCTGTAGCTGGGCGACTCGACTTCACTGGCAGTCATGTCCCAATTTCTTTGAAACTCAATATTTATAAGCCAGACTCGCTTGCGGAAGTTGTTCACACAGTTTTCAACAAGCAGACTTTCGGTTTCGGTTGCTTTGTTGGGTTCATCTCCGTTGGTAGCCATGACAACTACAAGCTCGGTGAGCTTTTGAATCTCCACCATAGCCTCCAAGTCTTCCTCGAGAGGGCCATCTGATGAGAGAGCATAAATTACAAGATCAATTGGCTCATCGCTTTGCAGCTGAACCTCCAACCATTTAGATATCTCCCGGGGGACAAAGTTGGCATCCAGAATTGTGACATTGCCTTTCTCAAACGAGGAGCTAGAGCAAGTATGCGCCTCCACTCCGTCATCTCTTACGGTCCTGCTGGTGCATTGCATATTGGAAGCCATGGAAGTCAGCAAAGGAGTGCCCTTCGCCCCAGAAACTGCTATCTTCAGAAAACCTACAACCGGCTGGTCGCCGTCCTGTGTAATTCGAGGCAAGCTGGGCATCACGAACCCGTGATGCGAGTCCGATTGGTATAGCGAGCCTCTAGAGGTGTCGGTCTCAGGGATGGAATCGGGACGTAGCTCTGCACTGGACGCCAATTGGCTGCTGGAGTACGGGTTCAGCTGGAAATTCTCCCTTGGGAGAGACTCGAGGGAGGACATCATGTCAATCTCGCTCCAATCTGTGAGCGAGAGTGCTGGCGATGGAGAATGCGTCAAGCGCTCAGATATAGTTGCAGGGCTGTTCGGCGTGGTGGGGATTTCTCCCAAGTGGTGTACGGTCGTCATGGCGCGAAAAGTGCACTAAACGAGGTGAAGTGTAGAGTGCTCACGCCTCAATTGCTCGCGAAAATACCGGCAGTAGCACTGGGCGCAATTTGAGGCCCTGTACAACTGACTAATTCTGGAATTGAGCTTATCTTGGCCACCACTTCGTGAATGAGCTCAGTGTGGTGCACAACTGAGAGCTCCGTCCAGTGGTTATATTACGAGAGGGTTGGGGAAGAACCAACTCCCGCACGTTCTTAGTCAAGCCTGCGAGGGGCGAGCGAGCATTCAAGCTAGCGTCGCGAGTCCCCCCATTGACGGTCGGTATCGGATTAAACGAGAAAAAATAGGATTAGTGTACATAAAACAGAGACATTCTAAGCAATTGTGCCTTTCAATTGCGCTTCCAATTGAGGGTCCACGCTGACGTGGGTCGATGTGCATGGGCACCACACCCCGACACACCGCCGGTGCCGCATGGTACTTTCTCCATGATTGACGCGGCACTGGGGTTTGTGCGTGCTATCCAGCCTAGATACGTGCCAATATGATGCCATTGAGTACTTTGAAACTTACATGTTCCTATCTAAATATAAAGCTATCTGTGCTTTCCATCTCCCATGACGCGACCGAAGGAGAGGAGCGTTGAACTCAATTTGGGTTGACCGATATACCCTAGCCCAAAGTCATTAAGGGTTACAACTGCCTCTATATGTGGCAGCAGCCCAGGCTGCGGGTGCTTCGCTGACAGTATCGTGTGCATAACCGGCCTACGTAACCCATCAGACCCATCGCACTCCCCTCCACTGAGGATCGGCCAACGGTTCTAGCATACCTCTCGATAGTGTAGGACAGGACCAATGGCGATGAACACCACGCCTGCTGTTGTCATGGACAACGGCACCGGTTTGACGAAGCTTGGGTTTGCCGGCAACGACTCTCCGAGTTTCGTCATCCCCACTGCGATTGCCTCGAATGAGTCGAGTCTTCGGGGCAAACGGGCCACTCCGAACTACGTCATTGGAGACGAAGCTCTGGCGAGGGCTGATGGGCAAAGCTACAGCCTGAACTATCCGATCAGACACGGTCAAATTGAGAGCTGGGACCAGATGGAGCGGTTCTGGGAATCTTCAATTTTCAAATACTTGCGTTGTGAGCCCGAGGACCACAGATTTCTGCTCACAGAGCCTCCTCTCAACGCACCGGAGAACCGAGAAATGACGGCCGAAATCATGTTCGAGACCTTTAACTGTGCCGGTCTTTACATTGCCGTCCAGGCGGTCCTTGCTCTCGCAGCATCGTGGACCAGCCCCAAGGTGGTTGGCCAGCCGCTCACCGGCACCGTCATCGATAGTGGAGACGGTGTCACCCATGTCATTGCTGTTGCTGAGGGCTACGTTATTGGCTCGTCGATCAAACACATTCCGATCGCTGGTAGGGACATCACCAGCTTTATCCAGAACATGCTTCGAGAACGTGGCGAGGCAGACACGTCTCTGCGGACGGCAGAGCGCATCAAGCAGGAACTGTGCTATGTCTCCCCCAACATTGTCAACGAGTTCAAGCGATTTGATCAGGAACCGGACCGGATCAAGAAGTACATCTCCAGCGCCTCGACCAGCGCTGCGAAATCCGTGGAGGTCGATGTCGGCTACGAAAGGTTCATGGCTCCAGAGATATTTTTCTCGCCGGAGATCGCCACCCCTGATTACCTCACGCCTTTACCCGAGGTGGTTGACAATGTTGTGCAGACTAGTCCTATTGATGTGCGGAAGGGCCTTTACCGGAACATCGTGCTGTCTGGCGGGTCTACTATGTTCAAGGACTTCGGTCGGAGGTTGCAGCGAGATGTGAAGAGCCTTGTCGATGCTAGACTGCGTAAGAGCGAGCAAGCTGCTGGCGTGAAGAGCAGTGGTGTGGAGGTGCAGGTCGTGAGCCACAAACGCCAGAGATCGGCAGTCTGGTTTGGCGGATCTCTGATGGCTCAGACGCCTGAGTTCAAGAACTACTGCTACTCCAAAAAGGATTACGATGAATATGGCCCCAGCATTGTTCGACAGTTCTCTCTCATGAACGTGAACTGAAGACCAAAAAAATATTAAAATGGAAATACAAAACAGCTCTAGCGTTTTTATATATCGTGGTTGTATGTGCATATTTGTATGTTATGTGCATGTTGCAAGTGCATGTTGCATGCGCAGTAGAATGTAGTATGAATGTCCTAAAAAGCCGATGCCAGAATCTCTTTCACTTCAGCCGAGCGATTGCCCTTGATCACGACGACCTGAGCGGCATTTTTAATCCAAATCTCGTTTTTGGGCAGATTCAAAGCTTTCTTCAGATCATTTCTGAGAGCTCCGACGTTACCACGAATCTTCCGCACTTCTGTCCAAACACCCCCTGCTTTGTTGTAATCCGTGTATACTGGCATATTTCCAGACCGCGACCTCTCTATGTGATACCAAACGCTCTCTGGGTCTCGCAAATTCAGGGACGAGTTAGTGCTGGGAAAGTATTTGGCTAGAACCTGTGGGTTTATTGACGCTGTTGGAGCCGCTTCAAGTGAGGTGTCTTCTACATGCTGCAATTGGTTTCTCACTTCTGCAGTACTTCTCGCGGTGCGGGGGATTGGAATCTCCTTGACATGCGCTGGAGCGCCCACAGGGATTCTTCGCACAACAGCGCTGGTGCTAAAGAATCGCTTCATGACAGAATATTTTCACTGCTCGTCCTCGATAGATATTCAGTTCATATTAGTAATCTCGCTTAAACGGAGGCTCCGAACCAGAAGCAGCGAGAAAAAAACCCAAGGGGGCTTGTGACTGGTTTCAGCTCATCTAGAACAATAGAATTTCGCTAAATTATTGTGCCAGTATCGTTTACGAGCCCGCTTTAACGCTCATTTGCCTCGAGTTACGAGGTCACGTTACCTGGTTGAAGCTTTCGCTATTGACCTATAATTATTGTTCATAGCGACGCCATTGTGCAAACCAAGTCGAATAGACGATGCCAGAAGGAGCTTCTTCTGCCAACAAAGATGGCTGCCCTATTGACCATACCAATCCAGAAATTGTTGCCAAATTTCTAGGGAAAGATCACGGTAACGGTGGAGAGGGTCTCCCTCCGCTACCAGGCATTCCTCAAGCACTTAGCGGCGAACGCGCAGTGAGTAGCATTCCTAAATTTGGCAAAATGGGCGAAAAGTGGGTGTATCCTAGTGAGCAGCAATTCTATTCAGCCATGAAGCGGAAACAGTTCAATCCTAACGCAGAAGACATGCCAGTGGTCATTCCCATCCACAATGCAGTCAATGAGCGATGCTGGCAAGAGATTCTTCAATGGGAGGCGAACAAGGGCAGCAAGATCTGTGGCGGGCCACAGCTTGTTAAGTTCGAAGGTGATAGCAGCAAATTGACTCCGAAGGCCAGATTAAACATGCTTTTGGGTGCCACAAGGCCCTTTGACCGCCATGATTGGACTATTGATCGCTGTGGACAGCAGATAGACTATGTGATAGACTTCTATTCGGGCGAGCCCGACCCCAAAAACCCCATGAAGCAGAGCTTCTACTTAGACGTTAGACCAAAGCTAAATAGCTGGGAGGGTCTTAAGATGAGATTCTGGAAACTGTTTGAATAGAAGTCTCAGGCTTTGTACATACATGACACTTAGTTTGACTTTATAGCCAATATTAATGAGCTCGCTATTGAGCTTCCTAATGAGTCCAGAACCTTACCGTCTTGTCCTTACTTCCGGATACGACTTTAGATCCGTCAACACTCCAATCTACGGCAAATACCTCATCCTTATGACCTGGGAGGTCTGATTTCAACTTGCGCGTTCTCATGTCCCAGACTTTCAAGGTGGTGTCTTTAGAGCAGCTGGCCAGCAGCCGCGAATCCGCAGACCAAGCGCATTGATACACAGCAGACACATGTCCTCTAAGCGATGCAATGAACTTACCCGTCTTGCCGTCCCAGAGCTTGACCGAGTTATCAAACGATGCAGAAGCAAGCATCAAAGTATCGGGGCTGAAGGCAACATGGTTGACCAGCTTCTGGTGTCCTGTGAGTCTGGCTATAGGCTTGACTGCTTTGAGCGGCTGCCATAAAAACATTGTGAAGTCGTCAGAGGCAGTGACTACATGCTCTTCTTTGTTTCTGCCAAGGGCGAGCTCAAACTTCTGTTTGGCTATTGCTCGCAGCTCAGATGGAGGAGCATTTGCTGATGGGATAGGCACATCCAAAAGTGCCGTGGGGCCAAATGGTCCTGAACGAAGAGCGTAATCAGTGCTCAGCGCAATGTGGTTGATCCAATGAGCATGAGAAGGATGGTTCGATACCAGCCGACCATCCTTGCTATTCCAAACTTTGAGAGTCTTGTCATGCGATCCGGTATAAATATGACCGAATCCGCCCCACCGCACGCACGAGACTGAGCTTGTGTGACCGCTCAAGACAAATTCGCAAAGGCCAGTTCCGCTATCCCATACTCGCACTGTTCCATCTTTGGACGCTGATGCTAGTCTAGGCTTGCGGGAATCGGGCACCAGGTGAAGAGGTTCCCAAGCCAAAGCAGTAACAAACTTCGAGTGCCCCTGCAAGCTACGCGTTAAAGGCTCTCCTGACGTTGAATCCCAAATTTTGACAATGGCATCTCGAGAAGCTGTGGCCAAGGCAGATCCGTCGGGGCTCCACTCGACGCAGAGAACATGATCACCATGTCCGTCGCTGAGCACCTTCATTGGCGTGCCACTATCGCTGTTCCAGATACGTGCTGTACAATCGCCTGCACCAGTAGCTACGCGGCCGGAATTATGAGGTGCAAATTTGGCTGTTAGGATAGTTGCACCATGGCCTAAGGCGACGCCAGATGATCTAGTGATGTTTCTCACCCTGAAAACAGCTCGAGGAGTATATATAAGAACCAGCTCATCCTCAGTAGATTTGATGTTTGGCTTCAGAATGTCTGTGTAGAGGTCAGTTTTGATTTCAGTAGGAGCAGCCGACGTTTCCGAGGGGGCCAATGCAAATTCGTACGGTATGCGATCTTCATTGCTCAACAGTTGATTCACCAACATCTCTAATTGCTCAGTCGTGACATTGCCAGGTACTCGTAGGCTCTGTGGAAGCTGCTCACCTGTCCCTGAGGACTCAAGTCTGATTCGAACATTGGGAAGATCCGAAGGTGCTTCGGTCAGGTTTTCATGACCCAGCTGGGCAGCACGCCTCTGTTTTTTTGAGGCAGGCGGAACTTGTGTGGCCATTTAACTCCTCGCACAATTCGAATCCGATTGACAACGTTGAATTTCCCACTCAACTCAATGTGAACTTCTCTCGATCCGAAAAAAAAATAATTCAGGGTCAACACAGGGTTCGGGCCATCCTCAACGCTGCCTTTTTTCATCCTTCAACTTCAAGTCGACTGGCTTACGGAAATCGCAGTGATGCAGTTCGATTTGATTTTCTTCGGAGAGGAATAAAACTGCGCCTAATACAAGAGTTAAGACCCGAACACTGCGCGTTTTAAAGGCCGGAATAATAAGTCGGAACACTTGGAGAGCTTCCCCCATGGGCCTCCTTGGAGGATATAACAGTTGAGAACATTTGAAAACGGGAATTCGCCCCAGAAGTTTGATACGTTTCTTCTATTTTTAGCATCCTTCAGTTTGCTGTCTTCTGTTCCCGAACACAGGCGTGTCCCGCCCGGGGATAGAGCCATCAAGCAATTGCATAGGCAGCGCACCCTGCACGTTGGCTGACCCTTCAGAATCGAAGGGCGAGGGCAGGGCAGGGCTGTGCAGCTGCTTTTATCGAATCAATGCCGTTCTGATGTACGTTGAACTTCCATCTTGCAGAGGTTGCGCTTCACCTGAAGGCACGATAGAGTAGCATCTCATTGAATGGCATTGGTGCAACCTCTCATAGAGCCACAGATTGCTTTGCGTGCTTGCAGGGGCCGTTTTTTTGGTATTGAACAAGAATGGATTGCGGCGCTGTATTCGAACCGTATCGTTTTTACCCCTGTTAAAAAGCTTCCATTCACAGAATCTTTCCAGCCGGACCAGGTGGATGAGGATGAGCTTTCCGATGAGGTTATCATTGGAATTCCGCAACCCCCTATGACTCTAGGCGATGAGGGAGGAGAAGTAATTCCCAATGTCGGTGGTGCCTTCTTTGCTATTGGTAGGAATAGGGATATGTTGGTGATGCAATTCGGCACCTGCCTCGTTACTCTGTCAATAAATGTGGTGGCTATGAGTCTCGAGCTGCAAGGCATTTGGGGGCTGCCGAAAGCGAAGGAGGCTCCAAGCTTGCATGACAAAGTGAGCCAGGTCCATTCTCGAGTGCAGGGCGCAGCATCCCTGGTCTCTCTCACTGAAAGCACATCCATCTCAGCTGCGCCAATTAATGGATCTCCCTCATCTGTCAACAGTGGTCAGTCGGGACTTACACTCAACTCTCACCTACCCCTGCCGAAGGCCTCTCCAGATGGAAGCTCTATCTTTGTAGTCTGCAGGAACAAGTATCATGTTCATATTCTGCTGATTCTTAGCTCCTACGGAAAGGAGTTGATCAAAACGGAGTTTGAGTGCCTAGACATCCTGACCTTTGGGTGGATATCGAATGAGATGGTTTATTTTGTGTACATGAATCAGAATTTTCACAAGAAGTTCCAGGTCATGAGGCTGGCCAATAAGACCAAGGCCACTGGTTTCTTTGGTATGGGCAAGAAGGCCATCAAGCCTTCACTGATATATGATATGAACATACCAATTGCACTTGACTTTCGTGCCTCGCTGTCTGAAACAAGCTCAGGTCCCGACCTGGTTTTCAACGACTGTGTTTTACTTGGTACGAAGTCTGGTGGCTACTTGCGTGTCAACTATCGATTAGGGACTTGGGAGCCTGTATTCAACGCCAAAAATGTCGTCGGAGCTGTGTGTCTAGATGATTTAGCTGTGATTGTTCAGACGAACACTAAGCTTACCCATGATGCTTCAGCCATTGCTACATCGCAGTTCAGTTACTCTCTCGTTTCAAATGGAACTGTGCATGCTCTGCGGGCACAGCCCGAAGTTGGGAATTCTCTTGCGAGTAAGCACGAAATAGATGGAGACAAACGTTTTGCGTTGAAGTTGCTCAATATTGGCAATGGATACATACTCGACTACAAACGAAGGCCCTTTCGATTGTACAGATACAGAAGTAATCCCACCAGCAGAATCATTCTGGCGGATACACTTCCTGTCCCTGCTCCTTGCAATTTGAAAGCTTCTAAGGAATTTCTGGTGAAGACCGAGCAAGCGCTGTACATGCGAAATCCTAATGGCGATGACAATAGCATTCACAAGATTGTTGATCGTGAAACGGTTCTTGATATTACTTTGGATAGGCCCGGCCTGGTCGAGTTGGAGCGTCGGGATGCCAAGTCCCTCTATGCTAGCTTCACTAGCGTCAATAACATGAGTCCTGAGATAGCCATTTTGGAAGAGAGCCATTCAAAGCTGAATCGGATGAAATATAAGGCCAAATTCGATTTTGCGACAGAATTCAATGGGAAGTTTGCTCATTGGCATCTGCTGAAAGCCAAGGCTATCCATCGAAATATACTTTTTGTGGCTCTTTCGTCCAAGAAGGAGTCTCTAATCTCTCAGAAAATAGGCCAGCCTGATGCTGAGGAGTATGAATGGGCACTTGTGCTGCTGGTTTTTGTCGGCTCAACGTATAAGCGAGATCCGAGTCCACCCAAGGGATTTATCTTGCTCGAATCAAAGTMCCCTGAGTTACCACCGCCTCTGCTGCCTACTCCAGAAAGCCCCAACAAGTTTGTGTGTTTCCTCTACGATGCGAAACACGGAGGGTTTTCTCGAAGAATCTCTCTGACTGCCGATAACAAAGGCGAATACAAAGTTCAGGAAATCAAAGAACATTGCCCAATAGCGCTAGATCGAAGTGAAGGTGCCACCGTCTTTGCTGACATCCATGGCTCGCTTGGGAATCTCTACATGGCCGGCACCTACTCAGAGTCCGAAAAAATCGCTAACGTGCTGTTAATTGAGTCATCTGCCAGGCTCACGGATGGCAAAACTATCGTTTTAAGTGGGCCCGACCCATTTAGGACAACAATTTGGAATTTTGATTCCGACGGAATTGCTTTCAGAGAATTCCGTGCTTGCGACATCCATCCCAGCAAGACTTCTCATCACCAAAAATATGAGCAAATCATCAGAAACTATCAGAAGCGCCGAGAGCTTTTCAGTGGTATAGATCTGAGTCCGGATTTCTCAGTTAAACACTTTGCCGAGGTATCCACCAATTCTGAGTTCCGCGCGCTGCCCGAAGTAGGCGCACTGGTTTGCCGGGGCATTGGCTACGGCTTGGATGCCGAGGTTTACATAAAGACTCCTGATGACGGCGTTTACGCTGTCTTCAGACTCCAAAACAAGAAATTGCATGAGTCACTCGTGAAACTTGAGAGGACAGTTCTTGAGCACCGCGTTGGTTCATGGCTCACCGACGAACTCAAGACACGCTGGCTGGAGCGATGCCAAAATTCAAGCATGATTACTGGAAGCGCATTTGGTGCTTATTGGCAGCTTAGCGACGAGGAGCAGGAAGAACTCTGCACCATTGCAGGCGTTGACAGCCAGCTCATCAAAAAGCTTCGCCCGCCTTGAAAAGCATCTGGTTTCGAGTCGACTCGATTAGCAATCAACTACTCTAACCAGCCAAAAAAGAAAAGCATATTCATCCACTATCATACTTATTTATACTTGCAAAAAATAGTAGACTAACCGGACCGGCAGCCTATGCATGCAGGATAGGTGTCAGGGTAAGGGCATTTCTGCATAGTAGATAAAATTTCACTTAATCAAGGTGGAGGAGATCGAAACCTGGCTAGGTTGTGAAAACCACGCGAAAATGAGCGTCGTGGGAAGCTTGATCTTCTGCACTGATTGTGGAAACCTGCTGGACAGCATAACCAACAAGAAGTCTCAGCTTAAATGCCAAATGTGCTCTAAAGAATACAATCCTCGTGAGTTCGAAGAGCTTCAGGTGGTAACCGAATCGGCACCCACCGCATTCCCTTCATCGCTTCGTGCCAAGCGCAGCGCAGTAAAGACCTCAATTGGTGATGACGAACTAGAAGACGGCGCCATCATCAAAGAGACCTGTCCCCAGTGTGGCAATGACGAGATGAGTTTCCATACGCTGCAGATGCGCAGTGCTGATGAGGGTGCGACGGTTTTCTACACCTGCACCAATTGCAGTTACCGTTTCTCTCAGAATAATTGAGAAGCGCGACTCGGTTCAATACCAAAATTATTTATGTATTTCATATTAACATTAAAGACATTCAAAACTACTAGTTTGTTACTTCCGCATACTCGAGTTGACCGCTGTTCTCGTACTCGTACATATCAAGAGCAACGATAGCACTCTGTCTCACCACAATCTCATTATCATTAACGCACTGCTTCAAGATTGGTAGAACGTCCTCGGTCGCGATGCTGCCAAGCGCCTCGGCGGCCTCGTGGCGGACCATTCCTTCCTCCTTGGGGTTCTGCAAAACCTTAATCAAGCTGGGAACCGAAGCAGCGTCGCATAGCTGGCCCATAACATATGCAATTTCATGACGGAACAGAGCGGAGGGATCCTCGAAACCGGTGGCAAGAGCCAAGACAGCCTCCTTGGTTCCCAGGTCTCTTAGCCTGAACATGACTCTGTAGCGCTCGAACAATGGGAGCTCTTGATTGTTGAGCATCTTTTCGAGACGCTGCACATTTTCCTGCTGCTCCAGAGCAAGAGGTGGTGCAGGGTCAATGCTACTAAATTGCGACTTGGCGATTTTCTCGTTTCGGGCCTGTTCACTGTTCTCCCACTCAATCCTTGCTATGGCCAGCTCACAAGTCTGGCGTACGACCTCCAGAGGATCATTCTGCTCGTACTTCCTCAAAATATCCAACGCTCGCTTGTTTCCAATAGCGCCAAGAGCCTCTGCGGCTTCGTGACGAACCATAGGCTGTTGCTTCGGATCCTGAAGAACATGAATTAACGGGTCAATTGCATAGTCCTGACGGGTCTGCCCGAGAACATAAGCCAACTCATGCTTCAATAGCTCAGAGGGATCCTTGAAGCCCTCAGCGACGGCATCTATGGCCTCCTTGTTGCCCGCTTTGCCCAAGGTGTTCAGATGGAATAGGGCGCGGAAACGATTGGCCAAGTCGACATCACCAGAGACATTCAGTAGTGTTTCTCTGAGCGTGACGAGGTCCTCTTCACCATCGGCTTTCCTGAGAGTATCCATAATACAGCCTGAGCTCAGTAGTTTGCAGGTCAATACAATGGAAATTTTTCAAAATTTATTAAACGCAGCTTCCGATTAGTAATTGGGCCCGGACCAGGAACGACGCAAATCGCGACACAAAGTGTCTGCAAGCGATCGTTGGAGACTCTCAAAATTCGGAGCGACTCAGTCAGTTGTTTCCGATTTCTTTCGGTGTGGATTTACTGCTATTTTGTGGTGCTAGCGTGGCGCCAAGCTGCCCGCTCCTGCTTTGAGCCCTAGACTTTCCACCAACATGCATTGATGTTGAACTTGCTCTAAGCATTCTCAAAGCAATATTCAAACTAACTTCTATTCAACATACTATCACAGATTCATAGCACGATAGCACCGTCGAACTGGATCTCAATGACCTGCTTCCCGGCAGTATCACGTACCCGTTTGAGGCAGATGACAAAAGCAGTTTCAGCCTTAACGCTGCGATTCAAACCACAAATAATCCTCACAAACTTCACCAACAAACCAACCACAGATGTCTGAGCTGGACCTGAGCAATGCCGTCATGGCACAGGACGAGACAGGCAGGCCGCTCATCATCGTTCGGGACCAGGGCGCGAAGACACGGGTTCATGGCGTGGAAGCCGTGAAGCAGCACATTCTTGCCGCCAAGGCGGTTGCCGAGATCGTGCGTACCAGTTTGGGACCTCGCGGTATGGACAAGATTCTCATCAGCCCAGATGGCGATATTACGGTGACTAACGACGGTGCGACGATTCTGTCGCGTATGCAGCTGGATAACCAGGTAGCTAAGCTTCTCGTAGAGCTTTCAAAATCCCAGGACGACGAGATTGGCGATGGGACTACCGGCGTCATTGTGCTTGCCGGTGCCCTTCTGGAGCAGGCCTACGAGCTGATTGATAGAGGCATCCATCCTATCCGCATAGCGAACGGCTTTGAGGCAGCCTGTCGTGTGGCCGTTGATGCTGTTGAGCAGCAGGCCGATGAGTTCAACAAGGAGGATCTGTTGCGGGCAGCATCGACGTCTTTGGGGTCGAAAGTCGTGAGTGAATACAAGGAGTTGTTTGCACAAATAGCCGTTGATGCTGTCATGGCCGTTGCTGATCAGGACCGTAAGGACGTTGATTTCGACCTCATCAAGGTCGTTGGCAAGACCGGCGGATCGCTGGGCGATTCGCAGCTGGTTAGAGGAGTTCTCATTGACAAGGACATGTCGCACCCGCAAATGCCACGACAGATCCATGACGCTAAAATCGCAATCCTCACATGCCCCTTCGAACCCCCTAAGCCAAAGACCAAACATAAGCTCGACATTTCGACTGTTGAAGACTTCAAGGCTTTGCAGAAATACGAGAAAGAAACCTTCGAGAAGATGATTGCGCACATAGAAAACTCCGGCGCCAACTTTGTTGTATGCCAATGGGGGTTCGACGACGAAGCGAACCACCTTCTACTGCAGCATGATCTTCCCGCCCTAAGGTGGGTCGGTGGACCGGAAATTGAGCTCCTGGCAATGGCGACTGGCGGCAGAATCGTGCCCCGTTTTGAGGACCTGAGGGCGGATAAGCTGGGCCATGCGGGCTTGGTTCGCGAACTTGAATTTGGCACCACTAATGAGCGCATGATCGTTGTTGAGCAGAGCGCAAACCCTCGAACTGTGTCAGTGCTAGTAAGGGGGTCTAATGACATGATTGTAGATGAGGCTCGTCGTGCTCTTCATGACGCGATTTGTGTAGTTCGAAACCTGGTTCGAGACAACAGGGTTGTTTACGGAGGCGGTGCTGCCGAGATTGCTGCCTCGCTCCAGGTTGCTCGGGCTGCAGATAAGCACACAGATATTGATCAGTATGCCTTCCGTGCCTTCAGCAAGGCGCTGGATAGTGTTCCGTTGACGCTGGCTGAGAACAGCGGCCTGAATCCAATTGAGACATTGGCGGATTTGAAGCGCCAGCAGGTCTTGCAAAAGAGCTCGAGATTGGGCGTGGATTGTCTGTCGAAAGGCGAGATTGACATGAAGAAGCAGTTCGTGGTAGATCCTTTGATTGGAAAGCGCGCTCAGCTTCTGTTAGCTACCCAGCTGAGTCGCATGGTCCTTAAGATCAATACAGTTATCGAGGTTGGCAAGCCTCAACAGTAAAAATAAGTACTTTGAACCGCTTACTGCTACATTGAATTTAAAATATTCACATATTCTGGCCAAATCATATCAAAACAGCCAATACAACCTCAACCGGATTGTGGTTGTGGTGGGGTTGGGTTGGCTTGCAGATCTGCATATGCCCATTTTAACTAAGGCGCAGCGCTTCAAGTCTCACGATAGCTGCTGTTGTTTTCGTAAGCGACCTCAATCGCTATGAGCGCGATATTCTTCCTCAATGAAGTAGGAAAACCGCTGCTCTCGAGGAACTTCAAGGGCGATGTGCCCATGTCTTGCATCGAGGACTTTCCGCGTCTCCTACAGACGGAAATCTCGCCCTGCATCTCCTACCAAGGCGTCCAATACATCTATATCAGGCATTCGGACCTAATTTTATGCTGCATATCTCGGAGCACTTCACTGAATGCCTCTGCCATCATTCATTTTCTATACAGAATAATAGACAGTTTTGCTGTCTTTGTCAAAAACGTCGAGGTCGAGTCCGTGATAGATAATTTTGTCGTGCTGTACGAACTGCTCGATGAAATGATGGACTTTGGCTTTGTGCAGACCACTGATCAAAACTTGCTGCAGGAATACGTTACACAAACCAGCTATGAGCTTGAGGTCAGCCAAGCTGTAGCTACGCTGACTGACACGGTTTCATGGCGACCTCAAGGCATTTGGTATAAGAAAAACGAGCTCTTTGTTGACGTTGAAGAGACAATCAACGCAAAAATCACATCTGATAGCCACATTCTAACGTCCGAGGTCAACGGAGTCATAAGGCTGCGCACATATCTAAGTGGTATGCCGCGGCTTCGATTGGGATTAAACAACGTACCAAGTGTGGCAGGACTCACTCACCATAGAGCATCACGGCATGTTGTTCTGAAGGACGCAGTGTTCCACCAATGTGTTGATCTGGAAAAGTGGGATGCGGAAACTAAGATCGAGTTTATCCCGCCGGACGGGAAAGCTGATCTTGTTAGTTACAGAGTTAAAGACCGTCAGCCAAATGAGCGTCCAATGTTCAAGATAGAGCCCTCGATTGAGATCAAGGGTCGATCGCGGTGTCTCATCAGATGCAGCATAAAAGCACAGTACCGGCGACGGCAGCAGTGCAAAGTGGTCGAGCTAATATTCCCAGTTCCCCATGAATGCGACTCGCCTCGGTTTAAATCGAGCATGGGCAGCGTCGTTTATGCCCCAGAAAATCAAAAGGTCGTTTGGAAAATCCCACAGCTGTCGGGCGGCATGGAAGCAACCATGCAGGCCCAGCTGCTGTTGTCAAGCATAGGCGACCCAGAGGCCTCGAGAATAGAGGCTACCCCCATTCTGCTCAACTTTGCCATGCCAGGCAGTGCTGTGAGTGGTCTCCATATCCGGTTTCTGAAAATAGATGAGCCTGTTCTCAAATATCGGGCTCTGCCTTGGGTCCGGTACCAATCCAAATCAGGCGAATATGAAGTGCGACATCAAGTGCAGCAACAAGCAGATTCCTAGAATAAAACCTAATACGCAGTCGATAAAATTAGACTATGTTTCACATTCATTATATCATTCTGGCTATTTTTCTTAATCATGCGCCTCCAATGTGAAGAATAATCATCTAAAGATCTCGGATAGCTTCGTTGAGAGCCGCTTCTCTTTCTAGCCTCACTTCGTTGGCTTGGAACTGACCCTCCTCTTTTATTTTCCAGAGTTCTCTCTGAGCCTCTTCTATATACGCCAGCGCCGCGACTTGGACCTGGTCTTCATACTGCGACGCTCCTTTTAGCCAATCGTTCTGTAATTTCTTGAGGCCAGAGACTATGCCGAGGGAAGCAAGAGCACCCACGGAATACCAGCTGAATCCCCCAAAGAAAGCACCAACCATTGAAAGAGCCAAAATAGGAATTTGTATGCCAAATAAGGAGGTCAGAACAGCTCTCAGTGCGCTGTTCTGCAGCATCAAGGTTGCAGGTTCAAGCACTTGTTTCAATGTCGAGTTTGATGCCTCCTCGGTCTCATAAGTTGAACCCAAACGTCCCTTTAGATACTGCAGCTGATTTTGTGACCGCGAGAGCCCGTGATCGAGCACTTGGGCCAAAGCTGGCTCAACATCATCTGTGCGGGCATATAGCTTGTAGAAGGCTAAATCATGGTAGAGAATATTTCGGACTTTTGGTAGAAGGGATCCCTGCAACTCGTAATGAGCATCTTGTGACCAGTTTGTTCTCGATTTGGAGACATCCTTTAAGCTTTGAGAGTCAAGTTTCGCCTCGCTCTCGGAAATCTGTTCTTGACATGAACTTATGATGGAGTTTTTGAGTGCTTCGTGGATCTTAGGGTCCTTCAACAAAGATTTTAGTTCAGGTATTCCTGACTCGTTCCAAAGTTTGGTGTAAGATGAAGCATTATGAGGCGAGTCTTGCAAAGCAGAATTGGCTTTCAGCGCATCTTGGGAATTTACATGCAGAAGCTCGCCTTTGTACTCACAATTTTGAGCAGTAAGGTCCGAGGTTGGTGAACCTAACAAAGAGCCGGAGTCGCAAATAGTCAAAGACGGAAATTGTGACAATGGTGCACTAATTGGAAGCCTGTCAGCAACGAAGAGGTGCAGGTGGCAATGTTTCAGATGGTCCCACGAATCCTTCAACGAATTGACCTCTAAATACTCAATAGCATCGCCGGGAAAGGGCACGGGAAAGCTAACTAGTGAGTTCTGGGTTTCTGTGAATTCAAAATTCGAGCTCTGAGTGACCAGTATATCTTTGGTCAGGGGCCTGTTGGCAAGTGCTCTGCTCCATGGCGTCTTCTCTATGGGATCGTCAACGAGCGCGTCAAGTAACTTGCTGGACCGGTGGTTTCCTTGAACAGGAATAATCCCTACTCTCAACACTGAGCTGTGTCTCAAGTAGGTATCGATCCGAGAATGCAGCCCGTGCTTGTCTGCAAACACTGATTTCAACCGTTGCATCCCTGGCCCCAAAGGTCGAAGACGCTCAACAGCGTCGATCCAATAGACCGTTGCCATACCCTATTCACTAACCTGAACCCAGTGATTGTGGAGCCAGGACGTGTAAGTGTGCAGGTCGAATTAATCTGACCTCATCCAAGCAGCAACCGTGTTCTAGAAGATAACAGGCTGGTTGTGTTATTCAGTCGAGAGCCTCAGCTTCATGGACACAATCAATCTGTAGATTCACATGGCCGTTTCCCAAAATGACTCCAAACGACGTCGTGTAACACTCGCTTGTAACCGTTGCCGTTCACAAAAGTTGCGATGTGACGGAGACCAGCCAACCTGTGGTCGCTGCCAGTCCCGGAAAACCATTTGCGATTATCCCAAAAAGTTTGTCAGAGCAAACGTCAGTGAGGAATATGTGCGGCACCTTGAAATGACGCTAGGAATTGTCCAGTCTGAAAAGTTCGAAAAGCCCTGCCGAGAAAACGTAGGCAAAGCCACGCTCGCAGCCCAGCCCGAAGCAAGCGAGCCGCCTTCGCGTGCCGATATGTCCCAGTCTCCCAAGTTGATCAAAAACTCTGCTGTCGTAGCCACGCGCAAAAGAGAGGACTCTCCATCTGCCTTCTCGTTCATGTGTCTTGTAGAGGCTGCTTTGGGTTCGAAAAAGCACTTGAGATCCAGTTCAGATGGACCAGAACAACTTTACAAGTCGCCGCCCATGTCTGGTCTCTACAGCTGTATACTCTGGCTGCCTGCTGCCTTAATGAAAAAGTATGAGCTTCCTCCGCGCAGCATCACGGACGGTTACATCCAAAAGTATTTGGACCATGGCTACGCTATGTGCCCTTTCATGCATAGACGGTCATTCTTGGCAGCCTACAGCAGCATTCGCAGAAGCTCTGACGCGGATGAGTCTAATCTGGCACCTAAGCCCAGCCCGCAACCTCTATCTGAGCTCTCGCCTTCTCTGTCACCACCTGAGACCCCCCCTTCGCCTATTCCCGAGAACAGCAGGTATCTTGCGCCGAATCCTGAACAGTTCTACAGTCTCTCATTGGGCGATCAGTCACACATCAAATTAGATGCGGACATATTTTACGTTATTCTACGCATGGTACTTGCTATCGGATGTCTCTACTCTCGCGCACGAATAGATAATCAAGAGATTCCCATAGCTCACCTGCAGTATGAGAAGGCAGCAGCCTGCTACGATCAGATCGTCAAAGAACACGGTGAGACGTCCTCTCTGATCCTGTTGCAGGCAATTCTGCTTCAGGCTCAATTTTTGCAAGCTACGCATCAGCGAGAACGTTGCCGGACTTTTATCACGAAGTCAGTGCGCGTGGCTCAGGAGTTGGGTCTCTACGATGAGCAAAATATAGCAACTCGCGAAAGCTCGACCGAGCGCGAGCTTTGCCGTCGTTTGTGGTATGGCTGTTTGATTCTCGATCGTAATACTGCTCTCAGTTTTGGCATGCCGATGGTAATCACACGTAGCTTTCAGGTCAATCTACCACAACTCGCGGAAAGCAACTACGTAACGGAGAGATCTCTGGAAAGGCCACCGCAAACAGATCATCCGTCCATCATGTCCTTTTTCGAGCACACAATCAAGCTCTATGGAATTCTGGCAGATGTTCTACGAGACCTATACTATGATCGCTATGGGGATGGCACCCATCCTGAAGGAACCCAGTCGCTTCAAGGCTTCTTGACCAGAATTCTCGAGTTCGATGATAGACTGAGTTCGTTCCAAAAGGAGTTGCCTGACTTCCTCGTAATCGAGAATCTCGACAACGTCAAGGTTGAAGACACCATCAGTCGCAAAGCCACGATTCTACACTTGCGTTACCTGCATGTAATCATCATTGTCCACCGCGCTGCCCTGCTTCCGAATAGAGAATCGGGCTTGCAGCACACGCCAGAAAGCGCTATGAGCAGATTGCTCATGAAGAGGATGGCGCGAGTGGGTATCGAGTGCTCCATCGAACTCATAAATGCACTTTGCAAGCTCAATAAAACCAATGAGTTTCCTGAGCATTGGTATATTGGCTTTTATGTTAGCACCGCGGCAGTAATGATCTTATCCGCGATGATTTTGGAGCAAACCGGGCAAACTTCTTTCAGCATGGTTTATCTAAACACCATGTGGAAGCGAACAGTTCGACTGCTCGAAGACTTGCACATCGACGACGAGTACATCGTACGGGCCATTGCAGATATGAACAAGGTCTACGTCAAAATAGAGGACAAAACTGCTGACCTGAATGACGTCTCGGACCTCGGGTTTTCGCCTCTTAATTCAAACGAAATATGGGGATTCGATGTGGACATGTTGTCCAAGGTTTTAAAGTGAGAACCCTCACAGTGTGAACCTCGTCACAGGTTCATAATGTTTCCGAGTACCTCACTTATTCTTGAGAACACGCTGGGTAGCTCACTTACTCAAAAACCACCCTGTAAATATAATTATCCAATTTAGTCAATATCTATTTTTCCGCCTATTATCTATCAATCGGTCGTAATCAAACCCCAATTTTGACGCCTCAAGTGTTTATATACAGCTTAATTACTCAAAAGGGATATACCCCGCTTTGGGAGGGGTAGGAAAATGCTGCCCTAGATTTCATAGATTTGACCTTCCATGTATGATATAGAGAAAACAAGAGAAGAGTCGTTTGTGAAATACTAAAAAAATCGTTCCTGCATTTTAAGTTTTGTTGATTGTGATCACTTGATCGGCGGTCGGCGAATGAGTTCTCCATGGTTATCGTCGGATCGGAAAAACTCAGCAGTTTGTGACTTTGCGCACTGCGGTAGGGGAACAATGACAGAACAGCTGAAAATAGTCATAATGGAATAGTTGAGATCCTTTCGGATTGAGTAGCTATGGTTCTAGAAGAGGGGATAGAGCTAAATACCCTCTCACAAAAAAGTGGCCATCTTGGATTTGTATTCAATAAATACAAGGCGAATTTGAATGTTCCTCCTAAAGCCGCGATGAAGAGAGACATCTCAGGCGATGATGAAATAAGTGCATCCAAAATGAAGCCCACTCAGCCGGAGAGGACCGCGAGTTCACATCATTCGGCTGCTCTCTCACCGAACCCATCGGGCAATTTGGACGGATTCCCTGTACATGATGAAGACGCAGAAGTTCCTGATTCAGGATGGCGAGCATGGCTGGTCGTTCTTGGAGCATTCTGTGCCAACCTGACTACTGTGGGCTTTGTGAATAGCTCCGGAACAATACAAGAATATTTAATGAGCAATTTCTTAAAAAATGAGAGCGAGAGTACTGTCGGCTGGATCTTCTCTCTGTACATCTTTCTGATGTTCTTTTGTGGCATCCAGACGGGCCCTCTCGTAGACTCTTTCGGTATCAAGCCAGTTCTCCTGCCAGGATGCCTACTCTGGTGCATTTCGTTGATGGTCACTAGCGCCTGTACTGAGTATTATCAGTTCATCCTGGGATTTTCCATTCTCGGGGGGGTTGCATCTTCTCTTATTTACAATCCGTCTTATACTGTGATAAGCCAGTGGTTCACTTCAAAACGCTCTGTTGCTATGGGCTTTGTAGCAGTAGGTGGCTCAATCGCCGGTTCTTTTCTGCCAATTGTTCTCAGTACACTATTCGAGAAGGTAGGATATGGTTGGACTATCAGGATCCTCGGCTTCATCTTTATAGGGCTCTCCGTCATCGCTTGTACGACCATGCAGAGCCGTATAAAGAGCAGAGAGACAATTAGGTGGCAAGACATTTCTATAGACCTCAAAAGCCTGAAATCGCCCACTTTCACCTGGTGCGTTCTCGGTATGCTCTTCTCGGAATGGGCGTACTTTTTGCCCTCTTTGTACATCGTTGACTATGCCAAGACACTCGGATATACTAATCAGGACTCTAATTTGTTGCTCGTTTACCTGAACTTGGGATCAACATTCGGGAGAGTCGGAAGCGGCTATGTTGGAAGACGATACGGAACGTTCAATGCGATGGTCGTAGCCACGTTTCTAACAGGCCTAGCTTCGCTTTGCATTTGGATACCAGCAGGGGATTCCCGCGCTGGCCTTACTGCATTTGCTGTCATTTTCGGGTTCCTCAGTGGAGCGGGAATGGCACTAGGGCCTTCGTGCGTGGCATCAATCTCGACGTCCGCAAACTTTGGCAAACGGTATGGCACTACATACTGTCTAATAAGCTTGGCTGTTCTCACAAGCCTTCCAATTGGCGGAGTTCTCACCAAAAATAATTACATTGGCATGAAAATCGCGACAGGTGTTGCCTATCTAATCGCATCTGGGTCCACCGTTATCGCTCGCTGGTACCGTCAAAGAAGCTACTATACCATTTAACATCAATCTTGTGCTACGTCTGCTGCTAATTTACCTTTGAGTTCATCTTTGTGACCTTCATATTATATCCTCAGTTATGCCTCTCAGAGTCATTTCTCTCTTAATCTACGAGAAGCGTGCGTTCTTGCATAACAAGGGTTTATACAAGGGTTGACCAGAATCTCTCAACATGAGTATTAACGAAAAACCGTTGGTGATATTAGATCCGTTTCCTCGGAGACTTGAGGACATTTTCACTGAATCTGCCTTTTCGAACCTGGCTGCATGCTCTAATCTGCTAATTCATGACGATGGTGAAACTTCTATGCCAGATCAAGCAATTGACGCGCACATCCATGAGGTCGTTCTGATTGTAGGCCAGTCTGACCTTTATGCAAATCGACTATCTAAAGCTACGAAATTGAAAGCCATCATCAATGTCGAAACGAATTTCTATCCCAATGTCGATTACGAATTTTGTGCAAGGAACGGAATTCATGTGCTCACTCCAGGAAGCGCATTCGCTCCTGTAGTTGCCGAACTTTCTCTAGCTATGGCAATTGACCTGGCGAGAGGTATAACTACGTCAGATGGTCATTTTCGGCAGGGCACTGAGAAGTATGGCTTAGAGAGCAACACAAACTCTTTTTCACTACTAAATGCACCGGTCGGTATAATTGGATATGGTGATCTAGGAAGAAAGCTGCACAGCTTGATTAAACCTTTCGGGGGTCGTGTTCGAGTCTTTGACCCCTGGCTTCCTGAATACTATCTGAAAGGTCAAGGCGTTGAGTCTGAAAGTCTGGAAGGCCTTCTCCGGTCGAGTCGTTTTGTGTTCATCTTTGCCAGCGTAACTTCTCAAAATGAGGGGTTCATCGAGAAAAAGATGCTTGGTCTTATCCCAGATGATTCAGTGGTTCTACTAATGAGTCGCGCGGCTGTTGTAAACTGGCCCGACTTGATCTCCGAGGCTAGAAATGGACGTCTGCGAGTCGGGACTGATGTGTTTCCGGAAGAACCAGTTGCGAAAGATGACCCTATCAGAAATGCGGGCAACATGCTCTTTTCCACACATCGTGCAGGCGCTATGAGAGAAGCCTTACTCGATATAGGCGATCAAACAGTAGCAGATGCTAAATTGGTCTTACAAGGACTTCCTCCAGTGGTCTGCCGTAGAGCTATGCCAGAAACTGTTAACATGTCGCGGTCAAAACCGGTCGACAAGAGCTAAATTTATTGCCACTGATCACAACGACAACTCCATATCTATATGCCATACTCCCACCTCTTCCAAGTAATAGGTCTGCGAGACCTCGACAAACCCAAGTGACTTGTAGAATCCTCGAAGATGCACACGTGCCGCAAGCTTGATGGTTTTTGCTTTCCGTACTTTGCACCAGTTAATTGCTTCGGCCATCATTGTCGTAGCTACACCATTCCCTCGAAAATCTTTGGCTACAACAACTCTCCTAATTTTCACTATCCCATCATCAACTGCATGCATTCGCAAATACGCAACAAGTCGTCCGGTTTCCTGATGGTATCCTGTTAGATGGTAGGTTCCCTCATTAAGATCTTCTCCATCGGTGTCACCAACTGGACATTTGAGTTCTACTATGTAAACTGCATTTCGAAGTCTGAGAATATCGTATAATTCAGATGTTTTCAGTCCCAAATGATCTTTTACCGTCCAGCATATAGTCATTTAAGAATTTCTAAAAATATCGTGTTCTCTCTCAAGGATTATAGCTGTGTGATATCTACTAGCATAAATGGGGTTAGGGCGTTCTTATCGGCATAGAGCATTTCCTTGCAGAAGGTGCAGCATGCAAGCAGAAAAATGCGAGTCCCCAATGGCCAGTAATTTCTGAACGTTCTACTTTGGCCGACTAACGAAAGATTATGATGGTTGCTCGTATGAGGATTCAACCCTTTTCCCACGTCGTTTGAAGTCTTGTCGTTAGCTTCTCACTCATACAAAAACTAAATAATCCTTTCTCACAATAACTATTACAAGAGAATGACTACGAAGCTGCGAATCGCACTTTTAGGCGGCGGGCCTGGCTCAATGATAGGCCCTGTTCATCGATCAGCAATTAGAATGACTGACCAATTTGAAATCGTAGCTGGTAGCTTCAGCTCGAACTATAGCAAGTCATTAGCGCTTGCAGAGGAATTGAGAATCAGCAAACAGAATATCTACAAATCTTATGAGGATATGCTAGCTGAAAATGAAAGACTCCAGCTAGATGCAGTTGCGATCATGACCCCGAATCACCTGCATGTTGCAGCCGCTATTGCCTTTGCCAAACAAGGAATTCACATCCTATGTGAGAAGCCATTGAGCTCCAATTTGGATGATATTGAGCAACTCAAATCACTCATCGAAAAAAAGAACCTAGCGTTCGTTCTTACACACACTTACAGCGCTTACCCGATTATCCGGAGGTCAAGAGAACTGATAGCATCAGGCAAACTGGGCAATATCAAGATGGTATCCGTCGAATACCTACAGGGCTGGCTGGCAGAACTTTTGGAGAAAGACCCCTCTAACTCCGGGGCAGTTTGGAGAGAAACTCCAAGTCTAGGAGGACAAGGTGGAGTCTTGGGTGACATTGGAACTCATGCATTTCAGCTAGCTGAGTACGTTACAGGATTGAAGGTCGAGTCCCTCTTAGCAGATGTCAGCTCAAGTCCAGGAAGAGACGTTCCTGATGATGCCAAGCTCCTGCTGAGGTTCAACAATGGCGCGACGGGCTCATTGTGGTGCAGCCAAGTGGCCGTGGGCGCTCTCAATGGTCTTTCTCTCAGAGTTTTTGGAGAGAAAGGTTCCTTGATGTGGTCCCATGAGCGTCACGAGGAGCTTCACCTTTACGATACTGCTAATACAGAGACGGTTTATCATAAGGGCCAGAGCAATGAGGGTTCGCTGCCACCTGGTCACCCTGAGGGATACTTCGAGGGGTTTGCACAGTTATATTGTGATTTTGCGAATTCGATACGGATGCAAAGCAATCGACTGGCTGCCTCTCTTGCATCGCCCGGCATTGATACCGGCATTCGTGGAATGCATTTCATCGCAACCACTCTGGAATCCTCTGAGAACGGAGGCGTATGGCTGAGCATGCCTTGAAAGTTTGACGATAAAGTTAATACATAGCAGGTTAATTTTCTTTCGTATTCAACAGCCGATCTATGTACTCCATCGCATCTAGAACCTCCTCGTCGTGCAATCTCATGCCCACAATCTGAACTCCAACGGGAAGGCCATGCATGCTTTCAGCGTCATATTCGGACATATAAGATCGGGATTCCCAATTCAATGACTTGATATCAAAATCAGGATCCAGATTATCGAGTTTGCGATCGACTAACGTAACTGGAATAACACCAGCTGGATAATCCAATAAATTGAACATTGAAGAGTAGCCACAGCTGGAATCTAGCACAAAATGGTGTGCTGGTAAAGCTGGAGATGGAAACACCGGCGTGATAAGAACATCGATATCGCTACTGTTCCAAGCCATCCAGAAATCTTTGCGAATCTTCTCGCGGCGCACAATGATCTCATAGTATTCAGTGGTAGAGATAGGTCCAATATGCTTAAGCTCCGCTGCAAACGCAGCCTGCCCAAACACATGCTTGAGAACCCATTCAATCATAACGCGCAGCCATTTCGGCAATAGAGCGTACTTTCTCACAGAATCAATAGTGGGATCGGATTTATCTCGGCGAGCCATGGGCTTTGTTACCGTCTCGAACCCGTCTGCAAGTATTAGGGCCATGTAATTCTCGTCTATCTCTTGGACTGTGTGAGGGGGCTTGAACTCGCAGAGTTCAATGCCCTGTTCGCGAAGGCTTGAGATTGTCATCGTCAAAGCGCGCTTTACAGGAGGTGTCAGAACCAGAAACTCATCCCCAAGCATGTAGCCAACCCTTTTTGGTTTCTTCGCGTGAGCTAGTCTCGAATTGTCGCGCTTCCATGGGATAGGAAGAAGCTGGTAGCAGTATTCCCACGGCTTCATTGACATAACCGCCTCAACGAAGAAACGAAGATCTTTCATAGTTTTTGCTAACGGAGAAGCCACGTCAGGAATCCCCTCGAAGCCAGGTGTCGAGGCATCCTCAATTCCAGCCCGAGGGAATCTATTGTAAGACATTCGAAGTGAATAAATCCCACAGAAATGGGCAGGAATCCGAACACTACCACCAATGTCTGTTCCCACTCCAATTCTTGACCCACCACCAGCTATGAGAGAGGCCTCGCCACTGCTCGATCCTCCAGGGCCACGATTAAAGTCATACGGGTTTGTTGTTGTGCCCCATACAGGGCTCGTGCTCAAAATGGACAACATCCCTGTAGGGACATTAGTTTTAGTGAACAGAATTGCGCCAGCATCTCTTAAGAGCTTGATAAGGGGATTATCCACAGATACAGGCTTGAAACATCGCCCTGCAAATCCCATTGAGGCATCGTAACCCCCAATGCCGAAGTTGTCCTTGATAGAAATAGGAATTCCAGCCAGAGGGCCCCCAAGAGAGCGGGGAGGCTCGTAAGAGATGAGCTCAGTCAAGCAGTTAGTCTTAGCATGACAGTCTATAGCCTTTCTGGTATAAGACTCATAAATGCTGTATGGGGCTATCTCGCGAGTTGAAACGAGCCCCCTTAATATCTCAAGAGGCTTAGATAGAATCTCGTCATCCAATAAACTAATGGAGCCATGCTTCTCTCTAGCATCTCCAATTCTTCGCAAGCGCTCTCTCTGTTTGGCTTCAGCGACGTGCATGTCTCTACCGCCAATAAGGTCGGGGAGATGATCTCGGTTTAGGGCTACGTGGGGTCGGTCTCGCTCCGTCGGACGTGCCTCAACCCACTTAGTGCAGAAAGTGGAGTTTTTTAGGAAGAATCCCTTGGCCTGCCGGAGACTTACTCCGAATAAATGCATGACAGACAGGGCAGTGCGTACTTCATTTTGCCCACTTCGTTGGTTTTGGAAAAGCGTGTATACTATAGAGGTATCTGCTTTATTTCAATCGAGTCCGACCGCCGCCGACAAGGTCTGACCGTAATTAAACGGCCCCGTAAAGTGCATGTACCCCAAGTTGCATCTGCACGCTTCTCATTTGTTGTGGTAGCAGAGTTCTCGATGACGATGCGTGTACCCTTAACCATTTCCCATCACCTACTAGGCGATCTGGCGAACAAGCAAATTTTCGCATTAATCCGGGGTAACGGCACGGAGCCGCCTCGCGGATTACACAAGCCGGAAAAAATATAAGCATTTTCCGAGTCGTCTAAAAACCTTTTAATTGAGGCATTGAAATGATCTCTCAAAGCCGATTACTCGTTCTCTCGGTTGATGTTTACTTTGGGAATTTGACACCAAAACTGGCAACACCACATTGGGAGCCTGCAGCTCAGTTCGGCATGTATTGCGTGGGCAACGCGAGAAACCCCTACCTAGCCAGGTGTTTAGGGTCATACGCAGATTGCCTTTAAGTCAATGCTGGAGGTATGAATAGCTATTCAGCTAAGAGCGATAATTAAGATCGCTACGAGTAGATTGAATGTCCTCCATAGTTTCTCCAGTAAGCTCAAAAGGGTCACAATCCCCAGAGCCTGCAAGGCAGCTTCCTCGAGATCATGAGTTCAATAACTCTCATCATCAGCAGGCTCAACCTTCTCCGGTTCCCATCGACTCTCACCAAGGATTATGGAGATTTGTTCCCTTCCAGTACATGTCTTTGAAGCCGAAGATCCGAAATCCCATTTTGACCACCATCATTTCTTGCATGGGCGGCCTGTTGTTTGGCTTCGGTAGTACCAATCTTACGCCATTTATCGGACAATCAGATTATACAGACTATTTCAGCACGAAGAAAGAGCATGGCTTCACGTCAATTCAACAGAGTGGTATGACGGCCAGCATACCTGGTGGCGCCTTTATTGGCTCAATCATCTCCGCATGGGCCTCTGACAAGATCGGCCGGCGGGGAATGGTCGAGCTCTCGGCAATTATTTGGACAATTGGCGCTGCGATTCAGTGCTCTTCTATTAATCGACCGTCTCTGGCTTTTGGAAGAATTATTGCTGGTATTGGTGTGGGCACTGCTTCTTCAAACGTCCCCATGTACCTCTCAGAAATGGTCCCTGCCAAAGTGCGAGGTCGCTACGTTGCTTGCTTCCAATTTAGTGTCAACATCGGAATTCTTGTTATGTTCTACATTGGTTTTGGCTGTCATTTCATTCATGGCCCTGCTGGGTTCCGCCTTGCATGGGGATTGCAAATGGTTCCTGGTGCAATCATGCTTGTAGGTTCAATGTTCCTTAACGAGAGCCCTAGATGGCTTGCGTCGAAGGGCCGATGGGATGAGGTGGTCGAGGTTCTCACTGCCATTAACAAATGTGATGCGGAGTCTCCAATCATCCAAGAGGAAGTCAACGAGTTCCAGCGAGAACTCGAAGTTGAAACCAAAGGATTCCTCGCTTTGTTCACTAAGAAAAACGGCCACCAGACATTTTGTGCTGCATTTGTTATGTTCATTCAGCAATACTGTGGAACTAATGCTATTTTGTATTTCTCCACAAGCATCACGTCTCAGGTCGGTTATAAGGGGGTGATGAACTCAATTATGGGCTCGATTGATTATATTGTTCTTCTTGTTGCTACGTTGCCTTCGCTTGTCTTCTTTGACAGTTGGAGCCGTCGTTACACCCTCATGCTTGGCGCTCTAGGCTTACTTACCGCTCTGGCAATCGTGGCTGGCATCGAAGCTACTCGTGGTGTTGCCGTTGGCCCTGAGGGAGTAAACGGGGACCCGAGTGTTCGTTGGAATGTTCCCCAAAAAGCTCCAGCTAAGGCTGCACTAGCATTTAGCTACATTTATTGTGGTTTGTTCTCGTTATCATGGGGACCTGGTGCTTGGGTGTACGCTGGCGAAATTTTCAATCAAGATGTGCGGTCAGTAGGAAACGCCTTCGCGTCTGTGATCAATTGGTTGTTCAATTTCACATTGACCATATATACCCAAACTGCTTTCGAGAAAATTACGTGGAAAACCTATGTCATTTTCGCTGTTTTCAGCTTCTTGGCCATTCCGGTAGTGTTCTTCACGTTCCCTGAGACACGCGGGTATGAACTTGAACAAATCAATGCGCTTTTCGAAACCAAAGTCCCTGCATACAAGACCGACGTTCTTTACATCAAATTCATGAAATACGTTTTACACAAAGAGGTGGATTTACCTCAGGCACCGCCTATCGAAGAGAAACAGCGGAAAGGAGTCACTGAAACCGAGCATACCGAGAATATCTACCAGATCAATTGAAAGATTGATACTTTCATTTTCAGAATCGCATGTATGTACAGTCTTTTTCAATAATAGTCTAAGATGCATGGTACCTTCATATATATACGGTTCCATCTGACTGATATTTTCTTTCAATTGAAGGTTCTTGTGAAGTCGTCGGAATCATTTTTCTGCTAAGAGAATCCTTATGAACTCGTGCTTTTTTGGGTTTGAACTCAAATAAGTTCCTCATCTGACACAATATAGTGAGACTTTACTCTCAGTCGCTTGCCATAAATGAGTAGCCAGAAGGGAACGATCGCAAGCGCGGCGCAAACCAGTGCTGCTAAGATAGATGCCCATGTAAAGCCCATTCCATCAAACATTTGGTTAGTAAATAGGGGGAAAACACAACCAAAGAGATTTCTGAGAAGGGATTGAGATGCAAGCGCAGAGCTTGCGTAAGTGCCGTAGCAATCTGCGAAATACAAGCTGATGGCCTGGAAAATTGCAACTACACCTACCAAAAGAATCGCCAATCCACATGTGGGACCCATCCAATGAGTTCTACCTTGAGTTAGACCGAAAATGAGGATGCCAATAAAGCACAAGATTCCTCCAGGACATGACATATACAAGCGGGCTTCTGGGCCACGCTTTGCCTTGCCTTTCTGATATAATCTCTGTTGCACCATATCAAGGCCACCACCGATTATAACACCGACAATTTCAGCAATGAATACCAGGCTCGCTTCACCAGGGTTAAATCCATATTGCTTCTCCATAACAGATGGAACAGCTCCAAAGCAAATGTAAATGGTTCCCCAAGTGAAGCCCATCCACAAAGAGAACCAAGTTACGACTGGTTCAGTGAACAAGAAAAGGAGAGGTCGGGAAACAGAGCGAGCCAGCATCTTTCGTAGAGGGATGTATAGTTTGCCAGCCACTAGGTACACCTTGTTCGGGCCACCAAATTCCCTTTGCAACCTGTTGGCTCTGTTCTGCAATATCACCTGGGCTCTTGTTTCTTCCATGAATAAAAACATGAGCAGCATTGTCAGGCCAGCGGCCATTATGAGAATCCACATGATCCAACGGAAAGACATCAGCCAGCCAACGTAACCGAACGAAACTGGTGCTGCCACATTCCCCAAGAAGTTGATAACAGTATGCCATAACATTGGATAACCTCGATCATTTGGCAAATAAATATCAGCGATTGTTCCAGATATCATCGAGGAGGCCACAGACCCAATGAAGCCTCCGATAAAACGAAACACAATGACAACGGCAATATGATGAGCATCGCCCACCGGAACCGAAAAAATCAGGATAGCGAATATGCCTGTCATATAGCAGGGCCACCGACCAATGTCCTCTGCAATTGGTGACGTTACGAGAGGGCCGATAGCGAAACCAAGAATAAATACAGTATAGCCGAATCTGGCCCACTCTTTATCAGTGTGAAGACGCGTCGTCATATCATTCACACCGCTACTCAACGAGGCGCCAGCTACGCCACCAATAAATGTCAAAAACATCATGATGAAAACGCAGAAAGCTTTTCGCTTAGGCGACCAATTATAAGGATCCTCAGGATCATTCTTCGCAAATTTGATGTAAATTACTTCCCTGCCATTCATGTGAACGACTTTATTTTGGCTACCATCAGCTTCACGTTCATCTTGCGATTTCTTCTCCGAAATCTCCATGATGGCAGAGGACGTTGAGCTGTCTACATTCTCTTCATGTTCGGTGAGTGCAGTGAACTCTTTCTGGTTCTGGGCATCTTCCTCAACACCTCCAACCCCGCCGGTCTCTGCATGGATCGCGTGCAATTCTTGAATGACTGCGCTTTGATCCTTCGTCACGCGCGAGATTTGGATGCGCTTCTTGAAGAAATTTACTATCAAGCTAGACATGATCTCCCGAGTCTGTGGGACCATTTCGAGGGTTTGTTTCGTTTTTATACTCCAATCTGGCTCCCGATGGTGGGGCGCGCCAAGAGCCGTGCATAATGTAACCCTAATGAACATGCAGCGCGGGAAGACTGGGCCTTCCATCCTGCCGGAAGCAACAGCTTTGTCGCTGCGTATTGTCTAGTGCATCTTAAACCTATACAACATAATCCCAAGAGATAGCAGATAATCCTGGCCAGTTCAGATAACGCGTTGGTTGTTAGTTCCTGGTGCTACAAGAATATCTTTGGTAGCGCAGTGACCCGCATCTTGAGCACACAAATTGCGGGGGGAACAGCCTCGGGGCTGGGGTTTAGTGGGAAGAATCTCTCACCCTTGCCTTCGCCTTTTTTCAGTTTCCCCTCTTGTTCAGACCAAGAATCTCAAGACGATCTAGTTTCAGAGTTTACTAGGGACGATCAGCAACATTCCCTAACAAGAACTTGGCGTTACTCTTACGTATACATTGACGAGCCTGTTCAACTGGACTAACTCATCTTTAGAAGTATGGAATGCTAATGCCACGAGCGGAGTAATCTCTACCTCTGATAATTCGGCGCGTGTGGTCAAGACAAGGGTTGCGCACCTCTCTACCTATGGAAATCGCCTCGAGTCGAGGCTCCACTGAATTTTACTTGCACCTTGCCCTACCATCGCCTCCGACCAAAGTGCAGGGTTATGCAAGTTTGGGACGCGAGCTGTAAGTAACGGCCACTGTTTTTCTGTGGTAGGAAGCTTTTTCGCCTTGTACAATCTTGATACAATGCTTAATCTGGCATGCTATCTCGCGCGTTTGGGACCCATTTGGTACGCTCGGTAGGCCTGCTCAGCTCATAGCATTTAGGTTCTTCCGATCAGATGACGACCGGCCGGGCAAGCTTCTCCGCAAAAATTTCCAGGACTGGGGTTGGGTGAGACTGCATGCATAAACGTCATTAAGCGTATATGCTCAAACGGCATGTCAGCACATATTTTTCCAATCTCGACGCGGCAGCGGTCCGGAAAGCCTACAACCGTGAATAATCCCGTTGGGAGCTTAGATCATCGTCATACGATGCACTGTCATGGCAAAGTAACCGATACTGACCTGTTGATTGTCTTCTAAACGCTGGCCCCATTGCCTATAAAATATCGCGAGGTGAAGTTCGAGATTCTGTCGAAACGACTCGCGATTGCAGCCACTTCAGTTACTGTTCAAATTAGGCTCATCAAGACTCGAGAGCAGATTCTTTCTGTTTTAAGTCTGAGGTGGTTTTTCACAGAATACCTTGCAAGAGCTTTTATGTGCGTAGCTTCACTTATGTACTTTATGTGTTTCAATACTATCAATAATGCTCGGTTTGTGATCAAACGGTTCGATGACCAACCGTATCTTAACTATATAAGTTCGTCCAGCCGAGCAAAAGGATGCAATCTTGAACTTCTAGCCTCGCATCGATTGCGACACCGTCTTTCCAACACATCTTCTGTTTCACTTGCGTGCGTCAGCTTCTCGGCTCTGGAATAAATTTGTCTTGCAGGAAGTCGACCCCCTTCGAAACTCCCTCGGTGCTTGGCCCTACCCCACAAACCCCCGCAGCAGTTTGCATCTCAACAGCCATAAGGCCACTCAACTGGGTGCAAATAAAGACGACTTCTCAGTGACAATCTGGGCTGCTGGGAACAAATTCAAAGATGGTTTCATACCCAACAAAATTCTTTGAGGTCAATAGTTTTGATGGTGTGCTACACGTCAAAATTAACCGGCCTAAGATTCTGAACGCTTTTCATAAAGGAGCATATCTCGAGTTTGGAGACATCTTCCGACTGGCTAATTTGGATAAAGATGTGAGAGCCATACTGTTGAGTGGCAATGGAAGAGGTTTCAGTTCTGGGCTGGATGTTGCTGGCATGGCCTCAGAGCTGGCCCACGATGAAGATGATGACGAGAGCAGAGTATCCATTTATCGGGGCCGTATGATTCGTGAATTTCAGAACTCAATCTCACAGCCTTTCTTCATAACTAAGCCTGTCATTGGCATAGCTCACGGTCCCTGCATTGGTCTTGCCATTGATATTCTCAGTGCCGTAGACATTCGTTTGGCGGCCAAGGATGCTACCTTTAGCGTTCGCGAAATTAATTTGGGTATGGCTGCAGATATTGGTACTTTACAGCGGCTCCCTCGTATTGTTGGGAACCTTGGATGGGTCAAGGAGGTCGCCTATACAGGTCGGAACTTTGGTGCAGAGGAAGCTCTGGCTCAAGGGTTCGTACAGGAAGTCCTACCAACGCAAGAAGAAGCCATAAAGAGGGGGCTCGAAATCGCGAAGGAGTTGGCGTTGAAGAGCCCTGTGGCTTTGCAAGGCACTAAACGCTCAATCAACTATGCTCTGGATCACACACACCAGGAGTCATTAGATCAGATTGCTGAATACAACTCCTATGCATTAGGAAAGGATTTCGTTGATGGATGCATGGCGATGCTTGAGTCCAAAGCCACTAAGCGAAAGGTAGTCCCTGAGTTTGCTAAGTTATAGATATACACAGTTGTAGATATGCACTGCATTTGCCTGAAAAACAAGCAGCTGGTATAATTTTCACACCCCTTATTGTTCTGTATTTGAACCTCTCGATGAAGACCGAAATTAGTTTAGAGTCAAACATAATTATAGCCTGTAAGTGTCTTTAGCGATTATCTATATTTAAGGCACACCCGCTCGGTAGGGTTCAGGTAGCGAAACACGTACCCCTCCTTTTCATGGATTACTGGCTGCAGCACGTTTTAACTGGTCGCGAATATGCCAAATTGATACATATTATCACGAGAAAGCACTGTGCTGAACCCAATTCTCCGCCTGAACATGTGAAGCAAATTCGCTCCTTTGCTAGGTTGTTTGTGAAGGCATGGTTGGCCTCTATTCTTGCAGGGAAATTGACTCGAAGAGAGACCCATCCTATGCGGCTTTCGTCCGCTCTTGTAGCCTGTGCTCTCAGCTACAGGCTAATTTTCAAATATCTGAATCAGTTAAAGAAGATTGAGGGCGAGAGCAACCTCAAACTTTTGGGGAAATTTGGCGCGCCTATCAGTGGTGCAATTGCGGGGTATGTGTTGACACTAGGCCTTCCGATCAATGCTGCTCTCTTTGCCTCAGTCTATTTGGCTAGCAAAGTCTGTGAATGGGGCTACAACGTCGGGGAAGAGAAAGAACTATTCAATTGGAAACCTGATTTTCTAGGTGCCTGGTCACTCTTTCCCATTGCGTTCTCCCAACTTTTCTATAGTCTTATGACATCTCCATCTACTTGCCCTGATGGCTTCAAGCGCCTCATGGTTGCTCTATCCAGCGGCTCTCTAGAACTCTACTCAAGATCAAGCGACGTAGCCCTCGAGATATCTCACGCGTCCATATCTTACTTCCCTCAACTCAGCAGAACGCTACTTCACCAGTCTGTGGTCTCTTCAAGTAGCTTGACGCTTGGCACTCTTCCAGGGGCTCCTATCATTGAAGGAACAATGTTCAACTCTCACTGGGACAGTAGTTTGCAGTACTTCCTCGCTATAGCAGGGTCTGACATCGCGCTAATCTCCAAGTACCTCCTTCCAATTTACCTATTGAGGGCATATCTGGGCGATAAATCTTATGAAAAGGCTACAGTTCGAACTCTTAGGGTCGCACTGACATATTCTTTGACAGCCGCGAGTGCGCTGGTTGGTGTGCACCTGAGCCAGAAATTGGCTGGCCGATCTCTGTCTGCTCAGGCTCGGTTCAGGCTGATTGGGCTCTTCAGTGGCTTGTGGGCCATCCTCAATCGTGAGCATGGGTCTTCTCAATTTCTCTATGCTACACGACTCGCCGCTCTCAGCCTGATACCTCCGTCTTTACAATCCAGAGTACCCTCTATCTTAATGCCTATCTCCATGGCTTGCGCGTTTCAGATTTTAAATGCTCATCCTGAGGCTATCACTCAACGGTTATGGAAGAAGCTGGGTCTTTGGGTTCAAACCGATGTCTGGATGGAAGGGCAGGCGACGGACGACCGTTCTAGTTGAACTCGACTCATAGACTATTCAATTTTTTAGAAGTTTTATCTCTCCAATTACGCTGTCGAGCTTGCTCCAAACCATGTGCAAAACTGGGTCTGTGCTGGTAGCGCTAACGGAGTCAGTGGCCTTGTATAGACGCCTTTCGTGGTCCTGGAACGCATGAATGTTGAAAACTATTTCGGAATGGTGACGCACTAGCACCTCGCCACAATATCCTCGATCCTTCTCGAAAATGAAAAACTTCTCCGGGAACCGAAGAGATGCAGCAGCGTTTTCCATCGCCTCCCTGGCACTTTGTACATATGTGAACGCTTCTGGTATATTTGCGGGTTCGATGTGTAATATTTCGTGAATTGCCCGCCTTATCGCGGATATGAGCGTTGCTAGCTGCACCGAAGCAACATTTTGGACACTGAAGCTGCGCTCGTGTCCATGAATATGAGCCGTCACCTGGGCTGAAAATTGATCTCCCTTGCGATGCAGCACCCCTTTCAGAACATCACTACAGGCCACGTTCAACGGAAGCGTTACTTGTTCTTCAAGAAGTGCGTCAAGGCATTCTTTCAAGGTTTCCAGAATAGCTTGGTTCTCCTCTTCCCTCCATTTGAGTGCTACTGAACCCCTCTGCCCGGGTTCACCGACCTTAGCTGTCATGCCAAATAGTTACCTTACGATGCATGATTAGCGTGTGCAGAATAAGCAACATACGCTCCCCACCCTTGCCCGAGTCTTCCCAATTTGAACATGGAACCACTTTATAAACTGAACCTGCATCTGACAGTAGAACAGGCACCAGCACATATCGCGCATCAGCCTGCCAAATCTCTTGGCAAGTTCAATTTTACGGCCTGCTCTACATCGTTGTGAGTGCCTCAATACAGCTGATCTGTATGCGACAAGGGGTTGTGGGGTGGACCTGCTCAGGGTTGTGGGTTAGACGACCTTCGCCAGCTTTTTCAGGGTTGAGTTAATGCGTATGCGTGAGTACGTAAACAGCAGCGGAAGACGGTTGCTCTGCGGCCTAGAATGGAACAGCATCCCAGCGCCTATGGGTTGGCGGAGACTGAACAGGCAATATCGGTTACGACTCTTAAGTGGCGGAGCTTGAAAACGAGCGTAGTTTCGTTGAGCGGAAGTTCGTTCAGTCTCTTCGCGACGCCCATAACACGCGATGACTAACGCGAAGATTCTCAATGCGGGGTTGTTCAGGAGCTGGAGTGCATGGTAGGGTCGCGGAGACTGAACTGAGCTGCAGTTGAAGCACTGCCAAGCAGTTTGTCGCGCAGTCAAGACATCGGATGTTCAAATGATTGACCTAATCGGCTAAACGTGCAGATACGGCCAGATCTCGATTATTTTGTCTCAGTGCGGAAAAACAAACAGTGAGCTGGAGAATCTGTGGTCATATCTCCAGAGCGGGCTACATGATGTAAGGGTCATGCACTCCGAATTCACCCGCGAATTGCCCGACAGCGAGTTGGGAATTCACATTTATAAACGGAGCCCTGAGCTCTATCGAAGAATAACCCCGAGGCAGGTACCTTAGGAGATACCTGAGTATGTCTATTGAAGAAGAGTATAAAGAGGAGCTGTCCGTGGCTCATGATGAGAGCCTCTCTTCTAGCGAGTCAAGTGAAATAAAGCCCACTGCGCAAGGCACCTCTGACATCAAATTCGGTGAGAACAACGGAAAGTCTACAGCTGACTATGTTGAAGACATCGGGGCCGATCTTGAAGTTTGGGATGTCGATGAAAATGGCAAACCTTACAAGAAACAATTAGACGGAATCTTGCACAAGGATGGGCGTCGCGAGATCCGAGAGCGAAATTGTTATGACAAACTAGGCTACTCGTTCCCGTGGTGGAGAAAGTGGATGATCTTATCTGTTGTTTTTATATGTCAGGTTTCAATGAATTTCAATGCCGGGTTCTATTCTGGCGGGCTGAGTTTGATTGAGGAAGCATTTCATATCAGCGCACCCAAAGCTCGTGTATCACAAATGTTAATGTTGGTGCTCTATGCTTTTGGTTGTGAGTTGTGGGCACCCTGGTCTGAAGAATACGGGAGATGGGGAGTTCTTCAGGCCTCTCTCTTTTTTGTTAATATTTGGCAGATCTTGGGAGCATTGGCTCCTAACTTTGGCGCCATTTGTGTTGCAAGAGCATTCACCGGTCTTTTCAGTGCGGGAGGGTCCGTAACTTTGGCAATTGTTGCTGATATGTGGGAGCCTAATGATCAGGGATTCGCAGTTCTTTTCGTAGTTGCTTCCTCAGTGGGCGGATCTACACTGGCGCCAATATTCGCTGGAATTGCGACGGATAACCTCAGCTGGCACTGGAATTTCTGGATTCAGCTGATCGTCGGTGGATTCGCTCAGGCACTTCACTTTTTCTTGGTCACAGAAACACGATCTTCAGTTTTGATGGACAGAGAGGCCAAAAGACGTCGCAAGACAGGCGAAGATACAAATATCTACGGACCTACTGAAATTCATGGCTCGAGACTATCGGTAAAGTTCGCCTTGGAAGTTTGGAAACGCCCGTTTGTCATGTTCTTGACTGAGCCTATCGTTCTCTGTCTATCTCTAATGTCGGGTTTCTCGGATATGCTTATCTTCCTTTTCATGAGCTCAATCGGCTTAGTCTTCTCTCAGTGGGGCTTCGGGAATACGGCATCGGGCTTAGTTTATGTTGCAGTGTTGGTAGGCTACATCATTGCGTACGGCTTCCATTTCATTGACGTTGGAAGGCAGATCCATGTGATGAGAAAACATGGCGATGAGTCAAGATTCGCAGAACGCCGCCTACTACTTTTGCTATTCTTGGCCCCTCTAGAACCCATCGGTCTTTTCATATTTGCCTGGACAAGCCTTGGCCCAGATTATGGAATTCCGTGGATCGCACCAGCTATTGGATTCGCCCTGATAGGAATTGCCAACTTTAGTATTTATATGGCCACTATCGACTACATGATCATGGCCTACGGACCTTACTCGGCATCGGCAACAGGAGGCAACGGATTCGCTCGTGACTTCCTGAGTGGTATTGGCATTTTGTTCGCTGTCCCTTTGTATGAGAATATGGGGACTCTACACTATGAGTGGGCTTCCACTTTGCTGGCCTTTATTTCCATCCTGGTGATAATTCCGATTTACATTTTCTATTGGAAAGGACCCATGATCAGAAGGAAATCCAAGTTTGCTCAGACGCTTGCTGCAGACAGGAAGCTGGAAAAGATGCCTAACGAGGAATACTTCTCTACAGAACATGAGCCTGTGCCCTGAGATCCTGACATTGGTTGTCAGACGTTAATAAATTTTGAAGTCCCACATGTGCCTTGTATTCTCAAATTGCGATGCATGTCTGGTTTCGATAGACAATGAATGGTGTTCCAGAAAGCTGATGTAGCTCGATAGCTTTCTAACTAGGCATATAGAGATAATCCCATGATAATTGCCGGAAATAGATTCACAGAGAGGAGCATGTGATATGCTTTGAACTGGCTACTATATATACTCAGCCTTCCTGCTTGAGCTAGCTTGAGCTAGCTATTTTCTCTTCACCTGTGAGATCTGAGCTGGCAGTTTCCAGGGTATCGTCTTCGCGATGCTCAAACTTCTTATCTGCGGCCAATGCCTGTGCAAACTTGGATCTCTTCCGAATCAAAGGCCCTTTCCAATAAAAGACATATATGGGTATCGCGACCATTATAGCAATGCAACCTAACAGGGTGGATGCCCACGCCAGATGAAATTTGTCTCCAATGTTATCGTACATTGGCGATGCGTACATTGTGGATATACCAGCAAGGAAATCACGAGCGAATCCATTTGCACCAGTGGCCGATGCAGAGAAAGGTCCGTATGAGGCAATCATATAGTCAATCGTTGACATGTATATGCTGTAGTTGGCGATAGCTATTAGCCAAAGCCCAATCGTTGGTGCAATCCAGGGGATTCCATAGCCTGGTCCGAGACCAGTCCACCCATAGATGAATAGTCCTATGGGCTCCAGTGGTGCCAGAAAGAGCAGCAGCAGCATTCGTCGCTCAGAAAATCGGGCAGACTCCCCATACTTGTTCATAACGTGAATTTGGCGCCACACATCTGGAAGATGAATCAACCAAGCACAAAGATATCCCACTAAAATGGCAACATATATGAGGCCGCAAGCGGTAGCACCCCAACCGTATTGTTGGTAAGTAAGCTGCGTTGAGTCCATAGCAATGAAAATGAGAGCATCGGAGAAACCAGAGAGAAGTGAGAGGCAGCCAATGATGGGCTCGGTCAAGAACATGACAAAGGGCCGTTTCCAAATATACATAAACTCCTTGATATCTATTCTCTTGGGCTTTATTTCGTTTGGGCCATATATGTTCAAATCTTCTCCTGATTTTCTTCTTCTCCTGGCTTCACGATCCATGAGAATGGTGGCTCGCGTTTCGCAAACAAGGAAGAAATGACACAACTCAACAACACCCCCAAAAATCAACTGAATCCAGAAGTTCCAGTGCCAATTTAGCTGATCTTGCATTATTCCACCAAATACCGGACCAATCGATGTGCCTCCGACTGATGACAACACAATATAGGCAACAGCATATCCCTGATCGTTAGCCTCCCACATGTCTGCGACCATGCCTAGCGTAACTGATCCTCCAGCACTGGAGAAACCCCCCAGCGCACGAGCCACACAGATAGAGGCAAAATTCGGAGCTAAAGCTCCGAGAATTTGCCAGACATTAACGAAGAACAAAGAAAGCTGCATTACAGGCCACCTACCGAACTCTTCAGACCAAGGAGCCCATAGCTCACATCCGAAAGCGTACGTCACTAGGAACAACATCTGAGACACACGGGCTTTCTGCATACTGATACCTTTGTCTTCCGAAATCAGAGTAATCCCATTGGGGTACACAGATGTGTTGAAATTCATCGACATTTGGACCCAAAAAATGACGGTGAGAATTGTCCACTTTTTGTACCATGGGAATGAAAATCCTAGTTTATTGTAGCAATCTTTTTCACGGATTTCCCTGCGTCCATTCTTACGAAGAACCCCTGGAAGTCTCTTTCGGATAAGCTTACCGTTTTCCTCGATTTCTATGTCCACCTCAGCACCTATGTCTTCAACAAATTGAGCCATTGGCATCTCTTTATGTCCGTTGCCAACAATTTGACCACCATCCTTTCTTACGACGATGACCGGGTCATCTAAAGTTGCTCCTGTAGGCTCCTCTGCTGTTGCCCTAAGGAGATAGCCATTATTTGCAGAATCTGCCAATTCTGAGTTATTGCCTCCAAATTGCGAACCTACATGGTTAGAGCTAGGGCGTAAGGACTCTTCGCTCATCGAAGTGGGTGGCGATGAGGAAGGAACCCCTACATTGAGATTCATGCTCGTAATATGATATGAAGCTTTAAGAATTAGACAGGGCGTTTATTGGCTAAATATCTGAAAAAGGTGGAGACGCTCAAGGTTCTGGATCTACATCAGTAGATGCATATTGTGACTAGGAAGAGGGCACATGCAGTGGGCCTGGGGTACATGTACGAGGTTATGTGGGGTGGTTTGTCAATTTCTAAATGAAACTTAGCACTGAACTTGTTCAAGTCTGTACAATGCTGTAGAAGTTTATATTATTCCAGATTCTGAATCATGTCTCAATCTGGATGAACTCAGCCCATGATGCGGCAGTATTAAATGCTAGAAAGTCTCATCATTGCATTTCAGGGTTGTTGCCGCGGCTTTCAGCATGTGTAGTCCGAAAGGTGGAGGACTGTCAGTGGGTCTGACATCGATGACTTAGTACGCATCTTGCGAATGTAGCTAGAAATTTTTGATTCAGCAACGTTATAGCAAGGAATTCATTGTAATATTGTTCAACAGCTAATTATAATTATCGCCAAATACTCAGCCCGTGCAGACACTTACATGTCAACGAAGAGAGGCCATCATTCATTAACACGTGACAGCAAACTTCATGTATAACCAGCGAGCTTCCACTTAACTGTGCAATATGATCAACAGGTTTTGGCCACAATAATCAACGAGGCGAAAGGGGCTCAGTAAATTATAATGCTTATGTCTCATTCACCCCTATACTAATCGATCGACCGGGTTAGCCATCCTCGGTAGTAATAAGGACCGAAAGCGGCTTAGTCAGTTATGCGGTCAATACTAAATCTAATTCATCGCTAAAGTGATGGCTACAGTCGACCTTGGCTGATCGGTTTTAGTATTAGGAGTAGGTAAAAGAAATGAGGATCAGGCAATCTGTACTAATAATATAGTGCATAAACCCTCAACGTTTTTCAGCCAAGGCAGCGTAAAATTAATTGAGCCCCCTAGACCAGGCCCTACTAACGAGCGTTACCCTGCTCCATAAACGACACAGCGGGCTTAAGAATACGCAGCCGGCTATCCGTGAATCCACAGCTCCATCCACATCGACATCACAGCGCGCTTACAGGTCTATCCGCAGATTAGTAATCAGACTCTCCGCCTTCAGTAACTTGAATTATTCCCGGAAAAGGTAATGCAATGTGTCGAATTCGACAACTCAAATTTGAATCAGCCAATCGAATATGATTGCAGTGCACCGTAAGTCACCTCGAAGCTAATTATTCAGGAATCTTGCTGTCGGAGGAATTGGTCTTGAATAAACCTTTTAGCTCGGAGGCTGAAGTGATAATTATAATTGCATTCGAATGGCTTGTGATTACATAGTGGTTAGGGTTATGCATATCTCGAAGCTAAGCACCACGAAAAATACCATTGTTAGCACTTGACTGCAGCATTCTGAAGTTCTGGAAAGCTATTGTGAAGTTATCGATTGAGTTACTGGCAAAAGTCGTGCCAATATTCACAGTAACTCCCAATCGATCGGAATTCATTATCCGCTCCTCTGCATAAAACTCACGCCAGATAAGCGAGGTTAGGGTCATGCGATCTTCGAGTGGTGTTCGGACGTTGATGTATGTCAATTGAAATCAAGGTGTTTGAGTCTAAGAAAGCCTGACTGCGCTCCAACGATTCAGAATTCTCAGTTCTTTGAGAGGAGAATCCCAATGCTAGTTTGGCCTGAGCCGGCCGTGACAATTGGTTAGCCAACTCATCTGCGCTCATTATATTCCGATGGACAAACCTCACCCTGAAGTCCGACATCTTCATGCACCTCGCAAGATAGGAGATCCACCAAGAACGTGTTGCTATTGGAAACTATTTAAAGAGCCCAACTTTTCAGAATTGCATCACAACTTTTTTTCCCCCTGAATGAATCTAAAATTTGCTACAGTCGTCGCCCTGTTGACCCTAGTCCTCGGGGCTCCCATTTCGGCCAATGTCACCGACAAAGTCGTCCAGGTTCCTTTGAAGAAAACCCACGTTGGAAACAAGTCTCTGAAGCGACGTTCTACCAACGATGAAGAGCAGCTTGACTTTACAGGAATTCGATACTTTGCAGACTACACCGTCGGAGGGCAAACCCAATCCGCGATTTTAGATACCGGAAGCAGTGACACTTGGATGTTTAGCATCAAGGCATGGAGCGGGGGCTTTGACCCTTCGAAGTCACAGACGTACCAGTGGGAAAATAATAATTTCTCTGCAGCATACGGTACTGGATCAGTCTCTATTGCTGGTACTTGGGCAGAGGACACTGTGGGCTTTGCTGGTGCAGAAGTGCCTAACTATAGCTTTGCCTATCTCAATCAGACATCTGAAGACTTTCCTGATAACCGTGGTATCTTTGGCATAGGGCCTAAAGATGCGGAGACTGAGAACCCTCAGCAGGCTACGTATGTTGAGAGACTGAAAGAAGCGGGAACAGTGCAATCTAATACTTTTTCGATCTTCTCTGGCATAGAAGACTCTGAGGCTAGCCTCTTGATTGGGGGTATTGATACTGCAAAGTATAAGTCACCTCTTTACACCCTCCCATTTGAGACCAATGTTATTTACAGCAACCTCTACTACTCAATCAGCTTTGAATTTAGAGGTGTGAAGTATGGTGGCGGGGTTCTCGACACAGGAACTCCCTATGTTCTGCTACCGACAAGCGTTGCCGATACTGTTGCAAGTGAGTATGGTGCAACGTGGAACGAATATTCCCAAGCTTACTTACGCCAGACAGCGCCGACTAACCTACCTGGTCTTGACTTTGTCCTCGGAGGTATCACTATAACCATCCCCCTCGAGGATCTTTTTGTCTTGCAAGATGGAATTTACATGTTCATGGTTAGCCGCAGCATCACTGATCCAGGGTTCACATTGAACATCCTTGGCGACCCAATCTTGAAGCAGTTATTCCTTCTGTTCGACAATGACAATAACTCGGTAGCCTTTGCGCCTATCATCAAAACGGATGAATCTAACATAGTTGCAGTCGGGAGCACTATCCCTGACTCCCAACCTGCCCCTGATCAGACGCAAGCGCCTTCCTCTTGCGTCATCTGCTGATTCAACCCATTCCTTTCAAAATTTGCCTACCCCCCTCACATCTTATGAGTTTGAAATTTGTCGTTTAGTTTGTCTTTTAGTATTCTCTAAATCATATCTTGATCTAAAAAAGTCTTCTCCTGAGTGTCATCAATCTCTGTTGGAAATGGCTGAGCATCAATAAAGCTGGAAGTCTGTTTGTATGAGGTCTCAGCGCCAAAGAACCATGACAATCCTGCCAAGATTCCTACCACTCCAAGCGCCACAACGTCGTAATTCATGTTGCCGCCAGTAACAGGCACCTCGGTAGGGAAGAAAAAAAAGATGATGCAAAATGTCAGAAAGAATATTGCCGGAATTTGACACCAAATTGCCCAGCTACCTAAATTGTAATACCCTCTTGCTTTTGTACTCGGCCTGACTGTATACACAACTATAGGCATCAAGTACGACACATACAAACCAGTTGATGCGATTGACAGGACGGTGAAAAATGCTGTGCTGGATCCAAACAAAATTGCGACAAGGGCACAACCAATGAGTTCTGAAGTTATCATAGAGTACAAGGGAATATTGAGGGAAGGAGAGACGCATGTTAGCCACTTATTAACCTGTAAAGGGAAAGCTCCATCGCGAGCAAATGCGTAGAGAGATCTGGAGGAGGCAGTAAGAAGTGAGACATTTGCAAAAACTTGACAGCCCAAAATGATAGTGTTCAGACCACTGGCTTTTACGGGCCCACTGAGCGCTTGATTGAAGATTTCTAGAAGTGGATAATTGGTGGAGGTGTTAATAACCGCATCAAGATCTTGAATACAAAACAACAGAGCTAGGACAAATCCCAGACCAGTGACAAAGCCGATAAAGACGCTGATAACCATCGCTTTGGGAGACTCTTTGCGGGCATTTTCAGTTTCCTCAGCCAAATGAGCAACACTGTCATAAGTGCACATCCCATATGCACTTTGCATAACTCCTAGAATTACAGCCATGCCTTTATTGGACCACCCTTTGTTCACTAAAGTCGTAAAAACGAACAGCGGCGATTCAAACTTTGGGGCGCATGCAAGCAATGCGACAGTGCAAGCAATAAATCCAAAAATCTGCCACCAAAGTGCTATATCAGCTAGGTAGTGCAAGAACCTTTGACCAAAGACACCAATGATGAGTGAGACTAATGCACCTCCATAGCCTATTAACGCTTCTACCCATCGTGATGGGGTAAAAGATGGAATGTTGAGAGAAATAACAGCATTGACCTGAAGGCCGAATAAATACAGTCCAGTGGCAAGCATACCGATGAGGCCGCTTAATTGGAACCAGCCACATATGTATGAGACAAGGCGCCCCCATTTAGTGCCTTGTCCCAAAATCAAGCACCACGAATACTGGCCTCCAGCTACTGGGTAAGCCGAACACAATTCAGCCATGACAAGCACAACAAACACTGTGAAAAAGCAGCATCCAATCCATCCATAAACGAGAGCAGCAGGGCCGCCATTCAGCATTACTTCAGCTAATGATCCACCTAGAGCAGTCCAACACGTCAAAATTGAGAAGGTGAATCCTATCATGGACACCAAACCATACGTCTGCTTTATCTCTTTGGTATACCCAAGTTCAGCGAAGAGTTCTGCATCTTCATCCACCAAAATCTCAGAGCTGGAGATTTCGGCGTCATGGTGTTTTGTCCTCATTTTTATGAACTTTGCTCGATTGAGGAGGAATCAACCTTGTTCGCTCCTACTAGAAGCTGTTTTGCTCGATGATCTCTAAATAGCTGATAGCGGCTAGGGCAAATTCGATGAGGTTCGAAGTTAGGGTTCGTTGATGCGTCACGACGTTGAGCCAGGGGTTGACTTTGTTCTTAAGTTCAACGCTGATTATGTCAGATCGTGCAAGCTTTATATCGACCTGGTCAATATGTCAATACATCTTACGCTGAATTCGTGAGACTTCTCAAATCAGTAAAGTGAAGAGCCCCTAAACAAATCAGTAGCATCAGTATCACATCTCACCTTGGTTTACGCAGAATTCTTATGTATTGCCCCAAAGAGAACACGCTTATTTTTCAAAATTGCTCGAACTTCTCGATTCCTGAAGTGACCTTAGCTACCGCTATATATGCTGGAGGGCGGAAGGGTCGCCCAACGTATGAGCTGCAGCGCCCTGGATCGAGGTTTGAGGGGTCGGTCAACTCGTGATCTGACACCACTTTTGACAAAAATAGCATCAGATTCATATGTGAGTTTAATCACAAAAGCAGTTGAATATTTCAAACCATAATACTAATTGAAATTGACCCCTGTCGATAAGAGTTGTTCTTGAATGACTACTCTGACTGAATGCTTGGGCCGTTTGAAATGGGGGTTTCTTCCCACCCGAAGAATTGTGGATGAAATCAATGATGATGCCTCCACGGAAGCGCTCAGTGTGCAAAGAGAAAGCAGCTTCACAGAGACTGAAGACAATGAGAAAGACAAGGAGTCTTTCATGCTCGAGACTCGTGACGAGGCTGATAGACCTTGGTGGAGATTCTTTGATGAGTACGAGTATCGAATGAATAAATATCAACGCAAGGCCCACAAGCCATGGAAATGGTTCGATGAGAATGACACCAAAGCTGACCGAAAATTGATGTGGAAAATCGATGTCTTACTGACATTGTATTCGTTCCTTGCATACTGGGTCAAGTACTTGGATCAAACGAACCTCAATAATGCCTATACCTCGCCAAATTTCAAGGCTGATCTGGGAATGAAAGGGAATGACTTAGTGAACACTCAGGTTCTCTTCAATGTTGGCAATATTGTGTTTTGCATTCCCTTTATGTATCTGCTCTATGCATGCCCCTTGAATTATCTGCTACCTTTGCTCGACATCTGTTGGTCAATTTGCACAATAGGTCTGTCGCAGATCAACACCGTTTCACAGCTCAAGGCTCTGCGTTTCTTCATCGGGGCTTTTGAGGCTCCGTCGTACCTGGCCTACCAATACCTCTTCGGCACGTGGATTTCCAATCCTGGCATGATAGCAAGAAGATCAATGTTTTACTACTTCGGGCAGTATGTTGGCATCTTAACGAGTGGCCTATTAAGTGGCGCAATTGTGGACAACCTCGAGGGCGCTCTTGGTTATCATTCCTGGAGATGGATTTTCATTATTGATGGATGCATCTCCTTAGCGATTGGAATCCTGGGAGTCTACATGATTCCAGGAACACCAGCCGATACGTACTCTATCTGGCTTTCTGACGACGAAATCAGACTTGTGCGCAAACGTCTTGGCCAGAGCCATGTCGCAGGCCGTCCAGCAGATGCTTTGAAGAGTCTCTTCAGCCCAAAGATCTGGCGTGAGATTCTCACTTCCTGGGAAATATATGTTCTCTCCCTCATTTGCTTCTTTTGCTGGAATTCTACAAATACCTCGTCCGGGTCTTATATTCTCTGGCTCCAAACAAAATACAAGGGAGGCGAGATCCAATACAAGAGTGCCCTGACTCCTGGACTTGGCCTTTTGTGGCTCTTCTTAGTTTCCATGTCCGCGGATCTCTTTCACTGTCGCTGGGGAGCCATTTTCTGGTCTCAATTAATTAATATCAGCGGAAACATAATTCTGGCCGTGTGGAATGTGCCCGAGCCTGCCAAATGGTATGCCTTTTGTGTATCCTACTTTTCGTGGGCGGCTGCTCCCACTCTTTACTCCTGGCAGAATGATATTTGCAGACGTGACGCTCAAAAGCGAGCTGTGCTTCTGGTATGGATGAACATGTTTGCACAGGCCAGTACCGCTTGGATGGCAGTGATAGTCTGGAAAACTGTAGAGGCGCCGCGTTATCTTAAAGGTTATTCTTGGACGGCGGCAAATGCTTTCATGTTCGGATTGAGCTCGTTCTTGGTTCTGTACTTTTACAAACGAAATGAAAGGAGGCATGCAAAAGAGAATGGGATCATTCTCTACAATTCGAAACTTGACGATGGCTTCGGGCCAACGAAAACTGCTGGTCACGCTCACGTTTATGGTGACCAGCAAGAAAAAAGTAAAGCGGCTCTGGTTGATGTGGCTTCAAACTTTGATGAAAGCACATCCTAAGGATAACGCTTCTCAACGTTCATGAAACTGATAAGCGCTCAAAACATAAAATATCAGTAAAAAAAAGGCTAATAAAGCTAATGAAGGCTAACCTACTTGATCATGATGAGCTTTGCTCCCGCTCGAGTCGTCTTTTTTCAGGCTCAATCTCGGCTCGTTCCCATTCTTTGGCTTCCAAAACTTCACAAATATCATTATCCTTGTCCAATGTGATCTTGGGTCCATTAAACCAATGACGAGCGCTAAATAGCCAGTAGAGACTACAGGCGATCCAAACAAAGCCACAGACGACGCATGCGTAGTTCATATCGCTGCCACTTGTGACCGGTATATCCGATGGAAGCATCGCAAGCCCGAAAATGACAAGGATTCCGTAACATGAAGCGATTACGGCATTTAACTTGGACCAGAAATGTCCAAGATAGAAAGGCCCAGGCTGCTGGATTCTTTGGCTACTAAAAGCGTAAACGAATACTGGCAAACACCAGCCCAAGTAAAGAGCAGCATTGGCAAGGCTGAAGATTGCAGTAGCGGCTGTACTTCCCGCGAGAATCAGCAAGCCAAGAATACTTGAGACCACAACAGCAAAAATTGATGCAGGGATTGGAAGATGGTCTTTAGTAGTTCTCTTGACATATTTGCTGAAAGGGAGGGCATCATCTCGAGCAAAGGCGTATATCTGTCTTGAGCAACTGAGTAGAGCGTTGAGACCCATTGTTACCTGGATAAATGCGAAAAGCGACATGATTCCAATTGACCATTTTTTGTTCAACGCTCTCTCAATAATGCTCGCCATTGGTGATTCTGCGTTCATGAGCGCAGTCATTCCTTGCATACTAGGGTCAATGACTGCTGCGAGCACACACAGAATGACGAATCCCAGGATCAAACAAAGAATAATGGACAAGAGAATGCCGAAAGGAACTGCTGTGGCTGCATTGCTTGCTTCCTCAGCCATATGCACACAAGAGTCCTGGCTGCTTACAGACCAAATAGCAGCCATCCATGAAAGTAGGAAGGTGACGCCATAAGGATACGATGTATAGTTTGTCGTGTCTCCAAAGACGAATGACCCCGAGTTGAGCTCAAGTCCTTTGTGCTTCATACCTACGGGTAAAGCAATGCAGATGATGCCTACAGCAACAAAGTTCAGGACGATCGTGACATTCTCGAACTTCGCTAAATAGCGGCTAGGCGTGAAACAAACGGCAAGTTCGACAAGCGTGACTCCCATGAACACGCCGAACGTCGCGCCATTGCTTGCTTCATATCCGGTCCCTACATTGACTGCGGAAAGGATCTGTTGAGCTGCGCCGTAATTGATACTTCCTACTCCGCCGATCAAACCCAACGAGTCTGTATATCCACAGAGGAAGCTCAAGTAGCTCTTCCAGCCATCGGGCGCAAATAAATATGTCCACCAGTAAAGACCTCCCGCAGTTGGCATGGCGGATGCCATTTCAGACATGTTGATGCCTAGTGAAAGTATAAATATGCATGGCACAAACCATCCCCAAGTAAGTCCCACTCCACCAGCAGGAAGTTGGTACGTCAAAACGGACGCGATGCTAGGTGCTAGACTCATGATTGAAAAGCTGACGCCAAAAAGTTCTAAAGGGCTGAACTCTCGCTTGAGCTCGGCCTTATACCCAAGACTTTCAAGTAAAGCGTCATCAGCGTTTGTTGTAGGTGATGCTATGGACTGAGACTCTGGCTCTACGCCGCCGCTCTTTTTTCTGCCCATCTTCAGAGTGTCATCTGAAGAACGGTTGCCGACTGAGGAATTTGCTTCGATTACCTCTATATTTGCATCCTTCTTGTTGGGATGGAGAAGCCGAATCATTTATTCAACCAGACAGTATTGAGAAATGTTCCACTTTTTTATGCAAAGTTTAGTGCCTCAGTGCGCGGTTATCTCGAACCCCATGTGAGTTGAGGATTAAAATCCAGAATGCCCTGAGGCACGGTGAAGTAATCCACAGGAAACGAAGCTGCAGTATTTCAGGAACAAGGGTCTATTTTTGCCTCAATTTCGAGCGTGTGAGTACTTGAATCATAATTAATCGGCATTCGGTTTAGATATTTGTAATTCTACGTTTCAACTTATTAGTTGTAAGTCGAAGTTTCATGCGTCCAGGGATGCGGGGCAGCATCGAGCATCTGCAAAATGCTGTGTAATCAGATAGCTGCGCCAATCATACATTAGGGTTGTCTTCGTTGCCGATTTTGTTCGGAGAGCACTCCGACATGGCCGAAGCAGGCGTTGAATACTACGTGTTTTAGGTTTATCGTTGAGTGTGCATCTGATCGGCTGAAGCCCTTTCATACAGGCAGTAATTATGGCAATTTTTCAGTCAGCGAACGTTGTTGCGCCCGTCTCGGCTGAACGGCACCCTTACCCTGAGCGCTCACGATAAGGGCAGATCGATCTGCTGGGCGCTTAAATAGCTAGGCGGCGCCCTTAAGCATGTCTCAACCCGTCAGCGCGCTTAGATTCGATCTCGGATCACGTGCTCTTCAATTAATCCGAGACCTAGGGTTCATCAGTTTAGCGCCATCTCAATGGTGGTACTCAAAGTGCTTAAATATTATTATTTGGGAACGCAAGACGGCAAAATATGTTCTGAGCCAATATCTCGCGACTACTGGGATTGGAACTATGTTTAAATTTACTTGTGTAAGGTATTAACAAGTAGCAAAAAGTAACACGTGGCAAATCCAGGAAGTAGAAACAGGGCTCACGAATGAAGCGGGGAGCCGCTGTCTCGTTTGGCCTCGCTATTAGACGTCATTGGCTCGAACAAGGGTAAGTTGAATATATTTTGTGGGGCGGGGTAAGTGGGTTGGCGTTTGTACGTTTCATGTCCCAATGTGCTTTCTCCATAATACGCAAAGGTGTACTGAGGGCAAGCGGAAGATCTGCATTGATTCCAAGATAAAATACACATTCATAGAATAGTGGTAGACGCACACAGTATTGAGAGAGCAGATGTCAGGTGAGTTGAACCTCTCGCTTCAGCAATAGTCTCGCCTAACGTCATGGAAAGCAGTGGTGTCTACTGCTCCCTCACGTGCATGCATGAACCGCACGAATTCCCCTGATGCCTGACCCTCAGGGAGCAGGGTTATTTGCTCGAGCCCAGGTTCCGTCGAAGTTGCCAACTTTAGAAATAATTGGGAACTGTGAATCTTAGGTTAGCAAATAGCCTCAGAAGAGGGTTGCTATGAGCAGATATACCGAATTCGCATGAGGGGAATGCTTTTCTAAAAAATAAATAAATCACGTCGAGCTGCTAGTTAAAATTAAGATTTTTGAAAGTAATTCATCTGGGCCTCTCCTGTAACAGCTTGCGTGCGAGAGGAGAAGAGACACGAGGTTTCTGTCTTTCCCTTGTGCGCCGCTCTACCTCCTGCTCGATGACATCATGTAAATCCGTCTTCAAACGTTCAAATACTGAATCCAGCTCCTCTGCACGCTCCTGAATTTGCTGTTCACGCTCCCTCAGCTCAATTTCTTTACGACAAATCTTTATTATATCGAGGTTGAGAAGCGTTGCCGCGGTGGGTCGTTGACTGGGTGGCACTTGCAGACACGCTGCAACAGTACGGCCAAGAGTATGCGAATACACGGAAGGCAGAGGTTTCAATCTACCCTCCTGGACTTTTTGGGAAAGCTGCAAGTGTGACTTGGCCTGAAACGGAGGATGCCGAGCGCACAATTCGTATATGACACAGCCTAGACTCCAAATGTCGCTGGCTGGTGTTGAAGGTTGATCCAGAAGGACTTCCGGACTCATGTAGTATGGAGTCCCCACATAAGTAGTTGCCAGAGGATTGTCGCCGTCTAGCATTTTTGCTAGCCCAAAATCGCCCAACTTGACATTGGTGCCAGTTCCTGATTTATCCAGAAATATATTTTCTGGCTTGATATCGCGGTGCAAAATGAAAGATGAGGGCAGCACATTATCTTCTTTACTTGAAGCTGTTAGTGAGCCTAACAGTGACTTTGGCAGAGGGGGTGCGTTGGCATTATAGTGACATCGGTACAAAGCAAGACACATTTGAGTCAGAACCGTCCAAACTTCCTGTTCGGGGTAGTACGTGTCCTCGGCTTTGAGTCCTCTTATTACCCCTGCAAGGTCACCCCCTCCGCAGTACTCCATGTACAGGTGTACCTCCTGAGCTGAAGGCACATGCTCATGATGGAGATAGTGAACGATGTTGGGATGTACTAGAGATTTCAGTATACGAAACTCGGCAATGATTTGGTTTTTCTCTTTGGTATTCATGGCTTTGTACGAAATCTCTTTCCGTGCGAGGACTGTTCCGTCTGAGCGAACAACTTTGCGAATACTGCCGAACGAACCATGCCCTATTATCTCCAATGGGGTATACTCCATGTGTCAACGCAAAATAGGACGCTAAGAATCTCACGTCGTTCCAAAAAGGGTGAAGCCACTTCGAGTCTTGTACTGTTTGTCGTTTTGGATTTTGTTGTTTATGCACACGCGATCGAAAAGGGCGAAAATACACACAGGGCAAGGTCATGATTAACGGCCAAGCTGACTTCGGGAAAGCTCTTAAGAAATTGTCATTTGAGGTCGAAAAGCATCTGGCTAGTGCTTGAAATGAGCTAATCCTTGTCAAATTCATGTTGGTCACCGTAAGATATGTGATTGGCCATCTTCAAGCAGTGTCATTTTCCACGCGTCGCCGATCAAAACCCAATGCACTGCGAAGTGATCACACAAGATTCAAAGATACAAGTCGCATGAGATGTATATTGTCTAACATTACTAGATACTAAGTTCATAGGCTCAACCTATCTGTTTGACGATCACTTAGAGCACAAAACGCGTGAGAACTCATCATAGTTGATCTGGCCATCTCCGTCAACGTCGGCGGCGCGGATCATATCATCAGCTTCCTCGTCAGTAAGTTTGTCTCCGATGGACGTCAATACGTGACGGAGCTCTGCGGCAGAGATAAACCCGTTGCCATTGCGGTCGAACACGCGGAACGCCTCCCGAACCTCCTCTTCGTTGTCTGTCGTCTTCATTCGGCGCGCCATCATGGTCATAAACTCGGGAAAGTCGACAGTTCCATCGTTGTCCATGTCAATTTCATTGATCATGTCAGAGACCTCAGCTTCACTTGGGGTCTGACCTAACGAGCGCATGACTGTCCCTAACTCCTTAGATGTTATCTTCCCATCTCTGTCCTTATCAAATAGAGAAAACGCCTCGCGATAAGCGTTGATCTGTTCCTCGCTTAACTTATCCGCCATGAGATTGCTACTAAAAAGGTGTTATAATATATGGGTGTTGGCGAGCTCTGCTGGTGGTAACGAGGGTGGGGATGAGTCAGCAGGCTGAAGTAGCCTCAGCGTGAAGAGATCTTGGGGTTAGGTGACTGCGTTTCCAACGGTAGGAACTGCAGTTGGGAAACTCAGGTGAAACCCTTCACGTTTGATAACCAGCTGTTTAACTCGTAAACACTTCCGCGCCCGAACTAGAACAACAGCGGAAGTCGATAGTTACGAAAATCTACATAATGGACCCCCAGGGAACCAAGCTCTCGCTTCAATTGGTGCTCGACAGATGTACGCGCGAGGCGATGGCGTCTAAAAGCCTCTGGGACACGCCTAAATCCGACAAAGAGAGCTGCCTCGAAGTTATCAATCCCAAACTGGCAGCCAAGATTGCATTGGCTGAGCTAATATCCTCTGCCCACGCGAAAGGGAGATTGCCAGCAGACTTCAAAATCAGCTGGTTTTATGACAAACTTGACTACTACTTTGAAGCCAAGCACCAGCTGGACTTAACAGAGGAAGGGGCATCTGAGGAGACGAAAGATAATCTTCTGACATTCTTGAAAAGTCAATTCAGCTCTCTCTTGAACGTGAACACTTCAGAAGAGAGCGATTAATTGTTCCGCTAACCTAGGAACTGGATTTCTGATTAGCACAAACCTCGAATCTCAGATTTTTGCCTAGCGCCCTAAGTGGTCAATTCGACATAGCTTTCTTGGCCGCAGCTATCGAGAACTTCCTTTTTGGGGTAGTGAACAAAGTCGAGCGCTATAGGGGTGGACATGTCAGCTGATGAGCCCTAGATCCAACTCGCACGCTGGGCTGTTCGAGGGAAGCACGTTAATCCATGCAATTTTCATAGTGGACGCTTTCGGCAAATAGGATGCAAGATGGCGTCAACGAGATAGTCTCTGGCTCGATTGCAGGAGGTGTCGGTAAGATATTTGAGTATCCTTTCGATACGGTCAAAGTCCGCCTGCAATCGCAGTCTCTTTCAGAGCCTCAGTACAAAGGTGCATGGGACTGTTTGATCAAGGGCTTAAGCTCAGAGGGCATTCGAGGATTGTATAAGGGCGTCAGCACCCCAATTGTAGCCGCTGCTGCTGAAAATGCCACTCTGTTCCTGACCTATTCAGTCTTCGACAAGCAATTTAACGCGTCAATCTCAAACCAGACCTTCAGAGCTCTAGTCTGTGGCAGTTTGAGTGGGCTCGCTGCTTCCTTTGTTTTGACCCCGATCGAATTGGTCAAGTGTCAAATTCAGGTTGATGCATTATCGCCAAAGGCTAGAGTGTGGCCGGTGATTCGACACAATTTTAAGATGTATGGCTTGAGCGGCTTCTGGCGCGGGCATCTCGGAACAGCTTTGCGGGAGGCTGGAGGGAGTGCCGCATGGTTCGGAACATACTATGCGCTCAGAGACGATTTCGGACCACTGCTTGCTGGGGCAGCGGCTGGCATCGGTTACAATTTGTCACTCTTCCCTGCAGATTCAATCAAATCGCGGATTCAAACTCGTGCTTCTCTTGGCAACGACAATTCGCTGTCTTTTCTGCAAACCGGCAAACAGATCATCGACCAACAAGGGATTAAAGGATTGTATCGAGGCAGCTTGGTGACATGCTTGAGGGCGGGTCCTTCAAATGCAGTCATCTTCAGCGTCCACGAGCAAGTACGAAAGTATCTCATCTGAATTTGATGTGCACAAGTTACAGTGAGAAAGCCCTCTTTATCTATTGAGGCCTTCACGGCGTCTACGAATAGGGAAGTAGAATTCGAGCCGTAGCGACCATTTTTGATAAAAGCTGAACCCCCAAACAGTACATATATGTATATGTAAATATAGATCTGGTATCTATGTTTGTTCCGTACTCTACCTATTCGGAAAGCTTGCAATTGCGGATTCTTCGCTGAATTGAGCAGTTGCCACCGCTCAAGCCATGATTCTTCAGCCTCGAAAAAAATCGTATTGCAATTTAAGGTCAATTAGAGCGGTTAGCAGGACAGATTGCTTCATATCTTTCGATAAACTTAGCCGAGCTTCATCAATTCGTAGGCAAGGACACTTTGTAATCTTATTGGACTATTGACTGTGAGGCGGTTCAGATCAAAGCTTCCTGTCCAGATCAAAAGGAGAGCACCGCACAAAATTTACTAGCTGGTTCTGCGGCCGGCGTGAGCGCTGAGTGGAGGCGGTAAGGCGGCATGAATCTCACCTCTTTCACAGCTACGAGGCCACAGTATTTGCCTAGCCCCGAAACACAACCGCTAGCACGTTATCTGATCCACTACTAAAATATATATTTATTGCGACGTTAATGCAAGAGCTCTCGCTTTCAGGTCCACTCCATCGGCCATGGCTGCCCGGCCCCAGGTGACTCTTCAGGGTGTTATCTGGGGTCATCTGATTTCTGTCCGACAGCATTGAAGGGACCGCACGCATGCGCTGAAAAGAGAGATTTAAATACAGCATTCGATGCCGAGCTGATCTTTGGACCTTACGTACGTTCTAAATTTAGAGAACAAGCCCATATTTAAATCTATCTTATTATACTTATATCTGTATAGCGATGCAGCGGCTCGCATGCGGGGGAAGGCTTGAGAAAACCAACATTAATTGGGTAACAGCTTCTCTTGGTGACCTGCTGAGGTTTATTCTCGGTGCAATGCCAAGCTAGAAATATATCAGTTGCACGACCACTGCCCCAACAAATCTGAGCAAAACCGGGGTGCCACGCATTCCTGCACCGGTCCATAAACACGTGACGCATCACACATCACCGCATCCTCCCCCCCTATATATACTTGACAAACAGCGAAAAAACTTGTCCTGACTAGCAATTTGTGGCGCGCGGTAACAAGTACTTACTACAGTAACCTGTCCATCTATCTGAAATCTTATCATATTGATACTCTGTTTGACCTTCTGATTGAATTGGAATAACCGATTTAAGCACGTAGTAAGTTCAAAGCAGAATCCATTATTTTGTTTGGCCATAATCTACATCCTACCGTGTCAGGAATCTGGAGTGGCTAAAGTCTTACTTTTCTAAAAAGCAGCATAGAGAAGCAACCTATCTCCTCATTTCTTAGTCGACCGCTCCTCACGCATGAGCAGTGATATCGGATTGTTCCGCTCAACTCTGGACCAACTGTCCACCGTCAAGGCTCCTGGCGTGTCAGGAAGCCGCATTCGAAAGTTGATCGATTTTGTCAACCAAAATCCGGCCCTGCACCATGAAATCATAGAGAATCTGAAGGAATTCACTCGTCAAAGTCCTGCCTCGCACAAGCTGGGCACCATGTACGTCATCGACGCCATTGCCCGAGCATACCAAGATGAGTCGAAGAAACATGAGAATGAAAAGGGGTTCCAGGCTGGGCTTGACGAAATAAGGGCCTCGATGCCGGGTCTTGTGGAGGACCTCGCTGTTCGCAAGCAGAGCTCTGAGCAGTTCGAGAAAATGCGGAAGCTCATCGATATCTGGTCCAAGGCTGAGACGTTTGATGAAGACTGGCTGAATGAGCTTCGCTCTACTCACTTTCGAGAACCGTACTCGACAACACCGCCCGGCTCACCCCCGTCAAATTGGGCAGGATTGCCCGAAGCTCCCTCAAAGCCGGCACCTAAGGCCAAACCTGCGCCCGATGCTGACGCTCTCTTTGGAATGCTACAGACGCTGGCTAAGTCCAAGCCCGAGACACCCAAGGCTGAGCCAAATGGACAGTCTGCCAAGCCAGACCCCGCTGCGCTGCTTCAGCAGCTTGCATCTCAATCAGCATCGGGAAGAAGCGTCAGTGACAGCGATCCTAGACTTGCGGCTTTGAATGGTACTAAGCCTGGATACCAACGTGGTCGCGACGCCGCTATCTCCAGCTCTCATGAGCGCAACCGCTCTCGCTCTCCCTCCCGACAGGACTCTCCAGATATTGCGCAGCCCAAATCTCGAGTTGGAGATGCAACCCGCAATTTGGAGATGGATTCGACACTCTTGCCTGATCGAATAAGGGTCTATTCACGGACACTATATGTCGGCGCTATTCCAGACCGATACGAAGAGAAAGACGTTCGACGAGACCTCGAGGATGTTGCTCCAATTCAGTCAATCATATATAATTCCGAGCGCCATCACGCCTTCGTCAAAGTACACTGCCGGAAAGATGCAGACAAAGTGCGCGATGGATTCGAAAAGATGAATCGCGAGGGCTCCACGGTTTTGAGAGTCAAATGGGGAGTCGGATTTGGTCCCAGAGACTGCTTTGACTACTACCGTGGTGTGTCCGTTATCCCATTGATGAGACTCACGGACGCAGATAAGAAGTGGTCAACTGGTGCGGAATATGGGGGTACTGGAGGAAAGCCCTTGGAGCCGGGAATGGTCATGGAGGAGCCGGATATCGAGATTGGTGCCGGTAACTTGGGCTCGAAGAACATGCAAAGGCAAAGAATGATGCAACAGCAACAGCAGCAGCAGATGATGGTGATGGGAGGTATGCCGATGGCAATGCCCGGGGCGATGCCAGGCGTGATGCCTGGCGTGATGCCGGGAATGCCTGGTGGTATGCCAGGCGCAATGCCCGGAGCGATGCCCGGAGCGATGCCTCAAATGATGCCGGGAATGCCCGGTGGAATGCCTGGTGGAATGCCCGGTGGAATGCCGGGGGGCATGCCTTTCCCCATGATGCCTGGATACCCCATGATGCCTGCTGCTGGTGGCGATATGCAGCAGTTCTTTGCTCAGATGCAAGAGCAAATGCAGCAAATGCAAAGCCAGCAGCCCAAGTGAAGCCTACACTGGCAAGAGTCGTGATGGGACTCATTTTAGCCGTGTGATGCTCACAGCTATAGGCATCAAATATAAGTTTTATGATGTATGTACATTAAAGCAGGGCCTGAATCTGCTCAAAATAATCTTTATCGACCTTCGTGGCAATTTCGTCTTTAGCAAGCCAGGCGAATTGCACATTTTGATTTGAGGGTGAAAATCGGCCATGAAGTATATGAGACTTGATGAGAAACTCAGGCTTTGCAGAGTCCTGGTGACGAACAACTGCTACAGGAGTATTAGATACTGTCCAGATATTCATGAATTCTCCACCGAGTTGCCGGAGTCCTTTCTCTGCGGCAGAGGTGAGACTCTTCGCGTCGTCGTCCACATCAAAGGCGGGCAACTTCCACTTGCCGTCGTTGACCAAAAGGTACAGAGTAGAATCAAGCTTCCTTTCGAGACTTGTAGTCTCAGTCTCTTTTTCTGTGACGCGGGGCTGCGCTACCACCTTCTGCTGCTCATCTGGTACTATGTTCACTTCTTGTTTAAAACGGCGGTCCCTGTTATGGTGAATATCTGGAAGTCCGGCTGGGAAGTACATCTCTTTGTGCCGAGGAACTGGGCCCCGTTGGAGGTCATTGAATTTTCGTTGAGACAATGTTCCTTTCTTGAAATAGAAGTAGCTAGGAAATGTCCACATCAAGCGCCGCTCCAGCTCTTTCATATAATGGTGATAGGCCAAAACAAAATTTGACGGCTTTGGCGTCACTACTGGAGTCCGACTAAGAAGTATGCCGGCTCTCAGTGGCTTGACCATGTTGGCTTGTTTCGTTAATTCAATATTTGAGGCAGGAGATTTCTTCTATTATGAAAGGCTCATCCCACTCGGTTCGACCTTTGGGCAGGAGCAGAATAGTTCGAATCAGGTGACTCGAGTCCAACTGGGCCCTGCTGCATACTTCTTGTTAAAGCTCTGGGTGGTGATCGTTGGCTAGTGTATGTAATTGTCTACTAATGTGTACCTCTCGGTCTCTTGCAACCTTGTTGCAGCCGCAGCAGAGGTGGGGGGCTTGATTCGGGGTTTTCCAGAAACTTGATCGAGGGAATTAACGTTAAGTGTAACAGTGTAAGTCGTTGTCTATAAACTTGTAAGTTCATCATTCGTGATATGCGTAGGATTTCTGAAGCCCTGCAATGATAAACTAAAACGATCAGACATAACGGGCCTCAGATAGGTATTAATAGCGTGATTCAGCTTGAGGCTGAAGAGCTTTACGTTTCTGTTTTCTAGCTTAAGCGTTGCTGTATGGAGATGGATGCAACATCAGATCTCCTCATGCGAGCAGGCCATGCCCTGATCGGATGCATATGCCGCCAAGAAGCGTTTCGAGCAGCACACCTTAATCTTAAAATATGTAACTATGCGGTCAACTAAGAGACTTTGACCTCACGGGAAAAGTATATATTCCATGATTTAGTTCGTTTCTGTAACTTCTTGTATCGAATATCTCCTGGTCTAACCAATGCTCGCTCTTGTCACTGCTTCTCTCCTTCTCGTATCCGGAGTATCTGCTAGTTATGCAGATGCTGCGAGTGAGGTTTACTCTGCTGCCAGTGTGCTCAACAGCAGAGTGCAGGGTTGGTCTTCCGCTGACGGCGTTCAGGGCGCACTCGCTATCCAAGGCGACTTTCCGAAGCTCTCCTCAGCTCTTTCCGTTCTCTCGAACACAGTTGTTGCGGCTAAGGCAGCTGACATCGATACCGAGGGTACCAACCACTCGTTGACTGTACTCTCGTCCCTTCTGCAGGCACTCACCGAGAAGGCTAGCGATTTTGCTTCCGCCTCGCTCACTGACATAGTCATTAATGATCTTAAGGATCTCACCAAGCCTGCTGAGGACATTGTAAATGGCCTCATTAAGGTCTCTGGCGAAGACAGTTCCAAGTGGGATAATATCAGTAAGGGAATCTTTGATATTGAGACCAAGATCAACGGTGCTAATAAGGCATACGGACTTGGCAACATCCAGTTCAAGAGTGCTGCCAGTGGCGGTTCTAGTAGCGCCGCTTCCAGCTCCGGAAGTTCTGAGCAGAGCTCGGGGGCCCGAGAGACCCAGTCATCCAGTAGCGATTCTGGTGTTCTTTCCAGCCAAGCAGGTTCTTCTGAAGTAGTATCTGCGAGTGCCTCCAACTCCTGCGCACACAAGAGCAGCGCTGCGCAAGCCACTGCTGCAAAGAACACCACCAGCAATGCCACTGAGAGCCACTCGGCCGAGGGAACCTCCCACTCCCTACCTGCAGTAAAGAACGGTGCCGCGCTGGCTTCAGTTGGTGCTTGTGGTGTTGCAGTTGGACTCGTAGCCATGCTACTCTAACCCCCGGAAATAATCCTCAGCTTTAATGCTCACTAGTCAGCCAAATAAACATTAGAATTATAAAATCGATCACTTGAACGAGCATATGAAGCAGTTTGGTGTTAAACGTCACCATTCTCAAATCTCACTGAGCACCTGCGTGACCTGTTGAGCTCTCTCGATCTCACGCTCCGCCTCATCAGGCTTTTCAGGAGTTGCCATATGATCGGCAGATTGACTTAAGTTCGGTAAGTCAGTCAAGGCTGTATTGTTTGCGGCATTCGCAGTGGCTGTACTATCCGCATAATGGGAGCCACTCATTGTTTCCGTCGTAATGACTGAGCCTTTGCTGTTCAGAGTAGAGGGGCCTAGAGCCAAGTGGCGCAGCTGGTTTGCGTTAAAGACGCATTTGTGTATGGTTTGTAATAAGACGGCCGGCTTGAGAGGTTTGCTTAAGTATTCGTCCATTTGTGCCTCCATGCAGCGCTCTCTATCTCCAAGCATTGCATGCGCGGTCAAAGCAACAATGGGTGTTCGGGTTCTGACCCCTATATTCTGTAACTCCCATTCGCGAATGCACGCTGTTGCCTCGAAGCCGCCCATTTCAGGCATCTGAACATCCATCAACACGACATCGTAGCGCTTCCTTCGAACTGCTTCGAAAGCTTCTAGCCCATTCTCAACAACTTCAACATGATGTTTGTAATTTTCTAAGATTCGAACAGCCAGCTGTTGGTTGACAATATTGTCTTCAGCAAGCAGAATGTTGTATTGCTGCATACCATCTTGATTGCGAGGCGCTGCACGGCTTTCAAGAGCTGATCTCATCGCGGTAGCCAGGTCATGAACTGGACAAGGGGTGTTGGCGTAGGAGGAAATACCCAAGTCGAGACAGAGCTTGAGATTTACTCGAGGGATATGCTGATTCAACAAAACAAGTGGGATGTATTTCAGATATTGAAGAGTGCGCAGCTCACGAGCCACGCTCAACGTGTCAACAATGATGGTGTCGTACTTGGGACAGGTTTCCTCGTTACCAAGAGGACTCTCCGCAATACTTCCAAATATTTGGCATCTCAATCGAAGCTCATGCAAATGGTTCATGATCTGATCTCGCCCCTCCTCCGAGTGGACTGTATTTATGAATAGAACTTGGTGTCCCTTGAATGGCAGCAAACTCTCTAGCAGAGGTCCCCAAGGAGGAGTCGTAGGAGTGAGCGCAAGAGTGAAGAAAAACTGAGATCCCTTTCCATAGCTAGAATGTACCCAAATATCACCGCCCATTAGATTGATTAGCCGCTTTGAGATGGAGAGACCGAGCCCAGTTCCTCCAAATTTGCGTGTGGTGGAACCATCTGCTTGACAGAAAGTATCAAAGATTAAATCCAGTTTATCACTCTTGATTCCGATGCCTGTGTCACTGACACAAAATTCCAACATCATATCGCCTTGAGCGTTGATAGGAGGCGTCGCTTTTCGAGCAGTCAGAGCAACCTCACCCCGCTCTGTAAATTTGATGGCATTTCCCAAAAGGTTCAGAATAACCTGCCTGAGTCGGAAAGAATCTCCAACCAGCGAATCTGGGAATGAGTTGTCCACATTGTAGAGTAGAACTAATGGCTTTTCGTTGGCCTTGACAGCTAGAGTTTTCAAAGCGCCGAACACAGTTCCACGCAGAGAAAACGCAATCCGCTCAATTGTCATTCTGTTAGCCTCAATCTTCGAGATATCGAGAATGTCGTCTATAATTGTAAGTAGAGAATTTGCCAAGTTGTGCACGATAGACAACATTTCTCTCTGATACTGTGTTAATTCAGTGTCGAGAGTGAGTTGCGTCATTCCAATTATACCATTCATTGGAGTTCGAATTTCGTGTGACATATTGGCCAAGAACTCAGACTTTGTCCTGTTAGCCAATTCTGCCGCCTCTCTGGCAGCTGTATTTCTCTGTATACTATCTCGCAATGAGATAATCATCTGATTAATTCGAGTTTTGAGCGCATCCATCTCACCACTGGCCTCTACTGTGACTAACCCATGCGTGAAATCGCCGTTCGTAACTGCATAGGTGATGTCGCCAAATGCACGCACTTGGGAGGTCAAGTTTGACGCCATGGTGTTGACATTCTGAGTGATATCTTTCCAGAGACCATCTACATCATCGACCTTTGCAGAAACGCCCAGTTTTCCTTCTACTCCGACATCTTTCGCGACACGTGTAACCTCTGCAGCGAAGAGCCTGAGCCGATCGACCATCTGGTTGATTGTCGACTTAAGAGCCAGCACCTCTCCTTGAGCATGGACATCTATCTTTTGCGAGAGGTCGCCCTGGGCAACCGCAGTAGTGACGTGAGCTATGGAACGCACCTGAGTAGTAAGATTCGAGGCCATAACATTCACATTCTCGGTGATTTCCTTCCACATACCCTCAACATCCTGCACTTTGGCCTGGCCACCTAATCTGCCCTCTGTGCCTACTCGTCGGGCAAGAGTCGTGACTTCTGTGGCAAAGCCTTGCAACTGGTCGACCATTTGGTTGATCGTGGATTTCAGAGCCAGAACCTCTCCATTGCAATGAGCTGTAACCTTCTGGGATAAGTCACCTCGAGCGACAGCTGTGGTAACTTTGGCGATATTCCTTACCTGATCAGTCAGATTTGAAGCCATTGCGTTTACGTTGTCTGTGAGCTCTTTCCAAATGCCCTCTACGCCATTCACCCTGGCCTGACCGCCCAAACGTCCTTCAACTCCGGTCTCGCGAGCGACACGCGTGACTTCGAACGCGAAAGTTCTCAATTGATCGACCATAGAGTTTATAGTTTTCTGAAGCTGTAGAATCTCTCCCTGAGCATGCACGTTAATTTTGCGAGACAAATCTCCCTCTGCGACGGCACGAGTAACATCTGCGATCTCTCGCACTTGATTCGTCAAATTAGATGCCATCACATTGACGTTGTCAGTCAGTTCTCTCCAGACGCCGACAGTTCCGGAGCCCTCAGCTTGACCGCCAAGAGTTCCACCGGCCACCTCAGTTGCGACGCGCATCACCTCGCTAGCAAAACGCTGCAACTGGTCCATCATTGTATTGATAGTATTTTTGAACTTAACAATGTCTGGGTCGAGTTCTTGAGAATGCACCGTGACCTTTTTCGACAGGTCTCCTTGCGCCACAGCTATGACGACCTCGCCAATCTCCAGCAAAGCTCTTTGAAAGGCCCTATTGGCGTTTTGCGATCTTCGCAGCTCTAGAGCCACGAGGTCTGTATCCTGCGGCATATCTTCCGCAATGTCGTCTTGGCTGGCCAAAATGGACACCATTCCATGCGCATAGGTCAAACGGTGCTCTAAATCTGTGGCGGTCTGCAATTGAGTCTCGATATCCTGTTGCTGCTTTTCCACCTTCTCGAATAGATAAGACCAGTTCTGGTCGGCTTCAGGACCTAACTTGGTACGTTGACCAGCACGAAGAGCATTATGCTGTTTCTGTAACTTCCTCAAAGCATTGCAGAGCTCTGAACATGACACGCCTTCTCCTAAATCCACGTTATTTCCATCAGACTCGCAAAAGCTGTTGATGCGTTGCGCCAAGCTCAAATTATTGGCATTGTCCAGAGTTAAGTTCGCTGAATGCACTGCTACAGCCATCAGAACAAATATCCGATGTGTCTTACCTTAGCTTTGTAGAGGTCAATGGAGATTCCAAATTTAGAATGACTGCTCAGAGAGCTACAAAAAAAGATCCAATCGAAACAGCTCGCTGTGTTATTTTTGGTATTTTGACAAAAAGCGGAATAGCCGGTGCCGGTGAATCTCAAGAACGCTGTGGTGTATCCGCCTCACCCTCCGCCCTGAGATAGATTAATAATCGAAAATAGGCGGTGCCTTCTTTTAACTGCAGGTTTCGACGTCTACCCTCGGCCCTGATAAGGCTCATCCCATGTGGAGATGAGAAAATATTGAGCAGCAGGGAATACGGACGATTACTTTGACTCGGATGTATAAAATCGAGTTCTTGCCTTCTCTCTTCATTTATGCTGCGACTGTTCAAGCCCATACCTATGAAGCATCTCGGAGACCTAGTGAGACTAAACTCCTCGCTTCGTAGGAAACTGAACTGAGACCATCGACCCTTGCCCCTGCCATTACCCATCACAATTTCAAACCTTGAACCTCGAACACTCTAATTTGTGTTCACAGCCTCCGACAGTAGCGTTTCTTTCTAAAACAATCAACATTGCATATGGCTTCACTGGAAAGTATCAGGAAAAGATTTGAAGCTGCTGGTCAAGACCAGGTTTTTGAATATGAGAATTCGCTAGATGAACAACGAAAAGACCACCTGGCATCTCAATTGGCCAAAATTGACCCTGAAGAGGTCAACCTCATTGTAAATAAAGCTAATGCCTGGTCGCCTTCTCAAAGCGACGTAGAACCTCTTCCTGCTGCGGCCCAATCCTCGGTGATACCCCCCGAGTCAAGCCCAGAAGATGTAAAGAGCTGGCACGATTTGGGCATGAGAGAGATTAATTCTGGGAAGGTCGCTGCTTTGCTTCTTGCAGGGGGCCAAGGCACACGCTTAGGCTCTGCGGCTCCGAAGGGATGCTACGACATCCAGCTTCCGAGCCACAAGTCCTTATTCCAACTTCAAGCCGAAAGGATTGCGAAGCTCAGCACTGAAGTTCCATGGTATATCATGACGAGTGGCCCAACCCGCGAACCCACAGAGTCATTCTTCATCAAACACAACTTCTTCGGTCTTAAACAAACAAACGTCATCTTCTTTGAGCAGGGAACGCTGCCTTGTCTTACACTCGATGGAAAGATCATCCTAGAATCTGCGGACAAAGTAGCAGTGGCTCCCGACGGAAACGGGGGAGTCTACAAAGCGCTCGCGGAAAGCGGAGTCATCGAAGATATGCGAAAGCGTGGTATCGAGCATATACACATGTACTGCGTTGACAACTCTTTGGTGAAGGTGGCTGACCCTGTCTTCATTGGGTTTAGTGCATCCCGCAAATTGGATGTTGCTACAAAAGTCGTCAGAAAGCGATCCCCTGATGAGAGCGTTGGCATTATTGCCTCCCGTGGAGGAAAACCCTCTGTCATAGAGTATTCAGAGATTGCTCCAGAGCTTCGCGAGGCCCTGGATCCAAACCACCCTGAACTGCTCAAATTACGTGCGGCGAACATTGTCAACCACTATTACTCATTTGGCTTTCTGCAACGATCCTATGAGCTTGCCAAAAATACAATGCCATTCCACATTGCCAAAAAGAAGATTCCGCACGCCGGCTCGGATGGGAAGACTGTGAAGCCCGAGAAGCCGAATGGAATCAAGTTAGAGCAGTTTGTGTTCGACATATTTACAGAGGTACCCATGGAGAAGTTCGCATCTCTGGAAGTTGCCCGCGCCTCCGAGTTTTCTCCGGTGAAAAATGCCCCCGGATCGGGTGAAGACTGCCCAGAGACTGCGCGCAGCGATCTCTTGGAGGAAGGAAAGCGCTGGTTGCTTGCAGCAGGGGCTACTAAGGCAAACCCCGTTGAAGTATCCGCAAGAGTTAGCTACAATGGAGAAGGTCTTGAGAAGTTCAAGGGCCAATCTGTCGATCTGGAGTACATCGATACAGCATAGAGGTCGTCAGTCAGTGGGGACCTCAATCAAAAAATACAGTCATTCATCATCAATAAATTAAATAAAATAAATACAAGAACATTACCAGGCGACGTCGCCTAATACTTGCCAGATTAACTCAAGGTATCACGTTAATTTCTCAGCGTAAGGGGCCAAGTTCGAGAGAGAATGTTGCACTGTGTATTGGACTGAGAGAATTGGTCTCCCTGCCGCGAGCGTCATTATGCCAGAACGAAACCTGCCTCATCAGACTCACTCGAGAACCTCGAGGCTCCTGAGACGGAAATCACATTAAAATTGTTTGGTCGGAAAACTAAGCAGCCGTCCCCGATTTTGGATTGGGCATAACGCTGAGGACACGACAATACTCGGCTATTTTTCCATTGTGAATGACTCAATGTACTCTTGTAATCTGCGATTTTCGACCTGTAGCATTGCGCAGCGGTTCTTGATATCCTTTACACTTAATAGTATGGAGCTGAGCTCCTTCTGCATAGCACTGGCCTTGGTTTTCAGTTTGATATTGGTCAGTTCCACCTCTGAGGAAGGTGAAGAACTTTCTGGTGCAATTTCACTAGCACCCGGGGCTGCTGAAGAGTTTTGAGAAGCCACCTCATCCTCTGGTACCTCCGTAGCCATGGAGATGCTCACCCAGTCAATTACAGAACAGGCAAGTTCCGTAAGACACTCTGTTGATTTTTCCGATCTGTATAGCGCGTTTTTCCAAGCTACACTCCTGTCAGTAGACAAGCCCCGCCCTATATATCACAGGTAATGCGAACCCCTACCCCTAAATCGTGTCACTTCGCAGCTCGAACGTCAACACTGACGCCATGACGCCAGCATGCGCCTTAACTGACCAGGCAGCCCTACCTGGTCCAATTGATTCTATATGGATCAGGGCCTGCGTGGGTTTTCCTCAACTTTTTTCCCCATTACATACGGAAATCAAATCCAACGCAGCGGGAGATTCGTCAATCTTACTTTATAAGGTTGAGATATTACAGATCTCGTATTACTCAATGAGGACAGATCGAAAGTCGAATCTCAAACTTAGAACGGGTTGATAATCTCGAGTCGAAATAATCGAGAACCGCAGGCTATTCTCTCATGGTTTGGCCAGATTTAGGATGCCTCATGTATATTGACGTCATACGGAATATGCACCGTTACCCATTGTTCCCTTAGGTAATCTGAGCTTTGGCACTGAAATCACCGCGAGGCTTGTAGTCCTTGCTGATCTCTGCCTGACAGAGGTTTTTTCTTCATTAGACCAATTATGCGGTAAGTTCATCCTGAAAGCTGTCAGTGTCACCAGCCTATGAGCGTAGCAAAGCTATTTTTGGACGAGTTTAAAGCTCCGAGAGACGTTTATAAAGTCACAAAGTTTCCAATAGTACTTTGTCATGGGTTACTCGGGTTCAGCACTCTAGAGCTTCCTACGGGCCTGAGAATATCTTATTTCAATGGGGTCAAAGAAGCATTGCAAGCCCAAGGTGCCAAGGTCATAGCCAGGTCGGTTCCGCCCATTGCTAGCATCGAGCTGCGAGCCAATGCCCTTTACAACTCACTAAGATCTTCCAGGTCAAAAGAGGGGACCGTGAATGTCATTGCGCACTCCATGGGGGGTCTTGATGCTCGGTACATGATCTCGAAATTGCTCAAGCCAGGCGATTTTAGAGTCGCGTCGTTGACAACGCTTTCAACACCACACCGGGGCTCGCCTGTTGCAGACCTCTTCAAACACATAACGAGATTGTTGCCTCCCAGCTACGGAGCATTCAGTCAACTGACAACGGAGTACATGGAGGAACACTTCAACAAAACTTGCCAAGACAACCCGGAAACGCTTTATTTCAGCTATGGCACACGAATCAAAGCATCCGTGTTCTCTCCATTTTACCTTTCGGGAAAATATATTCAGCACGTTGAAGGAGACAATGACGGCATGGTCAGCGTGAAATCGGCTCAGTGGGGGAAATACTTCGGAACGATAGAAAATGTGGATCACGCAGATGTGATCAATCTTACTCGCATAAAGCCAAGAAAGTTGCTAAACCACAACTATTCCTCCCCTGCAATGTACCTCAGTATCATGGATTCCTTAGCGAAACTTGGGTTTTGATGTTCCACCTTACTGAGTTAATTTGGTTCGTGCGAGCACAGCGACCTATTCGTAGTGGCACAGGATTCGTAGTGGCACCGGATACTATAAAAGGAAAAAAAAAAGGGGAAAATACAAAATTCAGGGGCCAGTATGCTCCACTGCTCTATTTTCACGACTGAATCTTGACGGCTCTTTCTCACATGCTGACACATCACATGCTGTCTCAATAGTTTTGACTCTGAGCGCCGTAAAGTGGTTTGGTAGATAAGATCTTGCCGAACCCAGAAAACAATCCGGATATCCGGAAAACGTTTGGGGGGCTGTCTTTCGATCTCTGGCACCCATCAATTAATGTCGGTAAGTGTTCGCATTGAGCTGGATAAGGACAGCCAGAAGCCGTGGTATACGAATTATGAAACGATCAAAGGCACGGTAATTTTGACTCTCAAGTCGTGCGCCGAGGTTTCTAGCGTCACCGTTCGACTGTTTGGCCTCAGTGTGACTTCCCTCACAAGAATCGATGACAATGGTCAAAAGTTCACTGACCAGGTTAAGGAGACCTGTATAGTTCTGGACAACGAAGTTCAACTATTCCCGCCCTCCGAGCCTGGGTACAATGAGAAATATTCATTGCGCGACGGTGTGCACAGTTGGCCATTTGAACTCGAAATACCATCCTGTTCAAACAGCATGGGACTGCGGGCTATTCCTCCATCCTTGAGCGACATAGACCCAGATATTGCTTCTGTCAAATACAACTTGAAAGCCACAGTAAACCACGCCTCCTCTTTCCGCATGATTGGCGGTGGCACCTCAAATAGTACGAGCTTCATGATGCCGATTGTGTTTCTTCCGAGCGATGGCGGCGCCCTCGACCTCTTACCGACTTACGGCATTTCATATTCTCACAAGTCCCGCGTGAGTTCGAGTAGCAAAACAATGAGTGGATTGCTTTCCCGTTTGGTGAATACCATCGCTCACGACCGAATACCAATTTGCCAGGGGGTTGGAACTTTCACTGTCAAGAGCGAGCTTCTTTTGACTCCTGACCTGCCCTTCTGCTGTAGCGTCGAGGCAGATGCTCCTCTCAATGAGAACCTCATGGTCTCGCGACTCAGCATTGCGCTTTTAGCCAGAACGCATATTCGAGCCAAAAATATCGAGGAAACTGATGAGAGGGTGATTGTGTTGTTTGAGCAAGATGGCCTTGAGTTAGGAAAGGGCAGTCTCACTGACCAGCTGCAAAAGGAGAAGCTCGTAATCCCAGATAGCACCCCACCTACGTTTTCGGCTGCCAATCTTCGACGAGAGTACAGATTGGTAGTTAAGCTCAAATGGACACATCAGCCCGTTTCTGCACTGACTCACAAAACCGTCTTGAGCAAGAAGGTCTGGGTGCGCTCTGGCATATATGCCTTGCCGAACTACGAGACTGGGGAAATCGAAAGAGCCAGCCGAGATTTCCCACAGTCTAAAAGCTATCACGCATCATGATTTAAGTTGTGGCAGGTCCCACATTTGTATTTWTTTTTCGACCCTACGTGCTTAGTGCACTTCCTGCTTCGGCTTGTGCCGGGGCATTGAATATGATTCTAACGATATATAACTCAATTTTTTCGAGCGAGCTTTGCGTGCCATTTTGGTTCTACAACTAGTTGGGTGGCCTTTGCATGAGGCTTCTCCCCGAGCTTCCAGGGGATGCTCTCACTGGAAACATTTACTGCGTACACTTCTGCTTCCACTTTGGCCTTCCGTGAACCACTTTCGGACTCAGCTATGCTGCGAATTACAATCCACGAATCTGCCATTACGGGCTGCAAATAATCCACGCTCAGCGAGGCTGTCACTCCAATGTGATTTGGCAGAACAGGATAAGCAGCGTAGCACAAGCTTTCATCAATCACCGTGGCGAGAAAGCCTCCATGAGAAATGCCTGGGTGGCCAGTGGCCTCCTTGGGGGTTTTCAAGAGAAGCAGCTGCTCATGGGCATGGCTCGAGACCTCGGAGTTTACCAGCCAAGTCAACTCATCTTCCTTCAGATTTAGTAGCCGCCAACAATCCGAGATTCGGCCTTTCTTGTTCTCAACAAACAAGGCTGCCTTCAACGCCCTCACAAACCTGCTGTTTCCTCCATTCTCGGATTCGCCCGACGCCGCACCAAAGCCATCCATAACGGTGGGGGTTAGGCCAGATTTGCCTGAGCTTTATTTCCAAGAACAGATAGCGGATAGCGGTATCAACTCCTATCGATAAGGTGTTGCTAAAGACACATGACCCGTGAGGCAGATAAGGCGTAGGAGCAGAGATGCGCGAAACAAGGGGCTCGAGGCTGGGGTTGGGTCAGAAATATTTACGAAACGGCATGATCTACCCTAGATGGTTCTTTGAGGCTGGGTTCAACGAGTCCATATTGTTGCGTCAGTAGCACCTTGTCGGGAAGATTGCACAATGAAACAGGGTGGCAACTCAGACACAAATTGAGAATCATCAAGGACCTTGTAGTAGATGTGTGATGAGGCACGCACCACATGTTTCGAAGCGACCACCTCCCCCAGATCTTACGAGAATCCATCTGAACCCTAAACCGTACTTGCCTGATCGCGTCATGCAGCCCTGATTCATATTTAATTTTAGCTCTGCGAGGCCTTCCACAATCTGACACCGAGTAGAACGTTGGTAGACACGTCCCTAGAACCCCTACAACACTCCAAAGAGGACTTCGGCCCCAAAACGAAAAGGCCATAACATTTACCGATTTCCCTACAAATGGGCTGGCATCGATCAGTTTCGCTGTTAACTCTGGTGGTATTCTTGGCCTTTGGGTTCCAGGTTGTCGGTGTATTTTCCCAGCCAATAGCACGAAAGCAGCTATCGATAGCAACCGTTGGTGACTACAAATATGGTATACTAGGTTGGTGTCCAACCGACACCTCTCAGAACTGCTCATCCTACGGAGTGGGATACACTTTACAGGACAACTCTGATACCAAATGGAACAGCTCCACGCAAAAAACACTGAGTTCCATAGCCATCGTGCACATTGTGGCGGCTGGTCTCCTGCTCATAACGTTATTGATGTCATGTGGTACGGTCTGGAGAAATCAGAAATACTGGACTGCCGTAGAAATTATGCTCAGCTTGTGCTTCACTGCTGCTGCGCTCTCTTTCGCTGCTGAGGTGGCGTTGTTTCGAACCTCTTTGAATTTTGCAGGATGGTTCACGCTCGCATCCACCGTGCTTTGTGTTGTCGCTATTGTTGCGTTGGCTCTGATGCAGAAGAGTCTGCAAGCTAGTCTTGGCCGCACCAATATCAACGGCAAAGACACGCTGCTGACTGATGATTCGGTCCTGTTCGGAAGAGGCGGAGACTTTGTGATTGGTAGAGACGATGAAAAGATGTTGCAAGGTCCCACGAAATCAGGCTTCTCTACCACATCGCTCTCAAGTTCTGCGTTTCAGATCCCCAAGCCGCCTCAGCTGAGAACACATGGCTCAGAGAGTAAATATGAGAGGATTCCCGAGAGTAGAAAGGGTCAAGGAGATAGCTCACTCCAACAACCAGGCATCATGTCAAATACCAGGAATGGCACGCAATCAAATTCTCGCCTTCCGCAGCTACCAGTCGGCAGCAGTGAATCCGTAGGAGCCATCCCAAGACAGCAGCAGGGTAACTGGCAGAGAGGTCCGATCGTCCAGAATAAAGCAGGCGTTCCCCCAGCAAGTGCACCAAGCGGCGGTGCGTTTGGAGCAGCTTCAGTAGCTCCCAACATGGCTACAGGGGCCACTGCTGTAGCCGCTGCTACTTTAGGTGGTTCTGCTGCTCACAATAGAACACAAACTCAACCTGGCCAGTCCCGGGCTGCTCATACATCAACGATTTCCGTGGCGTCAACCCAAGCTGCTCGTATTCCGGCTGGTGCGTATCTTCATAATTTTGAGGATTCAGCCAGACTTGATTCGAGTGTAGTTCAAAACTCAAAGACAGGTGCTGGAGCATTGAAACCGGAGTCGGCCACAATAGAGTACTGCAAAGATGAAACTGAAAGCAAGTCTCCTTTATCACAGAGCAAAGTCCCCAACTTCAGTCGCATGAGCGCTCAAGAAAAGGCGAGCCTAAACTCTGGAAACCAGAGAACAAACAATATAATGCTGGACAGGTATATGAACTCCGCTCACTTAGCCTCACCTCCACAGCACCACGACCCATACTATGAAGCAGCTGTGGCTCGAGCCGGTGCACAGACACCAGAGTCCGAGTCTTCTCACTATACTTCCATCAGTGAACAGCAGCAACAGAAACAAGATCCGAATTCAACAAGGCCGCCCCCAGAGGCTGCAACACATCACAATGCGAATAATAATGCCTCTTCATACCAGAATGCTCCGGCTCAGCAGAACGACATGTACGCACAGTACTATCGAAACACTCAACCGTACCAAGGCAACGAGGCCTCGTACTCTTACTATCCACAAACTCAGCCCAATTACCAATACTATCAAAACCCACAGCCCCAATATTATGGACAAGGAATGAATGCTAATTACCAACAACCGATGGTTTATGGAAATCAAAATGAAAGCTATCAAGGTGTCCACCCTAGTGCAGGCTACGCAGCGTATAAGCCGGCCAGGCGAGGCCAGTCTCGACCCCAAGTCAATCAACGCAGTGATCTAGCGCTGCAATCAAACCCGGATTTCAGTCTTGGTAACCTGGGTAGAAAGAAGCGGCCCGGAATGAGATAGGAAGTCGCTCGAAAGTGCTACTTCCTAAAAACGTTGATGACTATCGGCCACACAGAGCCCTCTAATTTATGCTGCCAGTTAAACAGCAAACCATCGAGTTATCGAGCGTTGTATCTCTTTATGTCTTAAGTTATTCTATTAATGATACTAAACGTCTGAATTCGCCCAAGGTATCCCTTCGCTCGCCAAAGCTATCGTGCTGATCGAGATCACGTGTTGGATATGCCCAATCACACAGCTATGAATCCCCAGTGCAATTCAACTTAACGACAGTAGTTGAGTAGACACACCCCTTGAGATGCTACGCACTTTAGGCCATCTAAGCAAGGCCACTGCCTCTTCGCATCTCAAAGCTGTCTCTGGCTTGCGCTTCGCCAGCCACTCGTCTGTGAGCTCCGACCCAAAGGACAACGAGCTCACCTCAAAGAACCCCAAGGATTGGCCTGAGGAGGGCCTTGTAGGTCCGTATCCTAACTTGCCATACGAATTTTATAACCATCGAAGACAAGATGTGAAGTGGGATGATAAGCAGGGCCGCCGTAACTTAGGCGAAGCTCTTCACCATCAATTCGATATGATTGACGTTTGGTCTCCGGACCACTTTGACAGATTGCCTAATTCGAAAGCATACAAGTACAACGCGATTTTTATTGGCATCGTTAGTGCCTTTTCTTTGTGGTGTTGGTACACGTGGGAGGACCCCAAGTTTGTTCGACGAGAGTACCCATTCAACGGTCTCAATGTAGCATTAGGAGGTACTGAGGAGTCGAAAGACTTGTTCCAAGCAAGAAGCGACGAAAGTTATAGTGCTTAGAGGTACGCAATACGAGAAATTAGCTCGATTGGTACAAAATCAATAGATAAAATATTCAATAACGAAAAACTATAGCTACCGTAACAAGGCAGTCTTGTCAATATCCAGTGACCATGATCATGTAGGCTTCCTGAAAAGGTGGACAATAGCCTAAATAAAAGCTCACATCTCATGGTTATAAACCAGCCGGGGAGTAGCGTCAAATTCACCAATGTTTCTCACATAAGAATACGCAAAGGCGAAAAGCGGTTTGAAATTGTTTGCTACCGTAACAAAGTTCAGGATTGGCGATCAGGGATTGAGAAGGACATCGATGAAGTCATTCAAGTTCCACAAGTATTTGTTAATGTTGGAAAAGGTGAAGTGGCTAGCGTTCAGGATCTGAAAAAATACTTCGGCACAACTAATGTGGAAGAGGCAGTTCTGGAGATTCTCAATAAAGGGGAACTTCAAGTGGGAGGCAAAGAGAGACAACAACAGCAAACGCAACTTCACCAGTCCATTCTCGAGATAGTGGCCGCAAAAGTCATTAATCCTAAAAATTCTCGGCCATACACAGCAAGTATAATAGAAAAAGCATTGAATATGCTAGAGTTCAGGTTTAGTGCGAACAAACCGGCAAAGGGACAGGCATTGGAGGCCATCAGGCTACTTGTTGACAAGCAACTGATCCCAATCGCAAGAGCGCGGATGAGAATAAGGGTGAGCGATAGCTCAAGTGCTAAATATGTCGAAGAAATTAAGAACAAAATGGATCAGGTGGAGTCAGAGCTGCATGAAGAAGAGAGTTGGGAAGTTACTGGTCTTATCAACCCCTCGGATTTTCATGACATCGACAATCTTGTCGCTGATAGATCCGACAAACATGGGCTGGTGGAGATTATCGGAGTTACTGACGAGCTTGTCGAGTCTGAGTGATCGAAAGTTTTCTGGAATCTAAAACCTTAAGCGTAATGGACATCGAGATCTATTTTTTGGCCATCTAGCAAACAACTAGACTGAAATTTTAAGCATATCTGTTTTCAGTTAAGGTGTTAATCTCGATTAATCTTAGTGTCTGTGAATCTGTGAGGCTGTTGGCTACTTAAAGACACTTGGAGATCAGATGCTTCTCACCCGTGAAACTCGCTCGAGCATATCCAATGTACGTTTCTTCCCTTTTCCTTGCTCTTTTCGCTAGCGTCTACGGCGCCACTGATGCCGACCTCTCAGGAATAGAGGGCGCTGTGACGAATCAAAGGCAAGTTCAGGACACGCTAAATCGTCAACTGAAGGCCAAAAATGGCCATGCTGCCCAGGCAGAGCTTAATGCCTTCATCACCGGTGCAGATTCGCAGATCGACAATTCGATTGCCACCATCTCGGATGCCCTGTCTCCTCTGACCTTTGGCCTGTCTAAGGCGGTCGGCAACTTCCTGTTGGGGCCTCTCGTACAATCAGTAACCAATGGCGCTGAGGTTTTTCTTGCCAACATAGTTGGTGGAGGTGTTGATGTTGTTGATGGACAGCTTGTTTCGCTTCTCAACGAGAATTACTCCAAATTGGCTACTTTGGCAACGAAGAACAACGTTGATGCTTCCCGCTTGCAAAACTTACGCCAGCAGATCGCCCAAGCCGTTTCGAAAAAGTCCAAGCGATCCGAGGATGGTGATCTTTCAGGTATCAAGGGTGCTATCACTAATATGAAGCAAACCGTTGATACGCTGAAAGAACAGCTTGGTGCCCACGATGGACACGCAGGAAAGGATGTTGTCAACGCCGCTATCACAGGCCTCGACTCGCAAATCGACAATCTCGCGGCTACTCTCTCGTCAGGCCTCAATGGCGTGACCTTGGGTATTTCCGGCGAAATCGGCAACTTCCTGTTGGGTCCCTTCTTCCAGTCATTGACTAACGGCGCAGAAGTCGTCATCTCGAACGTTGTAGGTGGTTCTGTAGATATCGTTACTGACGGTACCTCCAAGCTCTTTGGGAGCGCTCTTTCTCAGCTTCATGAGCTTGGAACCAAGTTTGGCGTCAAGAGTGAGACACTCGAATCCCTCGCAAAGGTACGGAAACAGGTAGCCCATCTCAAGGCCCCGAAGAAGGATAAGTCAGAGAACCAAAAGCGCGCAAGCGATTCCGATCTCTCTGGTATTCACGGTGCTATGACCAATCATAGGCAAGTTCAGGATACTCTCAATGACCAGCTGAAGTCACGCAATGGACACGCCGCTCAAGCTGTCATCAATGCATACATCACTGGTGCAGATTCCCAGATCGATAATGCAATTGCCACTGTATCTGATGCTCTCTCCCCCCTCTCATTCGGCCTGTCCAAAGCCATTGGCAATGCATTGCTCGGACCCTTTGTTCAGTCTGTCACTAACGGTGCTGAGGTTCTCATTTCCAATCTCATCGGGGGCGGAATTGATGCTGTTTCTGATGTTAGCATGGAGATGTACTCCAAGACGCTCAAGTCTTTGTCTCAGGCCTCTGAGAAATTTGGTGTCAACGATGAAATCAAGAACGAGCTCAGCCAGACTCAGCAGAAGTTTGAAACCCTCAAGGCAGCTTCCAAGGCTCACGCAAAGAATTTCTAAGTCCTTTCACGAGGTTTGGAGGTTGTGCGAAATACTCTGTTACATTAAATTCGTAAAGTCATTTAAGAGATGTATAAGCTTTTTGAACAAGTCCAACAACAAATAGCATTTCTTCTCTATGAAATGGCTTGATATCCTCGTTTCTTACTGGGCCAATGTTCCCCAGGCCCAATATTAGAGAGCGATGCTCATCTGGGTTTTGTCTAAGGATCAAGGATCCTATAATTTCTGTGTAAAGGTGTCCAGAGATGTCCTCACCTTGGCTTCCTAGAAGACTCTTTGGAGTGAGGCCCGCAACTAAACTGTCTTGAGAGGGAACCCCGCCAGGTTGAGGATATAACTGGCACTCCAAAATTCTGTTGATCTTTTCATTCTTGTGGACTAATATGTGTATTGTGTCTTCGAATATTGATGTCACCACATCGTAAGTATGCTCTGCTAATTTGCCTTCAGCATGCCTTGTAGTCATTGAGTTATTAATGGACTCAATCAAAGAGAGATGCCACTCTTCCGAATTTTGAGAACGTCAATTCTCTCTATGTAGCTGCGACGTCCAGGGTGTCTACCGAGAAAAGGGCATGTGCACATTCTTACCCTTCTTAAATCGTGTCCACGCCATTACGTTGTTCAGAGATTGCCAGACCTGCTTTGAGACCTTCGACAGCTCCAAATTAGCATTCAAAACATAGTCTAGCAGTATTCAATGAGTAGCGCTCGACCATCTGGCTCCACGCGAGAACGAACTCAGCTTTTTGCCAACACGCGTCCGTATACCCCGTCCCAGGTGATGGCAAGCGAAAATCCGTACTTTTCGGGGTCAAACAATCCATCGCGCTCCAGAACCCCTCAATTCACTGACGCAATGTATGATCAGCTCGAGTCTCAACATGATGAACAACTGGGAGCTTTGAGCTCACGCATCTCAATATTGAAAGATATTACATCGAAGATTGGCACAGAGGTGAAAGACGGGACCGGCTTGCTTTCATCTCTAGAAGAAAGCTTTGACAGCACGCGAACAGTTGTAAAAAATACCATGACCAGAATGATCCGGTCTGCAGACAGGTCTGGCGTTAGTTGGCGATCGTGGTTAGCTCTGTTTGGAATTGTTCTATTCTGCTTTTGGTTCGTCATGTTCCTGTAGCTACATTCTATATTTATCTGCATTTCGAATCTACAGAGAAGGAGCAAGAAGGGAGGCAAACTTCTCTAGATATTCTCGGTCCACGTTGTCGAAGCCATTCAAAGCCAAGCAGTCAATATCTATTACGCCAACAACATCCCCATTTTTGAGTATTGGGACCACAATTTCGCTATTAGTATCTCCGTCACAAGCTATATGGCCGGGGAATTCGTGGACATCTCGAATTATCTGAGTTTTCTTCTCGAAGGCAGCTGTCCCACAAACCCCAGAACCAACTTTGATCTCTTGACACGCGACCTTCCCTTGGAAGGGGCCTAATACAAGAAGATCATCACCCGGTGCTCTAGTATAGAAGCCTGCCCAATTAACAGACTTGTGGGGCTCAGGCAAATTGTGGAAATGCTGCCAAAGAAGAGCGGATGCATTGGCCAGATTGGCAACCCAGTTGGATACCAGAAGTCCCTCCAACTGCGAGATGATCAACTCATAGCTCTCAACTCTGGAGAGCCCATGGGTGTCCTTAATAGAGTGCATCAGACTCACTTTGCAGCCTGGCTTGATCTCTCCTCGATGTAGAAAGGATAATCTCACGTGCAGTTGTGTGCCTGTCAGAGCGCAAGATGCACTTCGGCGGCCTTTGTATGAAGGGAGGGTCCTATAAATCATATATATACATTATCTATGGGGAATATCGATGGTCTACTTTAATTCATGTGTCCCGAAAAATTATCTCTTCTGTAGTCGACGTGGACGAAGGCTCTTTCCACGTTGGGGAGGGCTTCCAAGGCATACTGAAGGGCCTCTGCAAGGTCGTGAGCATCTCTCATGGGCAGATTTGGGTCTAATAATATATCCACCTCGCACATAAGCCTATCGCCTGCATGGTAAGCATTCAATGCAGTAATATGCTTAATCCTCTCGGAGAATCGGATGCACATGTAAAGCAATTGACGCCTTTCGTCTGGGGTACAAGCTGCGCCCGTCAAATTGTTTATGTGTTCCATGGCTGTGTCTGCCCATGAACAGACCACGTAAATCGCGAGAAAGAGTGCGCCCAACGGATCGAGTCGATTCTCTTTGAAAGCATTACTGAGCACTGGAAAGAGGATGGAGAAGAAATTGAAAATGCAATCTGTCAAAGCGTCCTTGCTCAAGGCCTGTACGCTGCTGGATTTAACATATTTGCAGAGCTGCCAAAGGATTCCTTTGACTACAATAGTACCGACCATGACTATTAAGCTTGGAGTTCCAAGTTCGATACTCTTTTTGGAATCATGTGGAAGGCTGAATAGAGACTCGATCGCCTCTTGAGCAATTTTCATGAAAGACAAGATCATAACGATAGAAAAAACTAGCACGCCAATCGGCTCGAGGCGGTTTCGTCCAACAGGATACAGCAGCTTAGTTTTCCAGTCTCGTCGATCTGCAACGGTAGTGCTGACGAATATGATGAAAGTAGAGAGCAGATCAAGAGCTGAGTCTGCCAATGAGGCCACCATCGATAAGGAGTCGGTCATGAGGACGACAGCGACTTTGCCCAACAGCAGTAGTATGTTGGCGGCCATGTTGAGATTGATCCAGAAGTAAACAACCTTCTGTGACACCTCTCGGCGCTCAGTAGGGAGGCCGCTCGCCGCATCACCAACTGGAGAGAAAAGAGCGAGCGGCTGTCGTTGTCTTTGCCTGGGCGATTCCTGGCCGATGTCATCGCCATATTCCTCGATGAGATTGGCATGGATACCACTGTCGAGTAAGTCATCAATGTCTATTAGTGAGTCGATTACTTCATTCTGGTGCTCGTAGAATCTCCTTGTTGCTTTTGACTCTATTTTGCTTAGGTCGTGCACTCGGCGTGACTCCCATGGAAAGAGCGGTGCAGAAATTCCAATTAGAGCGAAAGGACGAAGTTCCTGGAGATTGAACGTCCTACGCCGCTCATCGACGAAGCTGCCATCGCCTGCAGATATTGAATGACGAAATTGCGTCACCATTACTACAGCAGCGACAGAAGTTTTATTCACCTCACTTTGAAGAACCCATCGCACCGTTGAGGGATGGTTAAGGGTAGCGATATGCATGCCTTTATTTTATTTATGTAGGGCCAAGTGCCGTAATTAACTGCCGAGAAGCAGGGCACGATGAATGTGGTTTAAAAAAAGCAAGATATGCGCGGCACGTTCAGTCGTACCACAAGGTGAAGAGTAAATCTAGTTTTACTCATGCAAATAATATATATAGCTCGAGGCTAATCCGAGAACTGCTCGTCCGTGTGGCTTACTTGTTCTTCTGGGCTCATTGCGAACAAACGCTTGAGTTCTTCATGCTTTGGGCTTTCGGTTTGAAGGGCACAATTGACGACAAGAGCATCGCAAATCATCCCCAGAACACTTTCAGTCGAGCCCATTACAGTCCAACCTATGAACAATGCTACAATCCCAATCCAGTAGCCATGAACGCTGGAAACATCCTGAACGTGGTCAGCGTGGATCCAAGCCATAAAGCCGATTAAAATCGAGCACCAGAGCCTGCCTGCTACCAAGAACAACTTCGCTAGTCTGTAAGCGCGAAAGTCGATGTTCTCAAATTTGGAAGAGCCAATCATGTTGGCGGCAGAGCTCAACGAGCATCTTCTGAGTACTGAGATTGGAAGCGTCAGGGGATTAAGGAGCCTTGAAGCGGAGGTATTCAATACAATGGATGCTGTGCCTGCAACCATGTTGGATATTTGCCTAGGCAAGATCAATAGAGGTCCTTTCACCAGAACGGCGATCAACCCACTCAGGCAGGCACTGCTGAAATGAAAGGTTACTGCTCTGTAAATACTTGTTCCCATGGCACCTTTGATAGGATTCTGGCTCGACGGAGCCCGTGAATACCAGATCGTTGTTTGTATTGTCAAAACAGCGCGAAGCAACGAGCAAAATATGCTCCACGACCACAAGTACATGAAACTGAACCAAATAACCAGTAATATGCTGATGTTGCCTTCCAAAAAAGCCTTGGCCAGAAAAAGGGACCAAACACTGGTTATTATTATGCTCGACACTCCACTAAAGATGGTCAGGCTAATCATCGATGACGCGCAATTGTTGTAAACTTCGGCTGACTTCACAACTATATCTGCTGCTCTACCCATCACATCCTTAACACGCCTGAGGTAGAGTATCCATAACACAGCAATAGCTAATGGTACCAAGGAAACCACCCTTATTAAAGCATGCGACAGTCCGTGCCACCTGAGTGTCGTATGATGTATTGACATCAACAATGCCCCTAAAGAGATCGTTGATAGAGTCAAAGGTACTCCGAACACCGAAGTTTGCACTACGGCGCGAGTGAAAGTTCTTATGCAAAATAGCCATGCCGACGCGATTACGCATGCGAGAACCGTATAACCTGCCAGCGATTTGGCCGAGTAAGCAAATATCAAATACACCCGATTGCTCTCATTTGAAGATGAGGTTACGGCAACAAGGCCACCCGTGGCTAGAGATAGAGACAGCGCAACAAGGTAAAATGCTGCAACAGTATTATCGAAAGGCTTTCTATGCACTGCACCTGCCTCGGTATCCTCCCAAGCGTTTTGTGTTTCAATTGAGTTATCTGTGGCGCCTTCGGATATTGGGTTAGATGTGGTTCTTCCGGGTTTTGGGCCGTGCGCATTACCCGACGTCGAAGGTAGTGATGAGGCCTTCGCCCAGGTCTTCACATTTTGCTTCCAAAGCGAGTAGCCTTCTTTCCGCTTTTGTTTTCTCCTGGGGGAGTCTGTCTTCTTAGGTCGTTCCACAAGCAGCTCGCTTGGTGGGTCTGGGCTGTTGGTCTCTGTTTGCCGAGCGGTATTCATGGAGTCACTCGTTGATTGCACTGACTCGCTGTCGGAGTCCGAGTTATATGAATCATCAGTAGAGCCTGACACTGCCTCGAGATAATCATCCACGTCGCTATCGCCCTGAGCGCCCGCATTGAACAGGGGTGCCGGCCTTTGAGACTTTGATAGGTATTTGGAGGCGTATTCACTGAACATGTAGATTTATGCAGACCAGTGTACTTCTGTTCACTTCTTCCACTATCCCTTTCTCAATTGAGCGACGACTAGTGCTCACTAGACGTCTACCGCTGTTGTTTGCCCCACAATGTGTTGAGAGGTGCCGAAGTAACTCTTAGCTGAGATCCGCAGCCCAGGATGGTGATAACGAAAGGTCCCTCCACAAAGTGGCAGTATCACGGGATGGTGCGCACTAACCCTCCTGCAGGCTGAAATATGGAGGATCCGAGCTCCAGTTTAGTGTGAATTGGAATTTGACTAAATTTTGCAGGCTCGAGGGGACTACTCAGAATGCCGAGATTTGGTGAAGTAAGGCATTTTTATGCGTTCTCAGAAATTATGTTAGCAATAGATTTTAAACTCAAGAATCAAATCCAACTCCATAACAATCACGACTTAACCATCACGACTTAACAATCAGATCCGAAGGAGCTCTCTTGCCCCATTCGGACCAGGACCCATCGTAAATCTCTGCAGATTGTCCGAAGGCATTGTCGATCGCAGTTTTGACGACGCAAGCAGTCACACCCGAGCCGCAGAGGATGATCGACGGTTTCTTAGGATCGAGATTTCTTGTCTTGAAGAGCTCTTCAATCTCTGTCGGAGACTTGAAATGGCCTTCCTGATCAACAACATCCGGAAACGGAATGTTGGCCGAGCCCGGTATATGACCACTCTGAATTCCGGGGCGCGGTTCTTCGCTAGCTCCAGTGAATCTTTCCGCGGAACGTGCATCGATCACATTATACTTAGTGGAGACTTCGCCTGACTTCACGATGTTCAGCATGTCCTCGAATTGAATCCAACTACCTATGGAGGAGGGCTCATGACCATCGTTCGGCAGATACTTAGCAGGTTGAATTGTGGGTGTTTCTCCCGAGGCAATTGAACCTCCCAAACTTTTGTACTTGGGATAGTTGTCCAACAAATAAATGTCCTTGTGGCCGAATGTGGCAAAGATCCATGCTGCGCGAGGTGCACTCAGGTAAGTGGCTTGGTCATATACAACTATGTGATCACTTTGGCGGATTCCAAGCTTCGAGACAGAAGCTGCAAACTCAGAGAAATTTTTAGGCATCATGTGAGGATACGGGCTCTCCGTTTTCACTTCCGTGAACGGGAAGTAATGCGCACCTTTGATATGCTCTTTCTTATATTCCTGATAGCCATCTTTCCCAGTGGGGTACCATGTACAGTCCAGAGTGACTAAAGCTGGAATCTTCTCAATTAAGGAGATGTACTTCTCTGCAGTAAGGAGTTTGATCTTAGCAGACATTTCAGATATTTTTTAAGGCCTGGTTGAGCTGAGAAAGTAAGGGCGTTTCGGTATTAGATTCCTATGATGTCATTTAATTCGAGGCTGATGTGATGTCACCATAGCATAGCAACGTAATCATGCGGGCAGTGATTGAGCCTTGAATGGACCGCAGAACCAAAGTTGAGATAATAAAATTCACTGAGTTGGCGCTTAGCTCTGTTCCGCGCGGCATTATTCTAGAGCAATTTCAAGATGCGATCCACCCCGCTGCAGTCTCCTTGAAAGTATACAATTCTATATAGTTATATTAACCTCAGAATAGCATAGAATGAAATGTCTACTAGGGGAAATGCACTGTTGCTGAATACTTCAAGCTGTCACAAGGCCCTCGCCAATGTTTCCTTGTCCATATCCAGCGACACTTGGTCGCCTCAAGTCTGTATTTGGTGAGGGTGACTTAGTCTTAGTGACTATTTTTGAATTTGGAGTGGAGATTGCATTCACTGAGCCCTGCGGAGAGTGGGGGTGAAGAGTAGATGGGGCTAGAGACTGTGTTGAGGAAGAGAGAATATCAGGCTTCGTCGAATTTAGCTTCCCATCCACGGACCTATTTGCTTCTTGAAGAGTCTCACTTTGGGTGACATCAGGAGTGAGAATGAGCTTGGTGTCTATCTTTGGAGTTACAACTTTGGATTCGTCTGTCACTCGCTTTTGGGGCTTGCTCGATGGGATAGCTGGGCCTATGCAACCTCTCAAAAATTTGAGAAACCGATCTCCGTATTCACCTGCAGGGACGGCTGAGAGTTCTCTTCTATCGTGAATTAGGCTTTTGCAGAATGTCTCGACACTTTTCCTGAAGGTGTAACCAGTCAAAAAGTCTATCACACCAACGTAGTAAATTACGTCCATTTCCTCGTTCTGATCATTGGTCGATTGGAATCCGCCATGATCACGATAAAATAGAAACTCGCTGCGATACTCATCCGCGAAATCGAACTCTTTCAACTTCGCAGGAGTTGCCTTTTTGAGCAGAGTTTGTAGATCTGCAAAATCCTTTTGCGCGCTTCCCTTGCTTCTATTATTATTCGGCGCTGCAGATCCAGACTTGAACATGCTAACGTTTTTCGAGATGGCTGCTGCATCCCTTTTTTCTGACTCCGTACCCCATTTGGGCCCAAATTCCTCCAGTTTGAGTAATGAATTTAGAGCCGCATTTCCTTTCTGCATGTCATGAATGCCGATCAATAGCGAATAGTCCATGACGTTGATGAGCTGAAGGAATTTTATGTCTAATTCAAGTTGCTTCACAAGCAGCTCTCGCTTTTGGCGCCCCAAGACAATCCGCTTATGTCTCCGTAGCCAATCCAGATCTTTGTAGACAGTGATAGGCTTTGAGCTGTCTGGTTTATACTCTCTGCCCAATAGGCTGCCTTTGAGGTCGTACCTTTCATGAATTTCATATAATGCAGGGAATACATTGTTCATGACGACGAAGTGGATCTTGCGACCAAACGGAAGCTTGACTCTATGTAGTCCGTAAAACTGCGAAATCAATGTGTTCGCATTATTCTTGACGTGTGCTGTGTAACTTTTGAGTATGCGACGTAGCAACTTGTGCTCCGAATGCCGTATTGTTTTGATGATGAATCGGTAGTCTCGAGAATAGTAGAAGAACGAGCCGGACTTTCCAGGTGAGCCCAACTCACTGACAATGTATTTTGCGGTCAAAGACATCAGATAGTCCGCCGGATCCAGCCGGAAGACATCTCGGAGGTGTCTGAATACCCATGGTGAGTAGTCCTTAAATTGAAAAATGTATTTGGACGAAGGGCTGTGCCCTCCGCCGCTGAGATCAAAGTCGATCTCATCAGTGGCGATATAATCTGCTTCTGTGAGGGAACGATTCACCTTTGCCGTGCATCGAGAAACTGCTACACGGATGCCAGTTAACATATTGTATGCTGTGACGAAGCTCTCATGGCCCTCAGAAACGCGGGTTCCAACAAGAACGTCATCAGTGAGTTCTGCTGCTGCACTTACCGCAGATCGTTTAGATGGTTTCGTGTGCAATTTTGGTGGCTCCTTTGACTTGGCCGTTAGATGGTCAGCAGGGGCACCTACGGTGTGGCCTGCAGTTGGTTGCTCCACCTCGGTTGGAGATGATGCACTGACGTCCTCTGGTGGACTGCTCTCGGGGTTGTTTAATGTCTGCGAAGGTCGCCGTCTGTCAATCACGTTCACATTGTCTATAGGCTGAATTTCTTGCGGCGCATCTACGAAACCTTGTTCCACGCCGATATTGGCGCTATCTTCAGCGAAAATCGTGGATATTACAGAACTATCCCCTGCAGACGGTTCGGAGCTGGTTTCAGCTGTGTTTCCCAGTCCAATGGCAGGGGTGAAGTTGTCGTTAGCTGCCGGCGGATCTTGTAACTCCTTCTCAGCCAGGCTAACTTCTGGACTCCCTGGTGAATAAGGGCCAGAAAAACTTTGGCCATTCTTGGTGTCCTTGTGCATTGATGGAATGTGTGCCACCTGCGTTGGTGCGCTCGAGACCATGCAAGCCAACGTGGTGTTAATTAGAGGAGAATCTATGCTTCAGCAAGGTTGGGGTTCGAATCGATATACATGTCAGGATGCTGAGGCTAATGGTGATCAGTCAGCGTCATGTATACAACCCCTGACCTAGTGTATGTCAATTACTTCTTACTTCTCGGTCTCCTGCAACCGTGATGTCTAAGCTCGTAGCCCCTGTTCAACCATCGCATATTTTGCTGGCTGTGTGGTCCCAGGTGACTCTCGATCTGAGTGCCACATGACATCGTAGCGATAAACAAGGCGTTCACATGATGTCATAGCAGTTCAGCCATGCAGCCCAAGATCCGCCCCGACGCGCCGGATATTAGATAGTTTATCTAGATTAGTGTCGAAACACGTCACGAAACGGCTCCAAGCCCGATCTTGGGAGACCCACAGAGCGTTTTGTGGCCAGATATTATCTCGATTTAAAAAACGTAGTGTAATCTTATGCGAGACTCACCTCGAGGATCAACCAAGGAAGAAGTTAATAAATAAATTATCACAAGGTGTTTCACGCTGACGATGAAGAGTACCATGTGCTCTCATTAGTTTTCACGATGTTGTTTCCAATCAGTTCCAGAATCAATTGTCGACCTGCTGCCCAAGGGTGTGCCATCCTAATAATAATGGCTTCGTCGTTGCTGTTCAATAGCTTGATATCCTTTCCCGTCACTATTTGAACCAGCCGGCCAGGAAATTCGTCAACATATCTGATTTCGATCAGCTCACCTCCCTGCGCAACGACGATTAAATATGGGGCATAGTATGCGCATTCGGTACATTTTTCAAGGAACCAGGTTGTCGGTTGAATGCCCACAGTCCCTTTATAGTCAGACATGATGTAGCAAGATTCAAAGCACATCAGAACACGGGTGGCATCAAGCTTGATTAATCTTATAGGGCGCCCCCAGAACTGCTTCTCCTTTCGATTGCATCCTGATGGAATATGAATCAATCGTTTCGAGTCCAAGGTCAGCCATTCAAAGGACTTCAGACTAGTCAGAATGATACTTTTCACCAAAACCGTGACTTTCACAGACTCAGCTCCAACCTGAACGCGGTCGATTTCCCTCAAACTGTCAATGCACTTAGTGGCCGGGTGGAGCCCATACTCTTCAAGTGTGCGCATTGAGAGTGCACCATGAGATCTGACCGGCTCTACGACTTTCAGTACCCCACCTTGTTGAAGATAGATTACAACCACTCTGCCCTTATGATAGCCTATAGAAAAGTCCACAACCTTCCGTGTCTTGTTGAGTCTGATCCCGATAGTCTTCCGAGTGTCACCAAGACAGCGACTCACAACTTGATCCAGCGGGAACCAAGTTAGATTGTGGTCCCCACAGCAGATAAACATGGCATTCATTGTCTCTAGTATCTCGATCTTGAGGACTCTCTGGAGCGGAAGGAAGGCATTTTTCCAAGTCAATTCAGGACTATCTTGAGTTCTGAACCCAGTCCAGAGCCCACCATCAGTGCCCAAAAAATGCAGGAAATTCACGGAAGCGCTGCAATTCACTCTGCGCTTCAAGGCGACTCTCGACATGTTGTCTGGATTCACGCTGCCAACAGCTCGGTGAAGTGGAGTGTCAGGGATGGGTATCGGCAATTGTGGCGTCTCGGTGTCTGGGTAGGTAAACTGATCTGATATGACATCAAAGCGGAAGGGCTCGGCCGATCTCGTAAATGCTAGTTGGGCTCGGGATTGCTTGGCCTCAACGATGGATTTCGCCCATTGACTTCTCTCGGGTTTGGTCGACACAAACAGCTGATATTTCTGCCCACCTGAACCCAGATGGGTCAATCGAAGCGGATAGAGAGTCGGCGATTTTTCTAGCTCACCACTAACCTCCGTCTCTTCGGTCGGTCCATGTCTGGTGAAAGCGATTTTAGACAAGACTTTCACAACACCATCCTCTTCGCACGATTCGAGTACTAGCAAGTCCAGAGGGATTGGAGCTTTCGTCACGTAAAAGGCAGTTCCATTCATGCCCTCTCTGGTTTTCGATATTACCAAAAAATTGTCCAGAAGTAGAGTATGTGTTTCTACCCAGTCCATTTTTAGGTCGCCACGCCTCAGCATATCACCTCTACGGATGAGACGCCGCCGCTTGTCACCCAGCTTCAGATCAGCAGTTACGGAGCTGGATTTGAAAACTATGTGAGCTTTGAGGTTTTGGACATCCAAAACTCGCTTTTGCTTCGCTACACAGTCATCACAGCGCTGTGTGAGAATATTGGCGGCTTCTATTGCTTGCCTTATCTTATTACAATCAGATTCTGAACCGATCTTTTCCATGTACTTCAGGATGGTGCCAAGAAGTAAGTGATACCTGGCCACGCGTGGAAGGACTCGATTGAAAAAGAAACTGTGCGGACGGCCAGTCAGTCGCTGATCCTTCGCTCGCTCCTCCATCCACTTTTGCAAACGCTGACTCTGAGCTAGTTCTTTTCTCAAATGATTATCTGACCAAAGGTAATCCGTAGCATATTCCGAATAAGCGTCCATTGTGCTAGATTGAGAGGCCCATTCACTTAAGATATCGGATATACATTGAACATATGGGCCTTGTTGAGCTTGCCGTGCTAACAAGCTTGACAAAAGGGAACGGTTGCAATGAAGAACCGCTTTGATACGTTCAAAGACTCGATTAGCAAATTCTGACTGGCTGGACATGATTGACAGAGCATTCACCAATTCAATATCTCCATAGACATCAAGATATATCTGCAAATCTCGCACATAGAGAACCTCGCTCATTATGAGTTCGTGAATTGCAAACTGCGCTTTGATCACAACAGGATCTACATCGGCAATATCGCGTTCTTCAAGACTCCAGAATTTGCGCCAATTCATCTCAAGAGAAATAAATGGATCAGACTCCGTAGGAT